>OU906975.1:3105000-3705000 GCA_918317495.1 Synanthedon vespiformis | reverse complement strand
GCTCAAGATGTAGAACTTAGTAGATATGCTTCACCGAACCTCTCGAAGACTCTGACTCTCGTCCTAGATTTTACAGTTAGCAAAACGGGCTTCAGTAAGGTTGTGCAGGTAAGAGTTTACCTATATACATATAACTAGCGACCCGCTCCCGGCTTCGCGTAGAAGTTTTTACTTAGTATAAAATAAATTTGCAAATTTTTGCATAGTACAAAAATAAATTGCAAATTTTTACATAGCTTAAAATAAATGTGCATTACATAGTATAAAATGAATCTGCAAATTTTTACATAGTATAAAAATGAATCTGCAGATTTTTACATAGCATAAAATAAATGTGCATTACATAGTATAAAAATGTATCAGCAAATTTTTACATAGCATACAATGAATCTGCAAATTTTTACATAGCACACAATGTTTAAAAAAGTCTCTTTCCGCCCTCTGTCCCGCTGTATGAGCGCTAAGGTCTTTGAAACTGCGCAACGAATTTTAATGCGGTTTTCACCAGTGAATGATTAAGTAATAAGGTGAAATTTTTTTCAAGACATCTCTCACGGTTTATTCTAAAGTTTTCCTCAATAAAGAGATTATTCGTTGTTACCATATAAAACTTTTTTTTTCAGCACGAAAAGGCAAATGAGGGAGAATTTTTAGAATTAGATTTGCCTGCAACGGAGGAGGCCCAGGAGGCCGTAAAGGAGGAAGGTGGCTTCTCGGATTACGAAGACAACATCACTCTGGAGGAGTACAGGTATTCCTTTTTTTATACATAAGCTCGACAGACATGCTGACGGTCCATAATATTTGATGGTTTCAGCTTTTTTTGGATAGTGGTTACTCCATTTCTATAGCTTTTTTGGATAATGGTTACTCCCTATTTGTCGCTTTTTGATAATGGTTACTCCATTTCTATAGCTTTTTTGGACTATGGTTATTCCATTTTTATCGCTTTTTTGATAATGGTTACTCTATTTTTATTGCTTTTTTGATAGTGGTTACTCCATTTCTATAGCTTTTTTGGACTATGGTTATTCCATTTTTATCGCTTTTTTGATAATGGTTACTCTATTTTTATTGCTTTTTTGATAGTGGTTACTCCATTTCTATAGCTTTTTTGGACTATGGTTATTCCATTTTTATCGCTTTTTTGATAATGGTTACTCTATTTTTATTGCTTTTTTGATAGTGGTTACTCCATTTTTATTGCTTTTTTATAATGGTTACTCCATATTTGTTGCTTTTTTTTATAATGGTTACTCCATATTTGTTGCTGTTTTATAATGGTTACTCCATTTTTACCGCTTTTTCGATAATGGCATATTTGTCGCTTTTTTATAATGGTTACTCTATTTTTATCGCTTTTTCGATAGTGGTTACTAGATAAGCTTTTTTATAACGGTTATTCCATATTTGTCGCTTTTTTATAATGGTTACTCAATTTCTATCGCTTTTTGATAATGGTTACTCCATTTTATAGAATAGAATAGAATAGAATAACAGTTTATTTGCAACAAAGGACATAAATACATAATAAAAAAAGAAAAACACACACACATACAAACGTCCCCTGTCACAAACCGGCTCCAACTCAGCATAATGCAGGTTGTAAAAACCTACATTATCGCTATTTTATCGCTTTTTTATAATGGTTACTCCATTTCCATCGCTTTTTTGATAGTGGTTGCTTCATATTTGTCGCTTCTTTGGGTAATGTTTACTCCATTTATCGCACAAAACATACTAATGCATTTAAAAAATAACAATTATTACAGATGTACAGTAAACAAAAGTCCTCAGCACGAATCCGCAGAAGCCTTCGATCGAGCGGAGATCGAGGAAGAAACAGTCAAAGAGAGTGGAAACAAGAAGAGAAAAGTCAAGAAGAGTGAAAAGAAGCCTCGAAAGAAAAAGAAGAATGGGTGAGTCAAATTCAATAATTATAGAGAATTATTTTTTGCAGATGTTCACAAGAGTTTCAAGACTAAATTTAAATACAAATGTTATTTTTTTCTTTAAAAATTAAATATGAAGACAAAAATTTCTATATCTATTATAGTGTGTCTAAAACATACTAAACTTAAGTCTATTAAGTCTTATTAACACAATCTTAATGATCAAGATCTTCAAGACTGTATTATGTTAAGGAAGAGACTACATGTTTTTTATCTATGCTAATATTATAAAGAGGAAAGATTCGATTGTTTGTTTGTTTGTTTGTTTGTATTGAAAAGGCTCCGAAACTAGTGGAGCGATTTGAAAAATTCTTTTACCATTACAAGCCGACATTATCCGTGATGAACATAGGCTACTCTTTACCGTGGGAAAATGCTTCATTCCTACGGGAAAACGGGTAAAAGGACAACGGGTAGTAAGAATTATTATTATCCTTCCGTACTTATCTTTTTCACATATAACTTCTAAACGGCTGAACCGATTGGGTTGAAATTTTGTATGTGTATTTCCATTGTTTCACAGACAGAATGTATTATACTTTATAAAGTTACGCGGACGAGGTCGCGTGCAACAGCTAGTATTATATAAATGTGAACGTTACTATTTATCCTTTGTATGATATTATGTTAAATTTTGTGTAACTTTCATAGCGAGGAAGATGCAAGCGAAGAAACGCCAACCAAGTCGTACATAAGGAAAACCATCGAAATAGATCCAGCCAAGATACGAATAGTCACACTGAACCCCGAGGAGCAAATAAAGCAGAGAGAGGTATGTTGTCTATTACCATAAATAAATAAATGTGACACACATTCCACACTAAGCAACTAATGCTTGTATTTAAGGATACCAGACAGTTGATATAATGTAATTGCAAGTGCATTATAATGCAATATAATGCAAATGCAAGTGCATTATATACTGATTCTTGTATTTAAGAATACCAGACAGTTGATATAATATAATTGAAAGTGCATTATAATGAAATATAATGCAAATGCAAGTGCATTATATAATGATGCTTGTATTTAAGGATACCAGACCGTTGATATAAAGTAATTGCAAGTGCATTATATACTGATGCTTGTATTTAAGGATACCAGACCGTTGATATAAAGTAATTGCAAGTGCATTACAATGCAATATAATGCAAATGAAAGGCCATTATATACTGATGCTTGTATTTAAGGATTAGTATTTTGATTGGTCCATTAACATCGAACGAAAAGCATCTTCCAATCCGGCTGGTCACCGTGGAAGATTATGACCATAACCCTCCAAAGGAAAAAACCAACCCACAAGGAAAACTTTACATATTAACATATAATGTCAAAACAAGCTTTGGAGGAGGCCTTCACCTTTTAAAGCTAAATATTTTTTATAAATTTGCATGCTTTAACTACATTTAAAATCTTGTAATCAAAACATATTTTTTTTCAATTCTGCATAGAAATAAAAGGCTTTTTTTTTTTTATTTATTTTGATTGGTCCTCGAATTTACTATGACCCTCAGACATGGATAGGAAAGATAAAGGCATGTATTGGTAACACGATGATGGCTGGCTCTCTCTCTTTTTTGTTAAGGTCGACAAGCTAACGGTTCGCTTGAGGGCAGGTGGCTACCCTCGCCAGTAAATACAAGCAACGCCATAGAATTTGGCGACCATAGAAGGAGTACTTGCATAGTTTTTTTTTTAATAAAAATCAACAGGAGGAGAGCAAGGCTGGCCTGAAGTTTCCCTATCAGTGCAACCTGTGCTACAAGGGCTTCAATTTTGAGGCCAAATTACAAAATCACATGTACAAACACAGTCCGGTGAGTTTTCGTGCTTAGGGGACGTTCAACGTATTACGTAACGCAGTTTGGGAGGGGGGAGGGGGGTTTTGTAATACGTGAACATCCGTTACAGAGGCGGGAAGGGGGTTTCGAACAACGCGTTACGTAACATGGTTTTACTTAGTCAAATAAAATACTAGGGGATTTAAATCTCCCAAATTAGCACTCCTTTTCATTTATGTTTTACAGGCAACCCTTTTCGTTGGTAATAATGGTCACTTGGTTGTTACGTAACGTTTAGGGGGGACAGGGGAGGGGGGTGGTTACAGAAAAACATTACGGCGCGTTACATTTGGGTCAAAAATTGCGTTACGTAATACTTGAACGCCCACTTATTTGCAATATATTAAATGACACTACATGCTTGCTAGTTTGAACGGATCTGATTTAACTGAACTGTTTTTATTATAAAAATATATCAGAGACTAATATGAGCCAATATATTTTTAAACTTTCTGCTTGAAAAATAGGATTTAATACCATATTTGTTAAAAAATTGGTCGTTCCCTAACAGCAACAGCCTAGTATTAGACAACAAGCTTACCACATGTTCTTATTTTTATTTATACAACTTGGATGCCTGTGTACGAAGTAATCGCTCAGATCTGATAGTCGTCAGGAACCATTTTGGGCAAATTAATATGCTCTACAGTGGTTAAGGGTCGGCTTAGGCGTCATTGCGACACATGTAAGACGCCACACGTGTGTTGCAGGCCCGAGGCACGTACAAGTGCATGTTGTGCACGATGTACCTGCCGACGATGTACAGTTACTCGGTGCACTCGCTCATTCACACGCGAAGGTACGAGTGCGTCCAGTGCGGCAGGCGGATGATAGACAGGCAGAGCATCATCGATCATTACAGGTGAGCCACTGGTTGCCAGTTGCAGGACAGAAACTGGGCAGTGACTTGGCACACAGAAGACCACAATGAAATTACACTGGTTACATGTAGTGGCTACATACATTACACTAGTTTCAGGCCAGAAATTGGGCAAGGACTTAGCTCACAGAAGACCACAGTGAAATTACACTGTTTAAATTACATACACTTCATACATTACACTAGTTTCAGGGCAGAAATTGGGCAAGGACTTAGCTCACACAAGACCACAGTGAAATGGGAGCGCATTACCAATAGTTAGAATAGAATTTGAGGATGGCAGATGGGCACTAGGTATCTAGAAATGAAGATCCAGCGCTTGGTAAAAGTATAAAGTCAGACGTAATCTTTTATTTCGCAACGCGGACGAAGTCGCGGACACCAGCCAGTATCCGATAACGATATAAATAAATGTAACGATTTATTACAGAACGGAGCACGAGGGTCTTCTGTCTGTGTACACCTGTCAAGTGTGCGGCAAAGTGTCCAAGTGGGTATTGTTCTATTCATCCGTTTACTTAAGTTATACAAAGGGGACTGATCATTTATTTTTTATTTGATATATATATGATGATCAATACTAATAATAAATATGTAAGTGTAGGTATTGTATGTATGTATGTATGTATGTATGTATGTTCCTCAACAACTTTTAAACGAATCAACTGATTTTCATGAAACTTGGTAGATAAACATTTAGACGTACAGGACACACGATAGGCTATACTTTTCTCTTTTTCAACGCGGAGGAAGTCGCTTGCGCCAGCTAGTATTGATGTGTAAAATATTTTTTAAATGTTTCCTTGGGTACATTTTCAGCAATAACAAGACGCACAGAGGTCACATGCGAAATCATCATTCGGGCGAAAGGCCCAAGTGCGATCAGTGCGGAAAGACTTTCGTCAACAACGACTCGTTGGCTCAACATTTGCAGTGAGTCTTTCTTTTCCTTTCCTTTCTTTACAGGGATAATATCTTCTTGTCGGAAAAATTCTTCAGTGTCTCAAAACAATACATGTTTACTTACTATACTAATATTATAAAGAGGAAAGATTTGATTGTTTGTTTGTTTGTATAGAATAGGCTCCGAAACTACTGGACCGATTTGAAAAATTCTTTTACCATTAGAAGCCGACATTATCCGTGATGAACATAGGATACTTTTTACCGCGGGAAAATGCTTCATTCCTACGGGAAAACGTGTAATAGGACAACGGGTAGTAAGCATTATCCTTCCGTACTTATCTTTTTCACATATAACTTATAAACGGCTGAACCGATTGGGTTGAAATTTTATATGGCTACTTCGATGGTTTCCTGGATGATTTAAAAATACAATTGGGCCCGGCAGGTGGCGCTGCTGTCGGTATGTCAATGAAATTTTGTATGTGTATTTCCATGGTTCACAGACAGACACGAATGTATTATATTTTAGTTACGCCGACGTAGTCGCGTGCAACAGCTAGTTATTTATAATAATGTATGTATTTACAAAAAAAAAGTAATGTATGTAATAAAATCAACTGTCTGGTATCCGTAATACAAGCATCAGTATATAATGCACTTGCATTTGCATTATAATGCACTTGCAATTACATTATATCAACTGTCTGGTATCCTTAAATACAAGCATCGGTATATAATGCACTTGCAATTTGCATTACATTGCAGAATATTGCATTAATGCACTTGCATTATGTTGCATTATAATGCACTTGCAATTACATTATATCAACTGTCTGCTATCCGTAACACAAGCATTAGTTGCTTACTGTGAAACTAGATGGTGCTTAGTGTGGAATGTGTCGAACTTATTTATATGTTTATATATTATTATTTTTAATTTCAGAATCCACGAAGGCATAAAGAACTACGAGTGCCCCGAGTGCAATAAAAAGTTCAGAACTCGCACTCAGTTGAAACACCATCAGCTCAAACACACTGACGTCAAAGATTACTATTGCGTTGAGTGCGATGTGAGGTGAGCGAGTGTTCTCTTTCGCGCGATAAACACCCAAAGACAGGTTGACTGTTTATCCTTTTTTCAACCGCGACTTCCAAAAATGGAGGAGGTTTTCAATTCGCGACTGTAAATTTATGTTTGTTACCTAAGAACTTTCGACTGGGTGAAACGATTTTGATGATTGAATTGAAAGCTGGCGCATACCGTGTGGTCCCATTTCAATTTGGTCCAGTTATGAGTTAAGACTATGAGAGACGGTTTGAAGTCGGTTTATTTTGTTGTTAGAAAGAGTTATTTACAGATTGATTGGAAAATTTGTTTCTCAAACTCCATAGAAATGAGTACAAGGAGCAGAAATTAGTTTGTAATTTTAATTATAGCTCCTATTAAATTTTCAGATTTAAATCTCAGCACAATCTGCGTCAGCATCTGAAGAAAAATTTAAAACACAAGGACAAGCAGAGCTTTAAGTGAGTGGTTTCTTTTTTTTTTTTCAATTATTATTTTAAAAGTCAAAGTTGTTGCAAGCAAAAAACAATCTTGAAAGGATTGAAGCCGAATCTAGATGAAAAGCATTAACCGTTTAATTGGATTTAATCCGTAATAGGATATTTGTTGTTGTGGGGGTCGCTTGCGGTACTTACTCGCTGCGGTTTCACATTCAGTACGTGATAGGGGGTGCTGTGCTGACTAAGGTCACATACAGTGGGGGTGTCGCGTGCGGTACTAATTCGCACGCACGAGTGTAGCTTGCACCTCGTGCGTGCGATTGCACCGCACGCCGGTAAGTGATTAGCCGGATCCACACCAAACGTGCCGATCCTGCGATCCGCGATCCAAGCGCGTGGAGCATGGATCACGGATCGTGCTGGACATCTGGTATCGACGGCTTGAATTTCTTGCGATCCCGCCGCGCCGCTCCAGCCGATCCACTGCGATCCACAGAGCTCACAGTTGATCTCTCGCTCGCTATGCAGTCACACGTGCAGCGAATTGCCGTAGCAGCAACAATTAGAATATGGCACTCAGCTTTACAAAGAATTAGTTGATAATCCACATACAACCGTCTATACCATGCGCACCAAGAGACTGACTTTGACTATTGACTTGTCGGACTTGGTCCGTGATGGGACGTTTGTTGTTCGGCAGGTACCTGTGCACGCGGTGCCCGAAGCGCTTCGAGAACTCGGCGGCGCTGTCGGCGCACGTGGCGGTGCAGCACGAGGGCGTGCGTGCACACGCGTGCCCGCAGTGCCCGGCGGCGCTCGCCACTCGCTCGTCGCTCGCGAAGCACGTGCGCGCCGTGCACAAGGGCGCCAGGGCGCCGCCTAGGCACGTGTGCGACACGTGCGGCAAGGCGTTCCGGGTGAGTGTCCCAAGTGTGTGTGGCGTTAGAGTGTTAGAGTGTCATTTAATCGGAATTAACACTTCGCCTCTCGACAGGGCAAGAGCGTTCTGACGAACCACGTGCGGACCCACACGGGGGAGAAGCCGTACGAGTGTTGGGAGTGCGGCAGAAAGTTCACTCAGCGGACCGCCATGCGGACCCACGTCAAGTTGGTCCACTTGAAGATCAGGAGGACGGCCAAGGTGAGACAAATAGTTTTATGTTATGTCATTTGGTTGTAGCTCCCAATCGTTGTCCATTTAGTTTCACCCAGGTGGACTACGTGCATTTTTCTTGACCGAAGGCTACCTATGTTTACGCAGATGGACTACATGCATTTTTTGGCGGTAGTCTAACTATGTTTGCGCATGTAACTATGTAAGCGGCTTTAGAGAATCATTCTGGTACACAATTACACACTTTTTACAGATAAAGCCAGAAATGGCCGTAGAAGAGCCCAAAATGGAATCAATTTTCAAAGAAGAAGCCCCCCTCGTGTACGACGGTTGGAACAAGAACCAGTTGCAACCGTGCGACATTTATTTCACTGTGGCAACAGCCCTGGCGCCCTGACTCACCTGACTGCACTAAATTAATCTCGTGCACGACTAACACTAAATTACAAACCTCACTCGTTTCACGACCAAAAGTCCTCTTATGACCTTGCCATTTTACAACACAGTCCTTGTAATTACAAGTCCTTGTACACAGTCCTTGTATGGCTTGTCGTTTTACAACCCAATCCTTCTATGGCCTTGTAATTTTACAAACCAGTATTTATAAGGCCTTGCCATTTTACAACCCAATCATTCTATGGCTTTACAAGTTTGTAACCCAGTCCTTCTATGGCCTTGTAATTTTACAACCTAGTCCTTGTATGACATTCATTTTACAACCCAGTCCTTAAAGGCCTTATAAGTTTGTAACCTAGTCCGATTATGACCTTTTCCTTTTACCAACTTGCCATTTTTACGACCTAGTCCTTCTCTATAACCTTATAATTTTTTACAACCCAGTCATTTTAGTCCGGATTTCGCAACAATCAAAGTAAAAGGACGCAATTGGATACAATTAGGGAAAAGCTACGCCACTGCCTACATAGTGACGATGTTACTTCAACAATCTCGAAATGTGTATTATTTAAGCGAATGTGTGACAATTTGTATAAAAAATGTGAAATAAAGTGAATGCGAAAACGAGCGTTTTTTTTATTTAGTCTGTGTCAGCCTTTATAGTCCAGGACCTAATAATTGTTCACTGAAACGAACTTAAAGGGAGATAAAGCGTTCAGTTGTGATTGGTGGAGATAACAAATAATGTGAGTGTACAGAGTACATGTACTTTTTAGTCTGTTCGTAGAACTCGCTCAATGTTATTATACGGCGTTTTTTTTTAAATTATAATTACAATTAAATTAACATTATCTGTATATTCTGTGGTTTTGTGATTGTGTGGAGCTAATAAATGCATTATTATTGTTATTTTAGGGTTTGAATTTCGTTTAACGTTACTTATTAAGTAACTTTTTACTCTATGGTTTAACTAACGTTTAACGTATATTTTTCATTTTATGATTGTATCGGGAACCAAAATGACTATTAATAAATAATTCACAATTTAATGGCTACAGTTGTTAGTGTTACGGTTGTGGGTGAGTAAAGTACGTAATATTTTATTATAGTTTACACAGCTAAAAGTAGCGTAGAATGAACGTTCACCTATTTATTGTATACGCCCACTCATTTGCTCATTTGCTCTCCTTGTCTCTTTGTATGGAATTGAGTGAAAGAGAAAGCGCTATAATAGCTCGTTTCAGTGACAAACCCTAGGATAGGAGACTTCAAGTATTTTAGACTTTGATGGATATCCGTCGAGTGCTACTAATAATAATTTTCATGTCCCATGACAGTTGTAACCCCATCGAAGTCGGAGTAAAAAAAAGGCTCGTCACCTTAAAGTCTAAATTTGCTTGCACCAGGGCAAATGTCAGTCACGTCAAAATTTCATTTCAAACGTCTATTAGTGCTTTAGTTTCAAAAGGTACTAGAGTACGATTTTGATAAAGGAATGTATTTGAAAACTGACGAAAGTTTTCGTACCCCGACTTTACTACAAGTACGGAATTAATTTGTGTGTGACAAATGCGAAAGAGACACTTGAAAAGTACGCCTAAAACGGCATAATGGCGAAGTCAATGGTAAAAGGTGTTAAAGAACAACTTCTACTATTCAATTTAAACTCTAGTGTGTTGACGTAAAATCGCATTTTCTTTAAATGACCAGACAGTTTGTTCTACGCGTATGTCACTTTTAAATATTCATAGGTAAGGTGGTGGTTACTGCCGCTAGACGGACTGTCTGGCCCTAGTTCCTAGTCAAGAAGAATAGTCCCTAAATAGTGTTTTGTATGGAGTTAGAAATCCAAACTGACTGAGTAAATAAAATTAACAAGAGTATGTTTCAATAATCATATATTTTGCATTTGCACACATAAAACTTTCAGAACTAATATTTACAACATTAAAAACAACTCCCTTTACCGTCTTAATATAAAGTATTCTGTATAAACCAGGGATGTTATGGAAATCCGTAACCGTAACTCTAACCTAAAGTATCGGATTTTTGGTCTAAATGAAACATGTTATGAAAATAAGACTGAAATTTAAAAACAAATGACAAAACCTAGAAATAAATTCAAAAATAATTTATGTTCCCCATAAGTCTAATGTCCGTAATCCTTAACCGAAACTATTCGAAACTGACGGATAATCCGAAGTAATTTCATATTCGTAACCATTAATCTCTGAAACCTTTACAATATTGATCCTATATCCGTAACTGTCTGTATCTAGATACGAAATTTCATAACATCCATAACCAGTGTCCGACCGAAGTTCAATTTCTGGCCGAAGCCGAAGGCTTGAAAGCTAAAAAATTTTTAATTCAAAATTGGCTACAATCCTACACCGCGTCTGTTTGCGATAAACTCAAAAACTACTGCACCGATTTTCATGCTGTTTTCACCAATGCATAGAGCGATTCTAGAGGAAGGTTTTAGTATATAATTTAAAAAGTTAGGCGGGCGAAGTCGCTGGGCAGCAGCTAGTTAATAATGTAAATTATTTTAAAACTTTAATATTGAAAGTTTATTTCGACTGTATAATATAGAAAGGTAATTTTTACTTTGCAATTTATTTGTTAAGAATAATTTTAATTATAACATTTCTTCGGCTCTTCGGCGAAACCTTCAACTTCGGTCGGGTTTTGAGCCGAAGCCGAAGGTTTTTAGCCAAAGGTGGCCGAAGCCGAAGCTTCGGTCGGACACTATCCATAATATACCTGTTTGAACTTTACTTCAAACACTACAATTCGCTCCTGAAAACGCATAGTGAATATTACATTAATATAATGTCACAATTCCCAAATATATATATATATACAATACATTACATAAAATTATAACAAATACAGTTAAAGAACTTGGGTTCAATTTGAAAGAAAGAAGAAATGCCATTTTATTTACATTTTCATATTATTACTGATCCACTTTTTTGAAGTGAAAACTTCTTTAGGTGCGTTGAGCATTTTTGAGATGGCAAAAAACCATTGAACTCGCGACACCGTCATGTAATGTAATGTAACCGAAACCTCTGTATATTTTCAGATTAATTATTAATTTAAAAAAAAAGAACAATTTTTGAGATGCGTAAAAAAATCAATGAACTCGCGACCTGTTACCGTAACGTAACCGTGTAACCGACATATATATATATAAATTTTCAGATATTGCGCCATCTACACAATGCCACTGAAACTAGAATATGGTTAGAAGTGACACAAAGTTTCAGAAATTACATTACATGAAAGTGTCGCGAGTTCAATTGTTTTATCCCATCTGATAACTGTCCAACGCCTAAAACGTTCGCGTAGAAGTTTTCACTTCAAAAAAATACACTCGACGGCAAATAAAACGGGCCACCCGCTGCTTTGGAGCTCTGATTCGGTTTTCTCTGGATGTATAAAACTTGCAACTGTCAAAGTTATACCTACAGAAAGTGCGTTTCATGACGATGATTAGGTATAACTTTCTGTAGGTATAACTTTTATAGTTGTGGGTCTTACAGTTTTTGAGAGTATCGAATCGGGGTTCCAAGGTGGCGGGTGGCCCGGTTTATTTGCCGTCGAGTGTATTTGTATTTAAGAGCGCGTATAAAGGTAGAGGTACACTAGCGCCACTCATTTAAAAAAATATTATCTCGTGACTGAGACGGAATTATTAATAACGGCTAGACAAAGCCCTCGGTAAGTAGTATGTCTACAATTTTTTAATACCTTCTATAAAGTTTCATATTTAGACACGAAGCAATAAAATTCGATCTAAAGAAAAGCGACCACATTCCTCTAAATCGTATTTTGTTACTTCGTGTCTAAATATGAAACTTTATAGAAGGTATTAAAACATTGTAGACATACTTACCGAGGGCTTTGTCAAGCCGTTATTAATAATTCCTTCTCAGTCACGAGATAATTATTTTTTTTAATGAGTGGCGCTTAAACTTTACCTTTATACGCGCTCTTAATGGGCTAACTCTTGACGAAGGCTATCGAGTTATATAGATATTTTAGCCTATGTGGAAAGCCACGTGGGTAGTTTAATAGTCCTCCTACCTACGAGTTAGGTTAAAATTAAAAATACGAGCGCAACCGCGGCACAGAGCTAGTAGCTATTTAATATTTTATCCACTATGAAATCTTTAAGACTTTTTCCACAGCTTACAAAATTACTAACATTATTAGAAAGTATGTGGGTAGATTTTTCTATAAATTTAAGAATGCGTGGGCAAATAGAATATAGTGAAGGGTGTCCCAAGACTATGCGAAAATACCTTAAATATCGCATATAAGATATTTTGCTGAAATAAGACTTTGTTATTTTTAAAAGTTAGCATTCAAAAGATTTCCTAAAAATTACTTGTTTCGTCTTGGAATAGAATAGATTTAAATATGAAAAAAAGAAATTACCCACATATTTTTATGATGCCAATCGAAAGAACGGACAAAAGATAATAATTCTCCTTAAGTGACATAGTATCTTAAAAGAAAGGAATCTTATACTAATATTATAAAGAGGAAAGATTTGATTGTTTGTTTGTTTGTATAGAATAGGCTCCGAAACTAATGGACTGATTTGAAAAATTCTTTTACCATTAGAAGCCGACATTATCCGTGATGAACATAGGCTACTTTTTACCGCGGGAAAATGCTTCATTCCTACGGGAAATTTAATATAAAAGTAAACACTAGCGGCTTGGCCCGGGAGATAGCGCCATCTATCCAAAATACGGTAGATGGCGTTTTATACTTTTCTACGCGGACGAAGTCGTAATAAAATACTTCAATCAAATTTCAAAAATATTATTTATTGCCAACGAAGCAATTAATTTTTAGAAAATCTTTGAATGTATTACTAATTTTTAAAATAAAACCAA
Organism: Synanthedon vespiformis; assembly: GCA_918317495.1. NCBI lineage: Eukaryota > Metazoa > Arthropoda > Insecta > Lepidoptera > Sesiidae > Synanthedon > Synanthedon vespiformis. The sequence goes on along the minus strand of OU906975.1, from coordinate 3,691,489 downwards.
GTCTTATTTGAGCAAAATATCGTATTTACGATATGTAGGGTACTTTCCCTTAATGTCGCATAGTCTTGCTTGTGGGACACCCTGTATAATCACAAGACTAATATTAAAATACATTTTAAAATAATATGTATATTTAATAATTTTAAAAGATAATCTTTGCACTTATTTCAATCTATTTTTACAATCTACCATTTACCTATTTATATGGTCATTAATTAATAACTATACATTAAAAAAAACTCATTTTAAACACTAGAATGATAAATAACTATTTGGGCGATTTGTTTTTTATCATCTACCGCCGCATTTATCACTACTTAGTATAAAACAAAGTCGCTTCCAGTCTGTCTGTCTGTCCCTGTGTATGCTTAGATCTTTAAAACTGTGCAACGGATTTTGATGTGGTTTTTTTTTATTAAATACGAGTCATTCAAGAAAGTTTTAGGGTGGGTTGCACCATCTAACTTTAACGGTAACCATATGCAAACCAGCCGCTAAATGTGCGGTTAAAATTACGTCATAGTCATAACTTAACTATAACAATAACCGCTCGATATTGGCCGGTCATTGTTACTGTTACAGTTAAGTCAACTGTGACAGGTGACTTTGAATGTTGCCATATTAAAAAAATATATTAGTACGACAACCTAGGAAAATTGCATTATTTTATAATGGCAACCCCTTTAACTTTGACAGTGACCAACAATATCATGGTGCAACATGCGATTGTTAATTTCGACTGTCACCGTTAAAGTTTTAAAGTTACCGCTAAAGTTAACTTTGACCGTAACAATAGATTGACCTGACTGCTTTGGACTTGACGGACTTGTTTTGGAAAACTAAGAAAAATTATAGACTTGACTTGACTGACTAATCTCGGGATCTGCTACTTTTGATTTTTATTTTCAATTTTGCCTTTTTTATTAAAAAAAAAGGCTATTACAAATTGCTATTTTTACTTGACACTGGCAAATAATGGCCATTCCCAAAATGAGCCGAAATGGCATTATACTTAAAGAAGAAGAACGACATGCGATTGTTAATTTCGACTGTCACCGTTAAAGTTAACTTTGACCGTAACAATAACCAAGCGTACGGTGCAACCCACCCTTAGTATATAATAGTTATGCGGGCGAACTCCAGCTGTATGTATACTAAAAAAAAATAAAGATTTGACAACCGCTGATAATTTTCTAATAGTAAAGATGTCGGGCGTTATATTGCTTTACACGTCCCTCACTTTTAACGCGGGCGAAGTCGCGGCCACCAACTAGTTAAATCTTAAAGGGATTCCCGAATGTGTAATGTAAGCAAAAAAAAAATCCAAAAATTTTATCTACAGTCTGCTTCTTCTTTTATATTAATTTTTCAATATTTCTTTATTTTAATTTATTTACTTAACAAATAGTCAAAAGTCAGTTCATAAAATGCATTACTTAGGTTAAATTTTATTTGACAATATTTTATCTATACTAATCCTTATTATCATTACATATTATAAAAATCAAAGTCCTCCGCTGCGTCTGTTTGTCCGTTTGTTCGCGATAAACCGATTTTCATGCTGTTTTCACTGATGGATAGAGCGCTTCTATTTTAGTATATATTTTACAAAGTTACGCGGGCGAAGTCGCGGGCAGCGGCTAATATTATTCTAACGAGAGTATATTTGTGATAACTCAAAAACCACTGGACCAATTTTAAAAACATTATAAAATATTTATGAAGCAATTTTATTACACTTTTGCAGCACTATCTAACGTTTTGGAAAATAAGTTTCCTGTTTTCGTGAACTGGCTTTCAAGAGACGAGAATTTTTTAAAATTTTTAACCTAATTTAAAAAAAAAACCTTAAACCTAACTTAGCGTTCAATGCACATAACCATTTATGCCTCAGTTTAAACACTTAAACGTCTTGATACCACCTCATTTTTTACGAGAAAATCACTTAAAAACCCACAACACTTTACTCCGACTCGCTCTCACTCTCCGTCTCGGACTCGGAACTGCTCACTGGTTCGCACTTTATGAACTCAATCTCCTTCGGAGGCTCCTTGGGTTTCCTGCCCCTCTTTTTGGGTTTATCCTCATCGCCCATAACCGTTTTCACCATTTGAGATATACGCTTCAGGTGTTGCTGCTCGTGTCTTTGCAGATGATTGTTTAGATATCTGCGTATCTTGAATTTCTTTCCGCACTGTTCGCACTCGTGCTCGTACTTCGACTCGTCCATTTCCACGTGGACCGAGTTGTTGTGACGTCTCAAGTAATGCGCGTGCGCAAACTCCTTGTCGCACTTCTCGCAACGCAACTTCGGCTTGTCCGGGTGCACGATCTTCTTGTGTTTCTTCAATCGCAAGTTTGAATGGAAAATCTTATCGCACAGGTCACACTTGACTTTCGTCTCGAGGGCGGAATGCACCTGCATATGCTCCTTCAGATACTGGTCGTTCTTGAACTCCTTGAGACACTCGGGACACTGCACTTTCGACTCTAGAGGCGGATGAATGTTGAGAATGTGACGCTTCATGTGATGTCTCGACTTGAACGTCATCGGGCAAAAAACGCAAGTGTGCCTCTCTATGGGCGTATGTTGGAAGTGCAAGTGACGGTTCAAGTTCAGGTGTGTCTTGTACAGTTTACCGCACAGATTACACTTGAACTTCTCCTTGTCGCCCCTGTGACACATCTCTATGTGATACTTGAGCTTGTACGGAGCCTTGAATTGCTTGCCACACTCGGGACACTTGATTTCTGGCAATGTTGTAGGATGGATCCTCTTGACGTGCATGTGTAGTGCGCGTCTTGTGCGAAACTCTTGCAGACAAAACTGACAATAGCACTTTTCGTCTTCCGAATAGTGCTTGTTCATCCTGTGCATGTACAGGTAGTGCTTATTTTTGAAGGATTTATCGCAAATGTCACATATGACGGCGGATTCCTCCGATGAGTGTACCCGAGTCGTGTGCAAGTAGAGGTTTTGATAATTTTTGAATTCCTTATTGCATTTCATGCATATATATCTCTTCGCCATTTTTGGAAACATCATCGGTTTCCACGTGGTGAGCACGGATTCGTACATTTCTCTCTGCTCTTCTGTCAACATGGGATTGTGTACGCTAATATATTTTATATCTTTCCTGTCCGGCTTAGGCGGTGGAACGATTTCCCGTTGCTCTTCGAGTCCAGAGAACCCATCGTCCAGGTGTTCCGGGACCAAACTCTGCATTTCTATAACCGATGGATCTACCTTGACGTCCTCCATATGTACTTTGACGTCCTCCAGATTCACTTTGACGTCCTCCAGGTTTACTTTGATGTCCTCCATGTTGACACTCTGAAACAAGAAAATAGATAAATAAATAAATATCTTCACACGAGTCCGGTCCATTACAACCAATTCCCAAATTGCCTGAAATGTGAATATGCCTGAATCCCAAATAGACTGAATTTTAAATCGACTGAATCCTAAATTGACTAAATCCCAAAAAGACTAATTCCCAATTCGCCTGAATTCCAAATTGCCTTAATTTTAAATTACTGAGGTAAAAGCCACACATTTTTTTTATTTCTATGTTAAGGTTGTTTTTTCTTTACAACGCGAAAGTTAGCTCTGATAAACAATAAACATGCATAGTATCGAATAATATTTTCAATTTTCAATCTTCAAATTTTCAGGCAATTTGGTACTAAGGCATTTCGGATTTCAGGCGAAATAAGAATCAGGCAATTTGGGATTTGGTTGTAATGGACCGGACGCCTTCACACATTCCGCACAGCACCATCTAGTTCCACAGTAAGTAACTAATTCTTGTATTACGGATACCAGACAGTACATATTATAAATACAAAAGATATACAACTCAGGTACAAAGCTCGTAAACATGCTCTTAAGCTCGTATGTTACATTATCTCTATCTTGTGTCAAATAGATACAACATAGAAAGGGATAATAGACGGTAGGGTGAATAAACTTTTGTATCTCACTAATTTGGCTCTACTGTACTGTAGGTGGATACACCTATCATGGGAGATCATTTCAAAAATCGCGAGATAAAGTTATCTGCGCGTAATAAATAATGCAGATGAATTTAAATTGACAGAGATCTGGGGCCCTAGACAAATGGCATTCGATTTGATTCACTAAAAATAAAATGTATGGGATTGACATATGCCGTCGCTAAATCACGTGATACTTCTCATACATTTATTCTATCGAACTTTGTTATCGTTTTTAAAAATGTTACTTTGACTAAGGCCCCAGTTAACAGAAGGAGAAAACATCTTTTGCAAGAACTTCTAAAAAAATGATCTAATAGTTATTATTTATTCTGTGGTTATAATGTGGTATGTATATGGAAAATCTATTTTAACGCATACAATATTAAACTATACTAACATAAAGAGGAAAGATTTGTTTGTTTGTTCGGATTGAATAGGGTCCGAAACTACTGGACCGTTTTGAAAAAATCTTTCACTGTTGGGAAGGCATATTATCAGCAGCTATATTTTATAACGTTACGCGGACGAAGTCGCGTGCAACAGCTAGTCTATACTAATATTAGAATGGGGAAAAATTTGTTTGTTTTTTCGAATTGAATAGGGTCCGAAACTACTGGACCGATTTGAAAAATTCTTCCACTGTTGGGAAGTGGGGGAAGTTGCGCGGACGAAGTCGTGTGCAACAGCTAGTATTATATAAAGTCGGTATATAATTCTGCAATTTTCAATTTTAATAATTATGTTGTCTGCTGGCTTGTGCCTGCAAGTTCGTCCGTATTGCATGACAAGTAAATAGTACAGTAATTAGTTAATTAATTACAATTTTATTAACACTAGATATCTATATAAAAAAAACGTTGTTGGTTTGCTTCCGGCCCATTACAACCAAATCCCAAATTGAGTGAAATGTGAATACGCCTAAATCCCAAGTAGACTGAATTTTAAATTGACTAAATCCTAAATCTACTAAATCCCAAATTGACTGATTCCCAATTACTAATATAAGCCACACATTTCTTTATTTTTTATAATTTTTATGTTAACGTCGACAGACTCAATGGTAGGTGGTTTCTCAAAGTTGGCTCTGATAAACAATAAACATGCATAATATTATCTAATAATATCGTCAAATTTTCAGGCAATTTGATACTAGGGCATTTCGGATTTCAGTCAAAATAGGAATCAGGCAATTTGGGATTTGGTTGTAATGGGATAGGTAATTTGCATTTCAGGCGAAATGGGAAACAGGCAATTTGGGATTTGGTTGTAATTGACCAGAAGCTTTGAATTATGTTTTACTCAAAAATTTGCCGACGGATTGACTTAAATTTTTACACAACATGCAATCCACTTCAAGGATTGATCATATCTATTTATCATATCATATCAATATATAGGATATAGTATATAGGATAGGGAAATGGGCTCTGGCATCCTTGAACACCATGAAACAACAACACACATGCTATTATTTCAAGGTGGTATAGAGTTACTGCTTACTGCCCTAAATGACTATAATTTAGACTTTTTACAAATTGATGCAAGTATTTACATGTAGATGAGATGAAAATTAGATTTAGAGCTCAAACATGAAATAAATGTTTGTAATTATGATCATATCTATCCATATATATAAAATTCTCGTGTCAAAGTGTTTGAAATCAAACTCCTCCAAAAGGCTAGACTGATTTTTATGAAATTTTTGTCTGAGAATAAGTCGTAAACTACTTTATATACCCTTAAGTGGACCAATTATTTTTTTGGGCTTAAATGTTTGCCTGGTCAGTTAGTATATAATTATCTATACTAATATTACATACAGGAAAAGTTTGTATGTAATTTGTGTTAATTGTGTTAATTGGCAATATTCGAAAAATTCTTTCCCTAATATTTTAGATTGGACATAGTCTAAATATTCCACGCGTGCGAAGCCGCGGGCACCAGCTATCTAAAAATAAAGTATCCAATGCTTGGCAAAAGTATAATGTCAGGCGTCAACGTACGTCAGGCGGGCGTTATATCTTTTATTTTTCAACGCGGAACAAGTCGCGGACACCAGCTAGTCGACTAACAAAATCGCAATAAATTTAACAACTGGCTCAGTTTAAAGAATCATGGCAAATATATATATATTTGTAAAATTTAATTACTTACTAAATTTTTCTTAAGACGACACTTTTATATGCACTAATACGTCATAATCTTTTATCAAAAACCGCTTAGCATTGTGAGAAAAATGCTCACTTATATTGATAAAATGGCCCGTCCCCTCGGGGTATAAAAATTATTCAATATGGCGTGCATAAAATACGCGATAAATCAAAACGCCATATAGCGTACCAATGTAAATAACAACAGTGGTTTGCAAGCGATTATGATAAGAAACTATTAACAAATCATATTTGTTATTTTTAATATTTTTTTAATAATAAAATTTGCACAAAAGTGACGACTGACGACCGTATTGACAATTATTTTTGACAGAGCAAAAAAGAGATAACAGTACAGTATTATAGTATTCTGTGTCCAAAGAAAAACCATAGAGTATAGGAAGACAAACAAAATGTCAAAGTCAAGTCTTGTAAGCTTGCATCACTGATCTCTAAATAACTCTGGATGGGTTATCTCATACAAATTACAGATACTTTCGTGTATAATTTTGAAGCGGCGCCGTACGTAAGTACGGGAAATAATTTTGATGTTTGCGTATTTTAAATCCATAGATAAGTAAATAGTGTCTGTTTTATTCACGTTTAATTCTATTTGTTGATGTCTTAGGGCCTGTTTAAGTTTATTTGTGTCCGCTTGAGTTTTGAAACATGAAGAAATGTGTATTCTGTAAATGTCCCTATCATGAGGACATCACTAGTTTTAGTTCCATGTACTTACATTCCATCATAGTCTACAGCACCAAAATGGCGATTTTCAATAAGACATAAAAATTATTTGACAGCGGCCCATCCAGAGGTATATTAGAGATACGGCTTGCATTATATTATTATTAATAAAAAAATATTTTTAAAACAATTTAAGTCTTTAATTAAAGATTTAAATTAGAGAAGCTATAAGGGAAAGTATTAAACAAGCCATGACAGCCATTTTTTAAATGGCAACACTACGAGTACTATTTCTAATACCTTATTTCACTTTCTTTTAATTTTCTTCATTAGTTAGTGTATTGGATATACGAGTAATACACAATCACGCGACTGGTTATTAATTTATTATTGCAAATTATACTGAGAAAGTTAAAAAAAAATAGGATAACCAAAACAAAAATAAACCGGAAGTTAGTTCACGTGCGTTCGCGCCAAAAATAGTTCTTTTCCTACAATCGGAACGTCGCAGTTTTTCCATTTCTAGCAGAGGAAACATTGAAAATGCGTGAAATCGTACATTTGCAGGCCGGTCAATGCGGAAATCAAATCGGATCAAAGGTTAGTAGATAAAAGGTTAATTTTCATTGGCTAGAAGAAAACTTACGATATTTAGGTCAGTCATGCGCGTTTTTCATTGAATGGAAAGTCTATTTATATTTTATGATCTATTCAGACGATTATAACTCGTGCAATTATTTCTATCAACTTTCATAGTGAAATTTAATTGGTCTTTGCGGGATTTTTATTCTTTTTAACTTTATCTACTTTTAGAATTTTTCTATTATCTATCTATACCTCAGATCTATACCAATATATAAAGCTTTGTTTGTTTGGTTGTACGCGCTAATCTCACAGGAACTACTGGTTCGAATTGAAAAACTCCTTTTGTTTTAGATAGTCCATTTATCGAGGAAGGTTATAGGCTATAGAGAACGCGGAAGAAGTCGCGGGCACCAGCTAGTAAAAAAAAAAAAAAACAAACGGAGGCAGTCATGAGGACTGCCGACAGAAGTGAAAAACTTAAAACTGAGCGTCCAACGCACACACATATAATACGACAGGCGAAAAATTTGTGCAATATCACACTAAATCCTCAGGCTTATTATGTAAAATGCGTCTGCTGAGCGATAGCGAAAAATGCGAAAAAAATGTGCAATATCACGAAAAAATTGTGCGTAAAAATTAACGATTTAGTGTGATATTGCACAAATTTTTCTCATTTCTTGCATTTTCCGCCTGTCGCGGCATTTAGATAAATAATAAGCCTGCAGATACTTATATGCAATGAGTTGGCGCGATCGCGTACGTAGACAGCTGCGCGCTCATAACTGTGAGCATTATCATGTTGCTGACGCGAACAGATACATTTTTTCCCTACCCAAAGTCGTATAACGCGGCTAAATAAATATCTGTTTTGTTGCAGTTCTGGGAAATAATATCGGACGAGCATGGTATCGATACGACGGGGGTTTATCACGGCGATAGTGATCTCCAGCTCGAGAGAATCGAGGTGTACTATAACGAGGCTGCAGATGGTTAGTTTATTTATTTAATAGCTGACCTGGCAAACGTTGTTTTGCAAAAAAAATCCTCTTTCACCATCTCTAAGTAAATTCTCAAGTAGGCTAACCGCCACTTAAGTACCGGTAAGAAGCTTCACCTATGAGCTTCACCATCTTCGAGTAGCATTAATCAATGGGTAATTTCAAGATACTCGTAACATTTACTCGCCAATTAGCGATTTGTACTTTTGTTTGTAATGAAAAAACTCAAAAACTAAGTTGATCGATTTTAAAAACCTTTTCATCTTTAATAAGCAAAATAATTTGTCAGCGATTAGCGTAATATGGACTATCTATACTAATATTATAAAGAGGAAAGATTTGATTGTTTGTTTGTATAGAATAGGCTCCGAAACTAGTGGACCGATTTGAAAAATTCTTTTACCATTACAAGCCGACATTATCCGTGATGAACATGGGCTACTTTTTACCGCGGGAAAATGCTTCATTCCTACGGGAAATCTAAAATAAATGTAAACACTAGCGGCTTGGCCCGGGAGATAGCGCCATCTATCCAAAATACGGTAGATGGCGTTTTATACTTTTCTACGCGGACGAAGTCGCGAGCACCAAGCTAAAGTAGACCGATTTTAAAAACCTTTTCATCTTTAAAAAGCAAATTACTTTGTCAAGCGTAATATGGATAATATTATTTAAACTTACGCGGACGAAGTCGCGTGCCACAGCTAATAGTGTGGTATTAAATTTAAATTAAAATTGCCTTCCCGACGAGAAAAAGCATAGAGGCAAAGCAATCTCTCCGGCGGGGAATCGAACCCCGGTCTCCCGCGTGACAGGCGGGGATACTGACCACTATACTACCGAAGACTTGTAATCTTGTTGCGAATTTAAAGTATATATTTTTATCTGTATCTGGTCGGCAGCGCACTTGTAGCACTTGACGAGCCCGTTAGACGAGTGGCAAGGGTGCTTGCCTAACGTTTCAGGGACCCCGGGTTCGATTCCCGGCGGGGTCAACTTTGAAAATTTTAATATAATTTTACAAATTGACTCTGGTCTGAATTTGTAAAGTAGTGGTAGGACTGGAAGGTGTGCTGTGCGTTTCGCAGTCATTTGGGCAGCCCGTCTGGCGTCAGTAACCACCACCTTACAGAATACCACCGTGAAATAACAGCATCATGTGCTGTTGTGTTTCGGTGAGTGAGTAAGGGATGCCAGAGCTCATTACATTACCCCCTCCCTCCCTCCCTTTTATGGTCAGCAGTGCACTTGTAGCACTTATAGCGTTGCTTGTGTTATAAGCGACGATAGCCACCTACCATCATTGTTTGAAAAGCTTAGGATATAAAAAATCTGTACATGAACCATGTTTATTTTTTAAGCAGTGTAATGGTGTAACTATATACATAGCTTTGTTTGTTGATGATTTTTTTCATATTTTCAAACTGTAAAAAGCAAACTGAAAGTCTTACGAATGATTTAAAATTAAAATTTAAAATAAAAGATTTGGGAGAGATAAAGCAGTGCCTAGGTATGAGAGTAAGGAAGAAAAACAATGTAATTTTTGTAGATCAGGAACAATTTATTGAACAACTGTTATATAAATTCAATATGAAAAATTGTAATCCAGTAAGTAAGTTGTTGTCCTACTCGGTACCCATATCAGCAGTTAATAGGTAGTTTACTGTATTTGTCAGTACTCACCCGACCAGATATTTTATATGCAGTTTGTTACCTAAGCCAGTTTAATAGCAATTTTAATGAAGCCCATTGGAAACATGCGAAGCGTATTTTAAAGTATTTAAAGAAAACAAAATCTTTAGGTCTAAAATATATTAAAGATGAGCATGATTTGATAGGCTATGTAGATGCAGATTGGGCGTCGAATTGTTTAGATAGAAAATCTTTTACTGGCTACATATTTAAGATGTCTGGTAGTATAATCTCATATGAATGTAAAAAGCAGACAACAATAGCTTTGTCAAGTACAGAAGCAGAGTATATGGCAATTTGTGAAGCATCTAAGGAAGCTATATACTTGAGAAATCTATTGTTGGAATTGAATTGTATAAGTGAGTCACCTGTAGCATTATTTAATGATAATCAGAGTGCACAGAAATTAACTAAAAACTATATGTTTCATAAGAGAAGCAAGCATATCGATGTTAGATATCATTTTGTAAGAACTGCCGTTGAAAATAATTTTGTGATTGTTAACTATTTAAATACAAATGATATGCCTGCAGATATTCTCACAAAGAGTGTAAATTGTCAAAAACATTATAAGTTTATAAAACAGTTAGGAATTGCAGAAGTGTAGGGTTAAGGCTTTTGTATATATATTCTTTGTTTCATGGATGACTTATTTTAATAAGGGAGTATGTTAAATTAGTATTAAAATAAGTATACTGTACTAGCTCTGTGGCGCCATGCATTTGTCACTCTGTGTGAATATATATATGTAATGTTTTTCTATACAATAAAGTACTCTGTATCCAGCCACTACAAGTTTTAATAGTCAGCCTGTCCGTCGACCTTAGGGGCCGTCTTTTAATCACGTGAGGCTCCGAAAGGGGGGGAGAGGTTCGGCAAAAATGACTAAATATCACAAGAGGGGCGGGGGGGGGGGGGGGGGGGGGGGGGGTAGTAAGATATCACGTATATTTATTTATTCGTCAAACGCGCGATTAAGGAACATGTAAATTCATGTCACAAGCAACCTAATCCGAGCAACAATAGTCTAGAGATGCACAATGTTCGTCCTTCACGCATCCTCACGCGACGATCGATCGGTAGATTCTAAAAATTTAAAAATTCTTTGTACAGTCGGCCGCAAAAGTCGATTAACACATCCAAAAGTGCAAAATAATTGAACACTCAACGGGCCATAAGTCTTAGTTACTAAAAATGCACGTGACTTTGAATGGGGAAGGGGGGGTAGTTTTAAACCTCACCACGTATCACCAAGGGGGGAGGGAGGGGTTAAAAGTGCTAAAAAAACATCACGTGATCAATGGACGGCCCCTTAACATATCTTCAAAATAACTTTTTGTCCCGACCTTACTGTTCAGGCAATAGGTATGTCCCGCGTGCAATCCTTGTCGACTTGGAGCCAGGGACCATGGACGCGATCAGATCCTCGACTTACGGACAGCTGTTCCGTCCTGACAATTACGTCTTTGGACAAAGTGGGGCTGGTAAGTTAGGCTATATTTCTTATATTTCTTTATTCTCATAAAAGCTGAAAGCTTCCAACTCTTTCCACTTACTTAAGGTAATACAAGTCAGTTTTCCTCCATACAAACGTAGACCCCCAAACTTTGTAAATAAAAAAAAATGTGCGTGTCAACACCGAATTTTGATTTTGAATTTTAAATTTCTTCAAAGTGGAAGTATTTAATTTAAAACTCTATGAAAAATTGATTATGATGATCAAGACATACTTACAAATGTGCCGGATCTTAAGGCAATACAAATCAGCTTTTCCTCCATACAAACGTAGAGCCCCAAATTACTCCGCTGTTTTATATTTAATTGCCAAAAGTAAGCATGATACCGATTTGTCTTTTGTTAACTAGGTTCGAATGCATACAAACTTTAAAAAAAATGTATTAATTTAAAAGATATGATCCTTGAAAAGTACATATTTTAATACAAGTTTAGTGTATTTTCAAAAAAAGTGTATTTTCAGGGAACAATTGGGCAAAAGGACATTATACTGAGGGCGCGGAGTTGGTTGAGTCAGTAATGGACGTGGTCAGGAAGGAGTCAGAAGCTTGCGATTGTTTACAAGGTGAATTTAAATCTTGTTGTACTAATATTACAGAGAGAAGATTTCTATTTTTCAACTGACTTCCAAAAAAACGAGGAGGTTCTCAAATCTCAATTCTACGTGTATGTTTTTTTATGTTTATTAGGTACAGTCGCCCGCATAAGTCGATTAACACATTCATAAGTGCACAAAAACTAAACACTTAACGCGCCATAAGTCGTTGTTGTCACGACTAGGGAACAAAATAAACTTTACGTACAAAGGATCGTATAAAGCTTCAGTAAGTAAGTAAGTTGAGGGTTCAGTTGTTTTGCACTTTTGAATGTGTTAATCGACTTATGCGGCCGACTGTACCTCATAACTTTTAACTGGGTGAAACGAATTTGATGTTTCTTTTTTTATTTGAAACCTAGTGCTTCCCGTGTGGTCCCATTTCAATTTGGTCCAGTTCAGACAATGGCATCCATGAGAAAAGACCATGAGAGCTTATTTATTTTTTGTTAAAAACAGTTATTGTGCCTTCCAATTGGATCCACATTGAATCTGGATAAATAACTGGTAAACATTGTGACAGGATTCCAGTTGACCCATTCGCTAGGCGGAGGCACTGGGTCAGGTCTCGGCACTTTACTCCTGAGTAAGCTGCGCGAGGAATATCCAGACAGGATCGTCAACACTTTCAGCGTCATGCCTTCACCGAAGGTAAGTGAGAATTGAGACTGAAGTTGATTACCCCATCCCTTGCTTATCCTTCTAATGGTCGGCACGGCAGCGCAATGAATCGGCAGGAAAATGACATATTTTTTTTCTTACTTCGTAATTTTTTGCCCCTTACTAACTTAACAATACAGGCAGTGTTGATATTCCTTCCATAAAATCATCGTGCGATGTCGAAGAGGAACGTTTTTTTAGGCATTTATTCACCATGACGTATTACTAATACGATAAAACAATCTGTACGCAACAGTACCCAAGAGACTCGAGACGCGCGAACGCGAAAAAGTGCGGGAGGTGTGTAACGACTGAGTCTACCAATAATGTGTCGCGAAGTGCGACAGGTGTGTAGCGAGTGAGTCTACCAATGACGTGTCGCCACACGTTATTGGTAGACTCAGCCGCTCACGCTCCTCTGCCCCCTCAAACACCTAAAAATAGAATTCTGCGCACATTTGCCGAGAAGTCCTTATTCGCTGCACGAACTATATTAGTAATACGTCATAGTGAAAAAATGCCAAAAAATCCTTCTTCGAGTTAGTTAGTGAGGTGCAAAAAACAAGAAATAAGAAAAATTGTGCTCCATTGTACACATGCGCCGATTGCCTCCACAAGATTTGATGGACTATTTACATTAAAACAACGATTAAAATATACGAACAGTTTCATGTTTTCATATGAATTACAAATTATGACATCAATTTATTATTTTCAACATATGACATTATTATATTCTTTTTCACACATTATACAAAACCATAGAGAAAGCGGCCACTCCAACAATCTCCTCCTCGCGTCTCTATGAAAGTCCTAATTGAGGCATCAGTTCCTTGAGTCGTGGCCCTGGTAGACCCTTCGTCAATAGGTCTGCAGCCATTTTCTTAGTCTCCAGATATTTCAGATACACCTGTCCACTCCGGATGCAATCTCTTACATAGTGCATCTTTAAGTCAATGTGTTTGGTTTTTGATGACACTATCGGGTTATTACTGATCTTCAAAGCAGCCTGGTTGTCGTTTAATATCTCGACACATTCTGTTTGAGTGCCGAGGTCATTAAATAGTGACTTCAGGTGTATGGCTTCTTTTGCTCCTTCGGTGATTGCGCAATACTCGGCCTCGGCTGTAGAAAGCGCAACACTCTTTTGTTTTCTCGAGGACCAACTAATACAGCCTCCTGCATATATGAAGCAATAGCCTGAGAAAGATTTGCGATCTAATTTGCAGGCTCCCCAGTCTGCATCTGCCATGCCGTACAATTCTTGTTCGGTCTTCTTAAAAATAATTCCGATAGTGGATGTGCCCTTCAGGTACCTCAAAACACGTTTGGCACTCTTGAAGTGCTCACTGCTGTAGCAATCGTTAAATTGTGAGAGATAACTTACAGCGAACATTATGTCAGGCCTCGTAGCTATCGCCAGGTACATAAGTGTTCCGATCAAGTTTTTGTATGGCAACTCCATCTCACTTATATTTTTGTTCACTTCAAGTGACAACCCTGGTTCTATAGGGGTACTCGTTGGTTTGCATTCATTCATTTTGAATTTAATTAATGTATCATCTATATATTTTTCTTGACACAGTTTTATTGTGTTTTTTGTGTATTTGAAATCGATTCCAAGCATCCTCTGTGGTGTTCCTAAATCTTTAATTTCAAATTTTTGTGCAAGCATTTCTACAATTTCTTGCATCTTCTCAGGGCAATTGTAGGCTATCAACAGATCATCAACCCATATGGTTGTGATAACTTTAGCTCCTCCTTTCTGCAGTATGTACACGCACGGATCTGCTTTTGATGGAACAAAACCAATATTTCTTAATTCCGTGTCTAATCGGATGTACCACTGCCTCCCTGATTGTTTTAGTCCATATAAGGATCGCTGTAATTTGCAGACTTTTTCTCCTTTAATATTTTTTATACTTTCTAGCATATCTCTAGCTTTGGTGTATATTGTTAGGTCATCCTGTTCACTCTCATCGATCATGATTTCAGTCACATATTTTTCTAGGTTGTCAGGTACCTTCATTGTTATGTCTTCCTCAATATCACCGTTAAGATATGCTGTTGTAACGTCCATCTGCTTTAAATTCATGCCTTCTTGTACAGACATTCCAACGACAGTTCTAATAGAACTTAATTTTGCTACTGGAGCGAAAGTTTCATTGTAGTCTATACCCTGTCTCTGGGTAAACCCTCGAGCAACAAGTCTCGCCTTCTTCATTGTTGTATTATCTGGTGCAATTTTTGTTTTAAAAACAAACTTGTGACCAATGACCTTCATACCACTACATTTCTTTATGATTTTCCAAGTCTCATTCTTAATGTGTGCTCTTATTTCAGCTTTAATTGTGTCATGCCAGTCACCTTCAGTTTCATTTTGTTCTGATAAATATGACATTTCAGACACAAACATACTGTCTTCGACATCGTCTGACAAGTAGTAGTCATTTGTCCACATAGGCTTTTTCTTGCTTCTCTGAGGTCTTCGCGATGTTGTTTCATGTGGGGTTTGATATTCATCGCTCTCAGTTCCTTCATCCTCTTCAGGTGAAATTTGGCCTTGATCAGCAGTTTCGGCCCCCCCATCCTCAGATGGCATTATATCATCTTTACTACCTTTTTCTGTATTGGCAGCTGAGGATGACATATCTGTCAAGGGAGAATCCTGAATCGGAAAGTTGGAACTATGATTATTGTTCTTCTTGCTAAGTTCTATCATAGTTTCACTTTTGTGTTCAGGTTTCCGTCTGCTTTCCTCAATGGCAGTTCGAGTGTCATTATAGTACATTTTATCTACAAATTTTACATCTCGACTAATTATAACATTATTTTGATCAGGTAAATAGATTCTAAATCCTTTAGCATTTTTAGCGTATCCCATGAATACTCCTTCTGTGGCTTTAGGGGAGAGTTTTCCTTTTCGGTTTTTGTTTAGGATGAAAACTTTACTACCAAAAATGTGTAAGTGATTTCCAGCTGGATTTCTGCCGACCCATTTTTCATATGGAGTTCTTCCATTTAAGGCTTTTGCTGGGCTTCGGTTTATTAAATAATTGGCTGTGCTTATTGCTTCTGCCCATAAGTATGTAGGCGCTTTTGACTCTATCATTAAACATCTTGCCTTATCCAGCAGGGAACGGTTTTTTCTTTCACTTACGCCGTTTTGTTGCGGAGTGTATGGTACAGTCAGTCGCCTCTTGATACCAAAATCTTTCAGTAGGTTATCAAATTCTTTGTTTCTGTATTCGCCACCGTTATCTGACTGTAAGTTTTGAATTTTCTTCTTTGTGAACAATTCCACTCCGTTTTTGTACTCTTTAAACTTTTCGATTACTTCACTTTTGTTTTTAATGAAGTAGATACAGCTGTATCTCGTGAAGTCGTCGATAAATGATACATAATATTTACATCCAGCAATCGATTCAGTTTCAAACGGTCCACATACGTCAGTATGTATGATTTCAAGAGTTTCGGATGAGATTCGGTCATGGCTAGCAAATGGAAGAGATGAAAGTTTTGCTTTTATGCAAGTTTCACAGGTATCCAATTTTACTTCCTTTAAATTTAATCCTCTCATCATTTTCTTTGACGCCATCATTTTCAAATCTTTTATATTGATGTGACCTAACTTACGATGCCACATCCTTGATTCGTCTTGAGACTTCATTGTTAGATTTGCTGACTCTTTCGGTTCAAACTCTAGATAATATAGTCCATTTGTATTTCTTGAAGCTTGCTGTATCACAGTCTTATTTTGTAGAATCGATGCCTTTTCTTTTTCGAATAATACCTTGTAGCCGTTGTCAGTTATTTTTCCAACTGATATTAAGTTTGTCGACAATTCTGGTACATACAATGAATCGTTTAAATTATATACATCATTATTTACAGAGATTCTTATTTTTCCTCGACCTTTAATTTGTGTGGTGATTTCCTTAGATGCAAGACTCACAACGTTTACTTCGGGAACTAGCTCTGTGAATTTGTCCTCATCACTTGTCATGTGTGAGCTGCAACCACTATCTAGGCACCATAAGTTATTGCTAATGCCTTCTTCTGAGGCAAAACACATGTTGTAATTCTTTTCAGAACTTCTTTTTGGGTGGTTGGTCCTCTTCTTAGACCAACATGTCTCGGTGGTGTGGCCTTTTTTGTGGCAATTTTGACAGACGACCCTATTTTTCTTTTTGGCATATAGTGCCTCGGATCTTACTGGTGGTTCTGTCTGTCTCCTGGCCTCATTTTCTTCTATTATTTTAATTTTCAGTTCTTCTGGGCCAGGCAACACATCCCGAGACTCAATAGCGATTCTGAAATTTTCATAAATTGTTGGGAGACTGTAAAGCATCATTATGCTCAACAATTCTGGATGTATTTTTACGTCCATATCCTCCAACTTTCCAACAACGTCCATAAAATTATTTAAATGGTCTCTTATATCCTCTTGGGAATTCATTTTCTTGAGTACCAGTTGTTTCAATAATGTAGCTTTTCTCGCTGGACCACTACTTTGGTATATAGATTTAAGTTTATCCCATATCTCTTTTGATGTTTGACATCCTTTTATTTGTTTCAATTCGGTAGGCGAGATTAGTAAAATAAGATCCGATTTGGCTTGTATGTCCATTTTTACAAAAATATTATTTTCGTCTGCGGTCGATGTCGGCGACAATTTCTTTTCACCGCAAACATAATCCCACAGATCGTTTTTTATTAATACTGCTTGTGCTTGAAGACACCAAGTATCATAGTTGGATCTATTTAATGTCTCAATAGTCCGATACGACGCCATTGTAACGCAATTTTCTGTTAAATCACTGATGATCGTCGTAGACAATTTTTTTCCAAACGTAACCACGCTCTGCTACCAATTGATGGACTATTTACATTAAAACAACGATTAAAATATACGAACAGTTTCATGTTTTCATATGAATTACAAATTATGACATCAATTTATTATTTTCAACATATGACATTATTATATTCTTTTTCACACATTATACAAAACCATAGAGAAAGCGGCCACTCCAACAAGATTCGCGGTCTGACCTTAATATATTGCGAGACCTATATATAGCATCAAGTGGACCGTCTGTCTGTCTGTCGACCTCAACATAAAAGATGTATATTGCAGGTATCAGACACGGTGGTTGAGCCATACAACGCCACTCTCTCGGTCCATCAGCTAGTGGAGAACACTGACGAGACTTTTTGTATAGATAACGAAGCATTGTACGACATTTGCTTCAGAACACTTCGGCTGGCTTCGCCCACATATGGCGATTTGAATCATCTTGTTTCGGTGAGGAGTTTTTTCATTACCTTTACAGCCATGAAATAATCGGTTAAGTATATATGTATCTAATTAATCAGAAATATATTTTGAAATATTCTATAAAAATTTTATGTTATCTAAAATATTTTATGTTATGAAGTAATTTGAAATAATAGACTATGAAATTAAAGTAAACTGAAATAATCAGAAGCGATCTAAAATAATCTGAAATCAACGGAATCAATCTGAAATCATCAGAAGTAATTTGAAATTATCAGAAGTAATTTGAAATAATCAGAAGTAATTCGAAATTATCAGAAGTAATTTGAAATCATCAGAAGTAATTCGAAATCATCAGAATAATTCGAAATTATCAGAAGTAATATGAAATAATCAGAAGTAATCTAAAACAGTCAGAAGTAATTTGAAATATGTAATCTGAAACAATCTGAAGTAATCTGAACTGAAAGTCACATTAATATGATGACAAAAAGAATATTCAGGATGAGTTTCATTCGGGGATCGTCATCTTGGCTTTTTTCCGAAACCCTGGTATATTTAAATTTATAATGACGATCATAAGAGTTTCTTGTAGAAACCTAACTAACCTAGAAATAAATATTTTGATTTTGAATATTGTTCTTATTAAAACAAGGAAATGATAACATTTAGCTAACCATGTCCGGTGTAACGACCTGCCTAAGATTTCCTGGACAACTGAATGCCGATTTACGGAAGTTGGCCGTCAACATGGTACCATTTCCTCGTCTACACTTTTTTATGCCAGGTACGAAAATCATTTTCTTTTTTTGTACATTATAGGTTTTATTTTAATTGTAACTGTTTTATTTTTTTTTGAAAATTTTCTTTGTTTTTGCCATTGAGATACTTACGTACTAGAGAAGCCATCTCAAACAAAAGTCTTAGTGCACTTGCAAAGAGCAAAAGTGTGTACTTGCAGGTGAGAGGTGATTCCTTGGACTTTATTTGTATTTCCTGAGTTGTTTAAACAGTACCTGAGCACACATGAAGGCATATTTAATTAAAAAGAACACAGAACACAAGCGTATCGTCGCTAGCCAGACTCTTTAGACTTTTAGTTGGAGCCAGCTGGCTCTAACGCGTGTTGCAAAGAATCTGATTGCCATGTCTTCTCTAGTACGTAGTACATATTATCTCAATGGTTTTTGGAGCTTTTATGTTTTGTTTAGTAAGTCTAGTTAACGGAAGACCTGCATTATAATAAGTTGGAGTCGTTTTGTCTTTCTATGTGTTACCGTAGAGTAAATAGTACTTACTTAACCTGGTTATTTATGTATATTTTAAATGGCCTTTGCTACAAATGAAATCTCATTCTATTCTATTCAATTTTTTTTTAAATAGATAAGAGTTTTCAAGAATAAGGTTTTGGTATATAATTTTCAACGCGGGCGAAGTCGCGGGCACGAGCTATCTACTAAAAATAAAGATACATGCCCTGAAAATTTTATAACAGCAAAGATGTCGGGCGTTATATTGCTTTACACATTTAGTCAGGCGCTACACATCGCTTACTTTTAATGCGGGCGAAGTCGCGGCCACCAGCTAGTGACAGTTTAAAAGGAAGAAAGAAAAAATCTTTAATAAATTAAAAAAATAATTTTAAAAAAATATTCCTAAGGTTTCGCTCCCCTGACGGCCAGAAACAGTCAAGGTTATAGAGCCCTAACTGTGCCTGAGTTAACGCAGCAGGTAAATATACATTTCCTCTTATAAATAAATAATTTTTGTTCATCCATTACTTACTAAAATATTAACAATGCGAAAGAATGTCTGTTTGTCTGACGTATTCGTGCCTTAACTACACAACCGATTATCGTGAAATTTTGCAAACAAGTTGTCAGGGATACAGTAAAGAACATCTATACTAATATTATAAAGAGGAAAGATTTGATTGTTTGTTTGTATAGAATAGGCTCCGAAACTACTGGACCGATTTGAAAAATTCCTTTACCATTAGAAGCCGACATTATCCCTAATGAACATAGGCTACTTTTTACCGCGGGAAAATGCTTCATTCCTACGGGAAAACGGGTAAAAGGACAACGGGTAGTAAGAAATCCTTCCGTACTTAACTTCTTTTTCACATAACTTCTAAACGGCTGAACCGATTGGGTTGAAATTTTATGTATATGGCTATTTCGATGGTTTCCTGGATGATTTAAAAATACAATAGGACCCGGTAGGTGGCGCTGCTGTCAGTATGTCAACTACTAAACGGCTTGACCGATTGGGTTGAAATGTTGTATGTGTATTTCCATGGTTTCACAGATACGAATGTATTATATTTTATAAAGTTACGCGGACGAAGTCGCGTGCAACAGCTAGTATTATATAAATGTGAATGTTCCTATTTATCTTTTGTATGATATTATGTTCAATTTTGTGTCATATTTCATTTCATAGCGAGGTAGATGCGGACGAAGTCGCGTGCAACAGCTAGTTTCCATATAAATTGACGTTTACGCGTTCGACGCGTTTGATTGTGTAAAACGCTCACTAGGCCCTGAAGATACGATTTCGGTAGAAAGTCCTTTCGGTTGGACACTGTACTACCACTGAGTATTGTTATTTAATTTCTGCATGTAAGATATAAATTAATTAGTTATATTTAAATAACATTATAAATAGAATAGAATAGAGACTTAGTTATATGTTTATAGTTTGTAAAATAAGAAAAATATAGACAAAAAATAATTTAATTTTTAAGTTCTCCTATAAAAAGTGTAATTTTGATTTGTGGCCGTTTAGTTTTTAAGCAGCGATATAATCCAATCTCTAGTAATAAACTTAAATAAAAATAAAAATAAATTTTGGGAGCCCTACAAGAATAGGCTAATAAAATTTAAGCTTCTAGGGAGCTGTCTCTCTGTATAGATACATTACTCCGTGGTACTACTGTATATTTGTAATGTACCTACAGATGTTCAGTCCCATAAACATGATGGCCGCTTGCGATCCGCGCCATGGCCGCTATTTGACAGTAGCCGCCATTTTCAGAGGACGCATGTCAATGAAGGAAGTTGACGAGCAGATGTTGACAGTTCAAGATAAAAACTCAAGGTTTGTGCTCTTTACAGAATACCACCGTGAAATAACATACTTAATAATTATGTGCGGTTGTGTTTCGGTGATTGAGTAAGGAATGCCAGAGCCCATTAATTCTAGGCTAGGCCTTTATAATCCCTTATAATTCTAGGCCCTTTTTAAATTCACAGTTATATTAAAGTCAAAGTTCTTCTTCAAATCAAAGTGATCTTAATGTCAACGTTCTTTTTAAAGGCAAAGTTATTCTTAAAGTCAAAGTTTTGGGCCATAACAACAAAATTGGAAAGTCAAAGTGATCTTAAAGTCAACGTTCTTTTTAAAGGCAAAGTTATTCTCAAAGTCAAAGTTTTGGGCCATAACAACAAAATTGGAAAGTCAAAGTGATCTTAAAGTCAACGTTCTTTTTAAAGGCAACGTTATTCTTAAAGTCAAAGTTTTGGGCCATAACAACAAAATTGGAAAGTCAAAGTGATCTTAAAGTCAACGTTCTTTTTAAAGGCAAAGTTATTCTTAAAGTCAAAGTTTTGGGCCATAACAACAAAATTGGAAAGTCAAAGTGATCTTAAAGTCAACGTTCTTTTTAAAGGCAAAGTTATTCTCAAAGTCAAAGTTTTGGGCCATAACAACAAAATTGGAAAGTCAAAGTGATCTTAAAGTCAACGTTCTTTTTAAAGGCAATGTTATTCTTAAAGTCAAAGTTTTGGGCCATAACAACAAAATTAGAAAGTCAAAATGATCTTAAAATCAAAGTTATTCTTAAAGTCAAAGTTTTGGGCCATAACAACAAAATTGGAAAGTCAAAGTGATCTTAAAGTCAAAGTTTTGGGCCATAACAACAAAATTGGAAAGTCAAAGTGATCTTAATAAAATCAACGTTGAAGTAAATTTGAGAATACCCCATCTTCAGTTACTTCGTTGAATGGATACCGAACAACGTGAAGGTGGCCGTTTGTGATGTGCCGCCTCGCGGACTCAAAATGGCGGCGACCTTTGTCGGCAACTCCACAGCCATACAAGAGATCTTTAAGAGGATTTCCGAACAGTTCACTGTTATGTTCAGAAGGAAGGTCAGTTCAATATATACCTACTAATAACAAGGGCCGAGTACGGAGTAAGTACGGAGAACTAATTTTGACGTTTGCCTATTTTTATTCCATAGATAAGTGTAATAAATAGTGTCTACGGACATCTAATTTTAGTTCCATGCACTTACGCTTCATAGCCTACAGTGCCAAAATGACGTTTTCAAATGGATATTAAAATAATTTGACAGCGGCCTGTCCAGTGCTTATACAGGTCAGTGGTTCGGAACTTCCCAAATCCCGAATCGAAATAATTGAAACTGTATTTGGCGGCCCTTTATTACAACATAAAGTTTATATTATAATAAAGAGGAACAGTCGCGTGCAACTCCTAGTGTAGTATAATTAAAAAATGTTATTGAACTCCCGACAAAAAAAAGCAAAAAGTTGACAAAAACATTTCTCTCCGGCGGGGAATCGAACCCCGGTCTCCCGCGTGACAGGCGGGGATACTGACCACTATACTACCGAAGACTTGTTAGCTTGTAGCGAATTTTAAGTATATATTTTATCTGTTCTAAGAACAATAACTTATTCGCATTTATACCTAGAACATTTTTAATTATTTTCCTTTACGGCTGATTCAGTTGTTTATTACTGTTTTGATTCTATAGTAAATCCTTTTTTTATCTACCTAAACTAATTTTATAAAGAGAGAAGTATAAGAATTTTTGTTTGTAATGAATAAACTCAAAAACTCAAGCCACACACGTTTGGTTACAAACACTATGACACGAGAATTTTATATAGGTAATGTTACTCCCTGACAATGTACAGTCGGCCGCATAAGTCGATTAACACATTCAAAAGTGCAAAACAACTGAACACTCAAATTACTTACTTACTGAAGCTTTTACTTTCGTTTGTACGTGAAGTTTATTTTGTTCTTTAGTCCTCACAACGAATTATGGCGCGTTGAGTGTTCAGTTGTTTTGCACTTTTGAATGTGTTAATCGACTTATGCGGCCGACTGTAGCTTCATAGAATCGGTCCAAGAGTTTCGGAGCAATTCATACAAACAAAATCTTTCCTCTTTATAATATTAGTAGGTATAGTACATATTACCACCTTTTAACATACAATATTTCTTCAAGGCTTTCCTCCACTGGTATACCGGCGAAGGTATGGATGAGATGGAATTCACAGAAGCTGAGAGCAACATGAACGACTTGGTCTCCGAATATCAACAGTATGAGGTGAATATGTCACACTTCTCTCCATTTCAGAAGAGTCCTCATTGTTCTTACTTCTTATGTGTTCATGTACGCCTGGTACTTTGTGGCTGAAAATTCCGTTTTAACATCATTTGGCAGGCCAACGGTCACCTGATGGTAAGTGGCTACGGTCGTCTATAACACAAGAAACGCCCCCTTACTCACTCACCCAAACACAACAGCATTTCACGGTGGTCCTGAAGTAAGGGAGTGGTCACTGATGGGTCACTGCCGATAGACGGACTACGAAACATGTACGAAACGGAGTTGTGCCCTGTCTGTGTCAGTGACACTTTTCTCTAGTTCAAAAGAGCCTTCATGCCTTCATTGTTTTTATTACTATGTGTTCATGTACGCCTGGTACTTTGTGGGTGAAAATTCTGTTTTAATATCATTTGGCAGGCCAACGGTCAACGGTAGCCACATACCATCAGGTGATGGTAAGTGGCTACCGTCGCCTATAGCACAAGCAACGCCCCCCTAACTCACTCACCCAAACACAACAGCACACGTGCTGTTATTTCACGGCGGTCACTGCCGTTAGACGGGCTGCCTAAATTGACTACGAAACGGAGTGTGCCCTGTGTCAGTGACACTTCTCTCCAGTTCAGAAGAGTACTTCGCCTGGTACTTTGTGGGTATAATTTGAAAAGTAGTGGTAGGACTGGTAGGTGTGCTATGCGTTTCGCAGTCATTTGGGCAGCCCATCTGGTGGCAGTAACTACCACCTTACAGTATACCACAGTGAAATAACAGCATTATGTGCTGTTGTGTTTCGGTGAGTGAGTAAAGGATGCCAGAGCTCATTACCCCATCCCTCCCTTATCCTTAAATCCTTCTATGATAGGCAGCGCACTTGTAGCACTTATGGCGTTGCTTGTGTTATAGGCGACGGTAGCCACCTACCATCAAGTGGACCGTCAGCCTGTCTGTCGACCTTAACATAACAAAAGCCTATGTTCATCAGGGATAATGTCGGCTTCTAATGGTAAAAGAATTTTTCAAGTCGATCCAGTAGTTTCGGAGCCTATTCAATACAAACAAACAATCAAATCTTTTCTCTTTATAATATTAGTATAGACAGAAGATATGTAAGGATTATTCACAAAATGTGTTTCAGGAGGTCGGCGTAGAAGATGGTGATTTTGACGAACAAGAAGAAATGCCAGGCGACGACTATCCAGAGGAAACCGAATAAAAGAACCAGACTTTTTTAAAAATTCAATCACAAATTGAGTCAAATACCTGTTTTTTTTTAATATTATACATAATTAACTAGACTCTAGTTAGTCTAACTAGACCTGAAGACAAGGAATGTATATAGAAATTTCTTTAGATAACATTTTATGTAAAAAATAAAACCGATTTATAGAAATGTGTATTATTTTTTTTTTATAGAAACCTTTAAGTATGAAGAAATTTGTGAGGGCATAAAACTCTAAATTCAGTGTCACCCAAGAAATACAATTTTTCGACGATAGATGGCGCAGTCGAGTGAGATGGACAATGATTCATACCAAAATATACATAGTTACATACCCTTGGGAATATACACTTTTTGACAAAACTACTGCATATATCTATTTCGTGTAAAGTTATTTGAACTCTTGAATAACTAATCAATGTTTGTGGGCAAAGTGTTTTGGAGTTTTTGTACACTAGAGTGTACTATTCACCCTAAAAGTTGCATTAAAACTTTTGTTAAAATATGGATTTTTCAAATATCATATCTTTTAAATTGATACCTTTTTTTTAAGTTTGTATGACAAGGAACCTAGTTAACGACAAGATAAATCGGTATCATGGTTACTTTTGTAAATAAAACACAAAACAGCGAAGTAATAATCATTCTACGTATGATATGTATAGAGGAAAGCTGACTTGTGTCACCTTAAGGAGTAAACTCCAAAAAAAAAATTGTTAACAACAATACAGTAATAAAGGCTTTATTATTAAGGATAGGATAGGATAAGGATAGGAAACTCCAAAAATAATCAACATTCAAATAAACATATTAGTAACAGTACTTATACCAGTTGAAGTGCAATCTACCAATTCAATGTTTTTACTGAAATTTTTTTCTGCAATATTACTCTGTGTTTTGGCTTCACTTGCATTACTGTCTTGTACAAAGTAAGGTTTTATCTTTTTTATTTGGGTTTCTTCACTATTAGGATTTTTTATCTTTCGTTTTTTATGTTTTTTGACACTACTATCGTTTAAACTAATAAAATTTTCTTCTCCCATATTCAGTTTAACAACTTTAGAAGAATTGGGACATTCAGTTTCTTCAACAATTTTTGGCTTCATTTTGGACACTTTTTGTAAATTTCTCAGCCTAAATAAGACATCACGTTTCCTTTGATCCAATTTGTGACGAGTCTCCGTTTCTGTCTCGAATTCCGGAGCATAGCATACGTGTAAGGAGCCTCCGTAGAAGTTTTTCGTGTCCAACATTCTCTTAGCTATTCTAGCCGATTGGATTCTCTCGTACGAGACATGATATGTCTCCGCGAACGCTTCGGACTTGTGAGCGGTCAAATTGAACCGTACTAGTTTACCAAACCTTAGGAAAAGAGATTTGATTTCTTGTCTCAAGTTGAGAGACGGTACACCGAATACGAGTAAATGTTTGGATTCATTGTTAACTGTGTATACCTGTAAACATATTTTTTTGGTTCTATAACTTTACTAACTAGCGACTTTGCCCGCGTAAGTTTGTAAATAATATACTAAAAGCTCCCTCGAGATCCACTCTATCCACTCTAAAACAGCATGAAAATCGGTGCAGTAGGTTTTGAGTTTATCGTTGGTGAAAACACAGACAGACAGACGAAGTCGCGGGCAACAGCTTTTATAAAATAGAAGTACTTAAATACTAACTTTTACGGCGGTAAGTTTTCTCCCCTGTCTGTAAGGTAAACGTGTGGTGCACAAATCTAACTGTTTGTGATGAGGTAATATTTTGTCTTCCTCAATACAATCATCCATTCCACTTTTATAAAATACTTTCTACAATTAGACAAGATAAAAAGGAATTGCGTAAATAACTAAATATCAAAACCGATCAAAACAAATTGAAAGTAAGTAAACAAATATGGCACAGAGCAAATAAAATAAATAATGCCACCATAATGCCACATTGCCACAGAACATACTTTTGGCCGAAATAGTAAAAAAAAAAAAACGATTTTTTTATTTTGGCGCTCGATATTTTGGAAATGAAGAATGATATCGAAAATTTGAGAAAAACTCGTTGGAAAAACTCCTCTCGACAATTTAGTGTGTCCGGTTAATTACAAACAACCAAATCCTAAATTCAGCTACAATTTGAGCCTAGGCGATCGGGTTAAGGTTTTCCCTCCCCCACGTTTCCCCTGTAGGTAGCTTAACCTTTTTGAAACAAGTGCAAAGAAGTCAACATTCAACAAGTCACTAAGGTCACAAGTCAGACAAAATATTTTTTCGAATTCCGTAGATTCATTTCCAATTCCAATGTATGTGCTCGATCGATACTCGATGAGGCACGATATCTATAAATATTATAAAGAGGAAAGATTTGATTGTTTGTATAGAATAGGCTCCGAAACTAGTGGACCGATTTGAAAAATTCTTTTACCATTACAAGCCGACATTATCCGTGATGAACATAGGCTACTTTTTACTGCGGGAAAATGCTTCATTCCTACTGGAAATCTAAAATAAAAGTAAATACTAGCGGCTTGGCCCGGGAGATAGCACCATCTATCCAAAAACAAGTGAAGCGACTAACATGACATCTGCTTGGTGATATTTTTAGATGGCGTTTTATACTTTTTAACGCGGACGAAGTCGCGAGCACCAGCTAGTATATAGTACAAAGAAATCCATTATTTTCCCAATAGATGCACAGACCTGTAATTATAAGTACCACAGGACAGACAGTTTGCTGTCAAATTATTTTTATGCCTATTTAATTAACGCCATTTTAGCCAAGGAGAATAGAGGTAAAGGAGCGCAAGCCCCGTGTATTAAAAGTGTCCGTTGAAAGACGACGAACTGATGGCGCTGGTTGCAGCTAGTGATAGTAAACAATTCAACTCAGCGCGCACTTCACTCCGTTTCATTTCATACTCTCAAACTCTCTAGATCACTGCCCTAGACACACCAGCGCCATCTCAATTCGACGATTTTAGTTGCCACTTTTTTAGTTTAACACCCATATAAGATTGTTCTCCTTATCTCTACGCTCCTTAATTTTAG
The DNA here is from genome assembly GCA_918317495.1 of Synanthedon vespiformis. NCBI lineage: Eukaryota > Metazoa > Arthropoda > Insecta > Lepidoptera > Sesiidae > Synanthedon > Synanthedon vespiformis. The sequence continues at coordinate 3,663,699 of OU906975.1, read as the reverse complement.
CGCTGTAGTAAGGAGGGTAGAGATAAGGAGGACAATCTTATATGGGTGTTAAACTAAAATCGACAAATTGAGATGGCGCTGGTGTGTCTAGGGCAGTGATCTAGAGAGTTTGAGAGTATGAAATGAAACGGAGTGAAGTGCGCGCTGAGTTGAATTGTTTACTATCACTAGCTGCAACCAGCGCCATCAGTTCGTCGTCTTTCAACGGACACTTTTAATACACGGAGCTTGCGCTCCTTTACTTCTATTCTCCTTGAGCTGTAGGCTATCTACAGACGGCCAAGGTTATATTGTTTATTTTTAACACAGACAAAGTCGCGGGCACCAACTAGTACACAAAATAAAACACAGATTTATTATTCAAATATTTACTTTATTAAATGCTAACAAAATAAAGAATATCAAATGCATACACCACAGAATGTTTCACATAAATATACATATATACAATTATATTTGTTAAGAAACTAACTTATATACATAATATTTAAATTATATATAAAAAATAACACATTTCTCTTCTTTGGGGACGTTCAAGTTTTACGTAACGCAATTTGGAGGAGGGGGGTTTAAACCCTCGAGTATATTAAGTAATTTTATTTTGTTCTCCTCCCTTTTCGTTTTTCGTTGGTAAAAATGTTCACGTGGTTATTTGTTACGTAACGTTTAGGGGGAGTTACAGAAAAACGTTACGGCGCGTTACATGGGGGGTTGAAAAACATGGTTACATGGGGGGCCCTTTTTATTTTGTTCTCCCCCTTTTCTTTGATAAAAATGGTCACGTGGTTGTTACGTAACGCTAACGTTTAGGGGGGTTATAGAAAAATATTACGGCGCATAACATGGAGGGGGGTTCGAAAATTGCGTTACGTAATAACGTTTAATTTCAACGCCCTTTTTATTTTGTTCTTCCCCCTTTTCGTTTGTAAAAATTGTCACTTGGTTGTGACGCATTGTTTAAGGAGGGGAGGGGGAGGGGGAGGGGGTTCAAAAATTGCGTTACTTAATACCCGAACGCCTCCCTTTCTTGTTTGAAAAATTAAAAACATTTTCAATAAATAAATACGTTTAAATATTATAAACTTAGTAGTTTTCAGTTTTCATATCATTCAGGCCGAGCTCTTCGTTTTGCTCGAAGGACCTTTCGTAGAATGTTATTTTCAATCCTGCAAGAAAGAATAAACACAATACATACATGTCAAAGTAAACTCACTCTGTCAATCGTCGTTGTGTTCAAGTGTGACCGCCAAGTGAACGCTTTCTTCACTTATTGACATTCTTTGACATTAGTGACCACATACCATCGTCCGGTTGGCTCGGGTCGTCGTCGTTCAAGCTCTGCACATACGAGTTGCCAGCGGGATCGTCCAACACGACCGTCACTGACCTCTTACAGTCGAGGACCTCCTTCAGCTTCTCGATAAACCTGATACGAACACCTCTTCGTATAATAAAGCTAATATCATATCCATTTTTTATAGCTTTCTCCCGAGACAGGGACGTGATCTGAAGGAGACATGTCATGACATTGGAGATAATCTAAGGCCCGGCGCCCATTATCGGCATCTGCGAGGAAGTGGATACTTCGGCATCCCTAAATGCAAGCGCACACTGTCGGAAACAGTTGTACCTTGGCGTACTGCAACGTCTTTAGGGCAACTTCAGGGCAAGCTATCCCCGAGTGCCGAGTGTTGCCTCGGCGTGCCGAAGCACCCCGAAAAATCCTCAATGCGAAATGTATGAAACAAACGCGTTGCTACGCGCACACAGTCTAAGCTCGTGTAGGTGTACGCGCACCATGCTTGTGTGAGTGAGATAACACGTGCACGAGATGAGACGTCGTTGCCAGCCGGCAACTGTGAGGCAACTGAGCGCGGGTGGGGCACTTTCAACGCTAATACTCATTATTGTACTGTGCCAATAATAACATATAGTTATAGCGATTAGTATTAGAGAGAACGAGCCGTGCACGCTTTTGAACTTGTAATCAACTTAATGGCACAACACAATAATGTTGTTTGTTTCTATCGTTTCTTACTCGAGTTGTGTTCAACAGTATTATTATTTATGACAGTAACTTAACTATCTATAGTCGGTTTTATTTTTCTTTCTGTTTGCTGTGAAATCGTTAACACAGGTCAACACGATTTTTGGGTCTGGCTTCTGCATAATTATGAAATTTTGATTTGTTCTATGTTAAAAATAAGGGAACAAATTTTAATAATTTTTTTTTGATCAAAGTTTGCTTTTGTAGAAACTAGAGCATATTTTTTTTTAAATTTTTTTAAGACATGATAGATTCACACATTAATTCCACACTTTTATTTTCAATTACAATTAGAAAAGTTTTTGTTGAACACTATAGAGCCTTTGTCGTTTAAGATTTTTGATACACCAACATGAAATATAAATGTAAAATAATGGAAAAATTATGTTCAAAAATGAATATTTTTAGTGTTTCTCTTATATTATTATAATGTTTGTATGGGCTGTCTTGTATCTCGTATCTTACTTATCGTCATAAATCGGGCAAAAGCAGTTTGCTCTGCTTAAAAGCTTAAAATTAAAATGTAACTATTTTTAGATGTCTAGAATCAGAATTTAATATTGTTAGAAACCAAAAAAAAAAAAAAAAAAATTCATTTTTTTGTTGACTGATGTAACGGATCAATGGATTATTGGGACACATAAGGACACGACACTACCTCTCCATGCCGCCCTTGTTGACGCCGGGCGCGTCTCCGGTGACGCCGGGACTGTCAGCGAGCTGCTCCACGGTGGACTGCAGGAGACCCTCCACCGTGGTGAAGCGGCCGCCCAACGCGCGCCCGCCCACGTCCACGTCCAGCTCCGGGATCGTCATGCTGCACGTCTCCGACTGTACACACATACGTACCATTCACTCGTTTATTACTTCTCAACTATATTTTAATTCAATTATGTAACTTCAAATATACCTCTCAGGTAGGGCTTCACCTCTTTCACCGGCTACAAGTAAAGTGTTGATTAGTTACTTTTAGAAATAATCTTACGTTTTATTTAAATTATGCACTCGGCACTCGGTTGAGTGCATATCCTTTGATGGGCGTTTTTTTTTTTTTTTTTTTTTTTTTTTTATATTTTCTTTTTAATGTTTGCCACTTTTAAAAGTGGCTTTAAATGACAGATGGCGGAAGAGACCCTTAGCGGCTGTTTCACAAACGTCAAGTATATGGCCTACTTGACGTAACTGTCGTTTAAAGTCACCGGTAACCGGGGATTATGGAGCTGGTATGGTATACCTTTATTTGTACGGTAAACGTCCCAAATATTGAATAGAAAATAATTAAAAAAAAAAATCGCCTATCGATGGATGCAGTAAAACGAGTGATTTCAATAAAACAGAAAATGATTTCTAGAAATAACTAATCAACACTCATGACGTTTTTTTTTTTTTTTTTTTTTTTTTTTATGTTGAGGTAGACAGACAGGCTGACAGTCCACTTGTCCACTTGATGGTAGGTGGCTACCGTCGCCTATAACACAAGCAACGCCATAAGTGCTACAAGTGCGCTGCCGACCATACAAGGATTAAGGATAAGGGATAAGGGAGGGATGGGGTAATGGGCTCTGGCGTCCCTTACTCACTCACCGAAACACAACAGCACATAATGCTGTTATTTCACTGTGGTATACTGTAAGGTGGTGGTTACTGCCGCCAGACGGGCTGCCCAAATGGCTGCGAAACGCAGTGTGCCCTACCACTACTTTTCAAAATCCAGACCAGAGTCAACTTTGAAAATTACATTAAAATTTCCAAAGTTGACCCCGCCGGGAATCGAACCCGGGGCCCCTGAAACGTTAGGCAAGCACCCTTGCCACTCGTCCAACGGGCTCGTCAAATGACGTTGGTGAAAGAGGCGCTTATAGTAATAAAATAACCGTTTAATCGCAAGCAAATCAATGATTTAAAAATAAACATTATACAAGTAGAAAGAGAAATTATTTGTCGCATATATCCGGCTCTGGCGAAATGGAAATGGAGACGAAAATAACTGTCGGATAAATCCGACTCTGCGGCGGCTAAAGGGTTAACAACATCATGAGACTGCTCCATTATAAGAGCATTATAAGGGTTCGTTGGCCGGTCACTCGTGTGCCTGTTTTTTGCATAATTAAACGTCGCGTTAATAATTTTGCACCACTCGTGTGCCGGGACGCGGATCCGCGTTGCGTCCACTGTATGCATCACGGGTGACACTTGAGATTATGACTTTACGCACCGGCACACAGCTTACAACGTCAATTCGGCACACGAGGAGTTAAGAGACGCTTCGGCATCCCCAAAGACGTTACACTTGCAGCAGGCCGAGGCACAACAGTTTCCGACAGTGTGCGCTTGCATTGCTGTCGACAGCGGGCGTCGGGCCTTACAGTTTATAGTTACATTACAATATTACGGAGCGCATAGATAAATGATTGGTCCCGCTACGCTCTACCAGATACGGCCCTAACTAAAAGCAACTCCGTAAATGCGGCCACTTTTTATTGTAGTGTGTGTAAATTAAATTATCGTCACTATTTATCACTTTTTACACAGTTTCACTAAGCAAATTTGCATTTTATTATGTCCACAATTTAATAATGTTACGCGCGGGGTGAGTTAAAATGCCGTTTAGGGGTGTAAGAACACGATTTATTTACACTGACCAAGATAACTTCCAAAATAACAGAGCTTCTCCAAATAATCCGTAGAACTTGGCCAAAAGTCTAATGTACTGTCGCAGAGGTATTCGTAAAAGTTCGCAAGAACTGTCTCTCTACCTCGATGTTTATCGAAATTACTAGAACCTTAAAATACGTAAACAACATTTGTGTACCTTTCTTGAAGCCTATTGTTGTTAGTGGAATATGAACCTTATATCGCAACCATAAGGTACTGTTTGCTTTGACGCTTACAACGAGACGATGGAAACAACAAACAAGACTTGCGCTCTTAACTTTTCGAGAATATTCTGTACCTTGGTCGTAACAATAAAATATTCGGAACGTACATATCATAGACAGTTTGCAGTTTCGACTGTCTCGGGTACGCCGAATTCGGCGCACTAAAAGTTGCCGCATTTTTCAAGTACGGCGCGGCTGTATCTAGTCGAGCGCAGCGAGACCAATCAAATATCTTTGACGGAGAGTTTCTTTACGAAATTGGAACCCCCACCTTCAGCACGTCCCTGGAGAAGTCATCCCTTCCCGCCACCCTCACTTCGAACTTGACTCCCTTGTCTTCAATGCCGCTGCCCGACTTCACCTGTCACAAACGTACACATGTCAAAGTCTGTCAATCATTCTGACTTACTTCGGTTTACAGTGAAACGAAGTTTTGGGACTTGACCTGACTGCTTTGGACTTGACGGACCTGTTTTGGAAAACTAAGAACAATTATAGACTTGACTGACTAGTCTCGGGATCTGCTATTTTTCATTTTTAATTTCAATTTTGCCTTTTTTATTTAAAAAAAAAAAAAAGGCTATTACAAATTGCTATCTTTACTAATGACAATGGCAAAATCATCGGAAAATATCTGATGGAGCCAAGACATTTGAAAGAGTAGAAGAAGAAGAAGAAGAAGAAGAAGAAGAAGAAGAAGTTTCATAACTTTACTGTTTTTAATGTACAAAAAAATAACTTCTTCATTCCGGCTAATCTGCGAAACGGCTCGACCTATTTTGACTATATTTTCACTGGCAAGCCAACAAACAGTCAATGATGCTTGCCTGCTGACACAATCGCGGGATTCGAACCCGTCATCGGCTGTGCAAGAGTCAACACGGGTCTTTCAAACACTTACTTCGTTCGTTCTGTGTCCGCAAGCGTCGCAAACCGTCGCCATTATGACCACTTCCTTGAAGTGAGGTATTTCTGTGAAAACAAAAAAAAAAAAAAAACATGCCATAAACGTATACACACACTATACAACAAAATCAACTAAAACTATAAAAAAAAATGTTATGTTGGTTAATGTGTACTAGTTACCACGATTGTACACTAGATGGCGCCACTCCGTTTTGTGTCTCGTATTCTATTCTCACTAATGAAAATGTAATTAAACACTTCTTTTGCGTTATACTTTATACTAATATGTATAAATGCGAAAGTAACTCTGTCTGTCTATTACCTTTTAACGCATCAACTACTCAACCGATCATCGTGAAATTATTCATACACATAATCAGCGATAGAGGAAAGGACATAGAGTACCTTTTATTGAGGGAAAAAAAAATCACTGTTTTCGATTGATCGTCTAAAAGTATAATGAATCGTTTCGGCCGCGTACGTAACCTGAGCTTCGCAACCAGTTGCGGTCGACTACTTTTTCGGTCTTGTACGAAACCAGTTGCGATCGAAAACTGTTTTGTTCTCATACGAAACAAGTTACGATCGAAGACTTTTAGTCCGTGTAAGAAACCTCACGACTGTTAATAAAACCAACAAATACTCTTTTACGCGTTAATAGCGAAACGTGGATCCGCGTTAATAATTTTGCACCACTCTTGTGCCGGAACGCGGATCCGCGTTGCGCCCCACTGTATGCATCACATGTGACACTTGAGATTATGACTTTACGCTCCGGCATACAACGTTAATTCGGCACACGAGGGGTTAGAGACGCTTCGGCATCCCTAAAGACGTTGCAGCACGCCGAGGCACGCAGTTTCCGACAGTGTGCGCTTGCATTTAGGGACGCCCGAGGATCCATTTCCACGACGATGCCGATAATGGCACTTAAGGTGATACAAGTCAGTTTTCCTCCATACAAACTTAGAACCCTAATTACTCCGCTGTTTTATGTTTTATTTACAAAAGTAAGCATGATACCGATTTATCTTGTCGTTAACTAGGTTCATTTTCATGCAAACTTAAAAAAATGCATTAATTTAAAAGATATGACCCTTGAAAAATCCATATTTTAACACAAGTTTTAATGCAACTTTGAGGTTGAATAGATCACTCTAGCGTACAAAAACTCCAAAATACTTTGCATACAAACATTGATTGGTTATTCAAGAGTACAAATAAGTTTACACGAAATAGATATATGCAGTAGTTTTGTCAAAAAAAGCTTTGGCCCAAGGGTCTGTTTGTGATTTTATTATTGGTATGAATGATTGTGCGTCTCAGTCGAGTGCTCCTCCCGCGCTTTGTGCTGTGTGAGACAGGACGCATTTTAGCCACGAGACCGATGAGTTCGGGCCGCCGACTTGTTTCATCTTAATCCTTCGTATGCCGGAACGCGGATCCGCGTTGCGCCCACTGTTACATTCACTGTCACAGGTGACACTTGAGCAACATTACGTTGCGGCAAACAAAGTTAATTCGGCTCGCTGGCGTTCGGCACACTCACTTGTAACCTTCATGTTGGTGTCCGCGGGTGCGTTGCAGTCCGGACAGTTTGTTCGGAACTGGAGCACCTCGTCGGCTGCCAACTTGTCGTATGTGCACTGCGACGGGTCCACAGAAGTTAGGAGGCCTGTGTCCGAGGCTTCACCTGAAGGAACGTTGGTTATTTATTAAAACAAGGCGTCCAACGAGACAGGCGTCAAATAAAATCATCAAGGCAGAAAGCCTGCAAAGCCAATCAAAGTTCAAGTTTATGAACAAAGTTTCAACAACAAGTCAAGTAACAAAGCCAATCAAAATTCTAAGTAACATCAATGTTCAAGTTTATGAACAAATTCAAAAACAAGTTCAAGGTAAAAATAATCAAAATTCTAAGTAACATCAATGTTCAAGTTTATGAACAAATTCAAAAACAAGTTCAAGGTAAAAATAATCAAAATTCTAAGTAACATCAAAGTTCAAGTTTATGAACAAATTCAAAAACAAGTTCAAGGTAAAAGTAATCAAAAGTTCAAGTTTAAAGTAACATCAAAGTTCAAGTTTATGAACAAATTCAAAAACAAGTTCAAGGTAAAAATAATCAAAATTCTAAGTAACATCAAAGTTCAAGTTTATGAACAAATTCAAAAACAAGTTCAAGGTAAAAATAATCAAAATTCTAAGTAACATCAATGTTCAAGTTTATGAACAAATTTCAACAAGTTCGCGAATATTGAGTAGACTTTCTTATGAAAATCTATATATTTTTTTAAAGTTTTACCTGTATATAAAATCAATCAAAATATGAAATGCTTTTATACATTTACCCTTGGTATTATTACCTTCGTGTACACCATTCGAATTCTCGGGATGGTCTGTCGTTTCTGCTTTGCCATATACCTTGAAATAGTTAATTTGGCAATTAGTATTTCTATTTATATCACTTTATACATAAAATACCTTTGTACATAGGTGTGCCCTGCGGTTTCGCCCGCCTTTTTATCTTTATCAAGCATTATCAAGTTTTTATCAAGCAGAAATTTGAGAGGGTGACAATGTGACATTTTCTACTGGTGACAATATTTTAATGTGACATTCTGCTAAATGAGACAATATTAATATTGTAACATAATTATAAATTAATTAAAATTATTTTAAATTGACATTCTGCTAATTTGACAATTTTTAAATGTGACATTCTGCTAATGTGTATTTTAATTTGAAATTCTGCAAATGAGACAAGATTTCAAAATTGACATTGTGCTAAATAAGACAATATTTTATATTGACATTCTACTAATGTGACATTCTGCTAATGTGTATTTTAATTTGAAATTCTGCAAATGAGACAAGATTTCAAAATTGACATTGTGCTAAATAAGACAATATTTTAGATTGACATTTTGCTAATTTGACAATATTTTAATGTGACATTCTGCTAATGTAAGAATATTTAATGTCATATTCTGCTAATATGACAATATTTTAATGTGACATTCTGCTAATGTAACAATATTTAATGTCATATTCTGCTAATGGACATTCTTCTAACGTATATTTTAATTTGAAATTCTGCAAATGAGACAAGATTTCAAAATTGACATTGTGCTAAATAAGACAATATTTTATATTGACATTCTACTAATGTGAATTTTAATTTGAAATTTTGCTAATATACGACAATATTTTAAATTGAATTTTGCTATAACAATATTTAATGTCATATTCTGCTAATGTGACATTCTGTGCTAATGAGACAATATTTAAAGGTGACATTCTGATAATGTGACAAATTTTAATGTGTCCTTCTCCTACGTCATCTTCTGCTACTGTGACAAATTTGTACGACTTTTACACCTATTTTTATGATCTATACTTAAATTTAATTTATTTTATTTTAATATTATAAAGAGGAAAGATTTGATTGTTTGTTTGTTTGTATAGAATAGGCTCCGAAACTAGTGGACCGATTTGAAAAATTCTTTTACCATTAGAAGCCGACATTATCCGTGTTGAACATAGGCTACTTTTTACCGCGGGAAAATGCTTCATTCCTACGGGAAATCTAAAATAAAAGTAAATACTAGCAGCTTGGCCCGGGAGATAGTGCCATCTATCCAAAATACGGTAGATGGCGTTTTATACTTTTCTACGAGGACGAAGTCGCGAGCACCAACTAGTCTAAAGATAAATTTTTTGAAAGGAAAGAGTGATGAAATTTGATTTACCTCTTCATTTGTGAACACACCGAGCAAATGGTCCTGTTCTTTCGTCCTTTTGAAGTAGACTTTCTTGCATCGAGGGTCTTTCGATGGCATATACGGGTTTTCTATGAACGTATTACCTGTTAATTAATAAATAAACGTACAATTCGTGATTATAAACCAACCCTAGATTTCCTGTTGAGCCTAAAACGCTATAATATATGCTGTGAGTTGGTGAGGAGTTGCTACTTGATGGTGCAGCATCAGATCGAGGTTACCCAGTCGTGGTGATACGCTTGAGAGTTAAGATTCAGACACAGACAGATACACAGATACACAAGATACACACGTCCAACTTATAATACCCCTCTTTTACTTATATACTTTCAATATCAAAATGTTTTATTGTTCCTTTGCCGATACACAGATACACAGATACACAGGTCCAACTTTTTTGCCACTCTTTTGCTTACATACTTTCAATATCAAAATGTTTTACTGTTCCTTTGCCAATACACAGATACACAGGTCCAACTTTTTGCCACTCTTTTGCTTATATACTTTCAATATCAAAATGTTTTACTGTTCCTTTGCCGATACACAGATACACACGTCCAAATTATACCATACTTTTGCTTATATACTTTTAATATCAAAATGTTTTACTGTTCCATTTCCGATACACAGATACACACGTCCAAATTATAATACCACACTTTTGCTTATATACTTTAAATATCAAAATGTTTTACTGTTCCTTTGCCGATAAACAGATACACAGATACACACGTCCAAATTATACCATACTTTTGCTTATATACTTTCAATATCAAAATGTTTTACTGTTCCTTTGCCGATACACAGATACACAGATACACAAGTCCAACTTATAATACCCCTTTTTTGCTTATATACTTTCAATATCAAAATGTTTTACTATTCCTTTGCCTAATTCTCTTTACAAACAAACTGAAGCCCGTCTAAAAAAGTTTTCACTTCAAAAATCGAAGCCACAATAGTCACAGCAATAAGATATCTACACACTAACATTTTAAAGAGGAAAAATTTGATTGTTTGTTTGTATAGAATAGGCTCCGAAACTAGTGGACCGATTTGAAAAATTCTTTTACCATTAGAAGCCGACACTATCCGTGATGAACATAGGCCACTTTTTACCGCGGGAAAATGCTTCATTCCTACGGGAAATCTAAAATAAGAGTAAACACTAGCGGCTTGGCCCGGGAGATAACGCAGTCTATCCAAAATACGGTAGATGGCGTTTTATACTTTTCTACGCGGACGAAGTCGCGAGCACCAGCTAGTGTATTATAAAGAGAGAACATTTGTATTTGTATACATAGTTTTTTATGAATAAAATAAAAAAAAGCAAGTGTCAAAAATTCAAAATTCAAAAATTCTTTCACCCATACAAAGCCTATCAGCGAGTAATATCCAAAGGCTGTTTTTCTTAAAGTCACGCGAGCGTAGTCGCGTGCAACGGCTAGTCCTTATATAATATTTTCATTTGTCAACACATACAGTCACTGGCACCGGCTAGTATTTCTACAATTACCGCTTATATCCTCGAGGATGAGAGTCCACGGGGAAGACGACGAGGCTATACACAGATTCTCTAGACGTTTCACAAAAGAGCCAATCTGGGCTGCGACATCTGGATGATCGACGGTCCGTTGCTTTTGATCTTGCTGTAGGCCAGCGGTCGCCCTCCGTATTATGCCTTCGACCGTTGTTATTTCTGTAGTGAAAAAAAAAATTGTTAAGAGCGCTCTTACGTTTCAGCGCTGAGCAAGCCTCGACAAGCGCTCGGACGCGACTGAACGCATCTCGCCGGCGCAGTGTAGTATAGTTCGTGTAGCGAATAAAGACTTCTCGGCAAATGTGCGCAGAACTCTATTTTTAGGTGTTTGAGGGGGCAGAGGAACGTGAGTGGATGAGTCTACCAATAACTTGTGCCCACACGTTATTGGTAGACTCAGTCGCTCTTCCCCTCCCGCACTTCGCGACACGTTATTGGTAGACTCAGTCGCTCTTCCCCTCCCGCACTTCGCGACACGTTATTGGTAGACTCAGTCGCTCTTCCCCTCCCGCACTTCGCGACACGTTATTGGTAGACTCAGTCGCTCTTCCCCTCCCGCACTTCGCGACACGTTATTGGTAGACTCAGTCGCTCTTCCCCTCCCGCACTTCGCGACACGTTATTGGTAGACTCAGTCGCTACACACCTCCCGCACTTTTTCGCGTTCACGCGTCTCGAGTCTCTCGGGTACTGTTGCGTACAGATTGTTTTATCGTATTAGTAAATAGGTCATGGTGAATAAATGCCTAAAAAAAACATTGTCCTTCGACATCGCACAATGATTTTATGGAAGGAATGTCAACACTGCCTGTAATGTTAAGTTAGTGAGGTGAAAAATTACGAAATAAGGAAAAAAAATGTCATTTTCCTTAGCCATTTTGTGCGCAATTGTACACATGCGCCGATTCCCCCACAAATGTCGCCTTCAAACCTTAATATAATAATTCACCTATACTTTTATTTAATTTAATAGAAAAATTAATAGTAGTTATTTAGAAAGTAAAAAGATGCATAATTTCAGAAAGATTTGAAGATTATTTCAGTATAAAAATTATGTAAATATAACTTAGAACTTCGGAGATATTTTGACTTGTTTTGAAGCCTTTCGGTCAATAATTGAATTACGTGTAGTTTTTTTTTTCTTTACATAAAAGGCATATAAGCCAAAAGTGTTTCATTATTATTAAAATAGAGGATACTTATAAGAAGAACATAATTTTTGTAATAATCTATATTGAAAAGAATCTCCAAATTAGACCTCACGATTGAGGTCTTCGTGAGTTTTTATTCGATTCGATCTAAAGAAAAGCGGCCACATTCCTCTCTAACTAAATCGTATTTTATTGCTTCGTGTCTAAATATGAAACTTTATAAGAGGTAATAAAAAATTGTAAACATACTTACCGAGGTAGGTTACAAATGTGTCATAATATATACTATGCCTTTGTAAACATAAAAATTCAAAGTCAAAAACGTTCACACGAATAAATTTACCCACCTCCCTTCTGACTTTGCGCTGGAATTTCAAAATCCAACTCCGGTATCAACACTCGAGTGTAATCGCTCTTAACCACTTGCCTATTAAAATCTACTGGCTCTTTGCAGTTTAATTTCCATCTGAAAAATTATATTACATATATATATAATAAAAAATAAATAACAAACTCCCATACAAACACCAGAAAGAATATTTCAGCTTAATATTGTGTGACTTTTCATCAACACATTGGAGTTGAATTAAAATGAATAGTAGAATTTGGTCATTACTACTTTTTACCATTTTAACTCCGCCATTATTCCGTTTTAAGCGTACTTTTTATGTGCCACTTTTGGCATTTGTAATGCAAATTCCACTGCAGTATTTCGATTCAGGTTGGACATTAAAAAAGTGTTGGGACTAAATATAAAATGGTTTTAATTAATGTACCCAAACCCAAAATAAATAGGATTAAACATATCACCTGATTCCTTGTTCGGCTACAGGACCACCGGGCTGTATCTCGTTATTTTCGAAACCACACTCCTCGCACGAGAAAGACATTAACACCACATCTCTGTAGTGCGGGATCCTTGTCAGCAGGAGACGTGTTGTACCCTAAATGGTGTAGAGTTGAATTATAAATTCTAGATTTGAGGCATTACCTTAGCTAGCTTTTGTAGTGGCATGACAGAAAAAACATAACGGCCTGTGTCCATCATAATAATACTCGGTAGCCGAGCTTCACTCGGGCCAATGAAAGGTTTTTAAAGTAAGAAAGAAAATCTATGAAACATTTAAGGTAACCGTTGAATTAAAAAAACTACCTAAAAAGAATTTTCTCGAAGATAAGATAAGATAAATTTCTAGACCTAAAAAACCTCTAACCCTAGATTTTCGTCAAATAGTTAGAGCCGTTTGCGAGATTGTTGTGACATACAAGAATTCCTCGCTTATTATTAATAGGATATCTTCAAAAAATTATACACAGTAAACAACTAATTCTTGTATTATGGACACCAGACTTGTATTTATAACATACATATTATAAATACAAAACATCCATAACTCAGGTACAAAGGTAAAATGTTGAAACATAAACATTCGGCCTCTAGCGGGATTCGAACCCGCGACCTTTTGGTTAACAGCTATGTTTATTAGCCACTAGACCAAACGTGTCGTCAAATTAAGATGTTGAAATTAAGGTGGACCACTGGAAGAGCATCACAACTCGCTCATTCATAATCATAAGGCTTGGTCAACGCGGTGGTTGACGGTGGTCAACTGGTCACGCACATCACACTGGACACTGGACTTATAAGGTGTAAACAAATGTCAAATACTAAAAATATGCACTGTTTAATGAAGAATTTACAATAGACATAGCAATTGCTTTAATATATATATATACAACTAGCAGTTGCACGCGGCTTCGCCCGCGTAATTTTATGAAATATAGCCTATGTTACTCGCTAATAATATAGCTTCCCAACAGTGAAAGAATTTTTCCAATCGGTCCAAAAGTTTCGGAGACTATTCAATGCAAACAAACAATCAAATATTTCCTCTAATATTATTAGATACGTGAGAAGAAATTGTTTTCTTGAAATAAACAAGCAGATTTTACTTACGTTTGCATGGCAATTCATACACAGGGACTCAATTTCCGTAACCTGCGGCTCATTATCATCAGCTGAAAGATCCCTAAACACAGGCTTTTGTTCCACACTAGACATTATACAGGTAAATTATAACAAAAAAACCAAAAAAATAACCAAGAATTAAAACAAACACGCTAGATTCCAATACTGCAATCAAGTACAAAAACAAACTGCGGCGTATCAATGTTTTGAAGTTTTCTAGAAATTGTAAACCACAGGAGAGACGAAATAATAAAACCACAGACCAAATATATGTGTAACTTGACATTTAATATAAAGCGTAGCATATTAGTCTGACAAATGTGTTGAAATCATAGAATAATAAAAAAAGTGGCAATACTGTAGTGTTGTCTTGTTCTAATTATAAAATTGGTAAGAAAGAGACAACACTATAGTATTGCCACTTTTTAATTTTAACACTTTTTATGAGAGACTATAATAAAATTGTAGCTATGATATTATTTATATTATTATATGATATCAATTTACATATATTTACATATTATATTAATGTACCTCCACACTCTGTCTAACAAGCTATAATATTATTTTGCCTTCATAACTCTAAAATTGTCCTATTATCTAAAACCATCAAGTGAGCCGCCAGCCGTCTGCGGTCTGCCATGGCCACCTCTATATTATAAAAAAAATGTTCATGTTCTAGAATATGTATGTATATCTACTATTTAGTTTGTCTTATTTTTTCTCATAATAAGTTTTAAACAACCATGTCACACCAATTTAAAAAATACCACGATAATATTTAGATTTATTCCTAAGTTTTATTCCCATTAGTTGAATTATTAATTTTCTGTGTTCTTTTGCACAGATAACAATAAGTTTAGGTATAATTTACAGTCGGAAAGTTAATTTTAGTCTAACAACCTTCTTATGCAGTTTAAATAACGGCATTGAATAATTTAAAAAGATACAAGATCGTCTTGAAAATTGCAAATAAAAAATATATACCTACCTAATAAATGCAAATACATTGAAGTTTGAAGGTTACGTACGATGATATCACAATACCGAAAGAAATTAATGTGGCCTTCAGTTCGCCGGTAAACGAAACAAAATGACGTCATTCCGTTATTTTTGTCGATTTGTCGCCTCCTCGTGATATCCGACCAAATTAAATTTATAGCAAACACATTAGGGGTACACGTTTCTAAGTGTTGCCATATTTCGGTAGGATTATATTAAAATTATTCCCGCTAAGTTCATTATTATTTGAATAGGAATCCAACCAGTCGCAACCGGTGTGTTGGAAGGCAAACGTACTTATAAAACATATTAAAATTAAAAAATTAAAAAATATATACGTGAAAGTGATATTCTAGTCGTCGCTTGAATTAGTATATTTAGTTTTTATCTACTAATTTGCAGTAAACAGGTAAGTGCTATTAATTTAAATACTAATCTCATTTCTATAATAACATTGATGTAGATACTAGTGTTTACTGTTTTTAATCTGTGTTTTTAACTTTAAAAAATAGAGAACCATAGCACAAAAAATGAAAATTAAGAAATCCCGCTTAAATTTATTACAAATAAAAATCAATCTCTAAACATGTCGCTAAGCAAAATATTCAAAGACTTGACAAATTCGGGTAATTTGCTTTTCTTCAAATAATCTTTGAAGTCCAAGAAATGTAATTATGATGAGATAAATTGGGAAAATTGTCCGGAAATAGCATAAAGCCATTGATTTCAATGTTTGCGTAAACCCCATTTTTCTTTATGACACTTCAGCTGCCACAGTCCAATAGCTTTTGACAGACAGACGTGTCGGGTAAGCTTACCTATTATTGTCGGGTCTTTTTATATTAGTTATACTTATTATACCTATAGATAAAAAAGTAGCTGCTGTATGTTTGTGTCTAAAAAACTCGAAAACTAACCGATGGATTGACTTGAATTTTTTACACAACATTGCAATTAAACGGCTACCATCATTTTCTAATATAACTAGCTGGCGCCCGCGACTTGGCCCGCGTGATTGTAAATTATATACTAAAACCTTCCTCGAGAACCACTCTATCCATTAGTGAAAACAGCATGAAAATCGGTGCAGTAGTTTTTGAGTTTATCGTGAACAAACAGACAAACGCGGCGGAGGACTTTGATTTTTGAAATCGTAATTTTGAAAGCTGACCATTTGAAACTCTGACATTGTGGGATCAAAACAAGTGGACCGTCAGACTGTCTGATGACTTTAATATTAAAAAAAAAAACATAACAAAACCACATGACTAAATGGTTGGTCGATAAGTAAATATTTTAAATAAGAACAGAAATATTACATCATGGTCTTAAATAAATGTCGTGTTTACCTAAGGCTAAAGATTACGTAGGTACCTACTATTATAGGTATATTTTTTTCTTTACACATTCATTCCACACAGCACCGTCTATATTAGTTCCATAACTTCCATATAAACACTTTTTTTGTAAATACATACCTACATAATATTATAAATACAAAACATCCACGACTCAGGTGCAAAAGTAAAATGTTAACACAAAATTATTTGCACCTAGCGGGATTCGAACCCGCGACCGTTTGGTTAACAGCCGGTGTTACTAGCCATTAGTCCAAACGTGTCGTCAAATCCTTTTCTATTTGGCATTTTGCCGTGAATATTCATTATCAAGTGACTTCCAAAAAAATTCCCAAATGTTTGTTACCTCATAACTTTCGACTGGGTGAAAGGATTTTGATGATTCTTTTTTTATTTGAAAGCCTGAGCTTCCCGTGTGGTCCCATTTCAATTTGGTCCAGTTCTGACAATGGCATCCATGAGAAAAGACCATGAGAACCGGTTCGAAGTCGGTTAATTTTTTGTTAAAAAGAGGTATTTTACAAGTGACTTCCAAAAAAGGAGGAGATTCCTAATTCGACTGTATTTTTTTTTTATGTTACCTCAGAACTTCCGACTGGGTGAAAGGATTTTGATGATTCTTTTTTTATTTGAAAGCCTGCGCTTCCCGTGTGGTCCCATTTCAATTTGGTCCAGTTCTGACAATGGCATCCACGAGAAAAGACCATGAGACGGTTTGAAGTGTTGAAAAAAAGTGTTCAAAAAATAAATAATAATAATAATAATAATAAATTGTATTTTTGTTTGTAATGAATAAACTCGAAAACTATTTACGCGTTCAAAGTCGCGTGCAACAGCCAGTGGTAAATAAATAACTAAGTCTGCTATTTAGTATCCTAATAAAGTCGGAAATGTAAATTTAAACCATAATAATAATTCTAATCATTGGATTAACTCATATCAATATTATGTACACAATAAAACTATTCATGAGAATTCATGTAAATTCTTAACTTTTGAGATCATTCCTATACTAATGTGAAATAAAGTAACTGTCGAATAACGGCCTAGAAACCTTGAAGCCGTTCACTTAATATTGAACCGTAATGTCTTCGCGATAAAGTATAATTTTGATTGTATCGGTGACATGACGTAATATGTTAAGGTCAAGCGCTTAGCGGCGATAAATGAATTTAAAATGTCGTTATTCATTTTTGAAGTGCGCTCCTAATTTATACTATAATTTGATTTGCCGCCAGCCTCGTGTTCCACTTTCATCCCTTCGATGGTTTTGTGCAACATCTTTAAAGTTAATGTAACCATTAGTTAGGGATAAGTACTCGTTAGTTAATGTCAATTTTAAAGAAGCTTTCTGCAACTGACTGGTGACCTTTGACCTTAGTTTGAAATACTTTAAAAGTTGTAATCAGCTTCTTTTATTTCTTTTTTTCACATTTTACATATAAATAGATTGAGATCCCAGTCGCCCCAGACTTCGTCATTTTAAGAAAGCTGAAATTTTCAGGATCGGTAGTATAACATAAGCTTAAAAAGGAATGGATACTCGCTAAGCTGAAAGCGGGGTCGTTTTATGGGTTGCTTGCTCGTTTTCCTTGCACAGCGAAACTTTTAACGAGCCTGGGAAGATGTTTGGCACGTCAGATTTGTCTGGCTCTTTGGAAAATATTTTAAAATATTCTACTTAATAATATATATAAAATTCAGGCTTCCTAAAATGACGTAAGTTAGCTTACGTTTTTTTTCTACCTAAAAACGGCCCCGCTTTCAGCTTAGCGAGTATCCATTCCTTTCTAAGTTTATGTTATACTACCGATCCTGAAAATATCAGCTTTCCTAAAATGATGTAAGTCTGGGGCGACTGGGATCTTGGTCCATAATATGTATTTAAGAAAAACCTTCCAATTTTAAACATGTTTGGTTATCCTTGTCTCCGAGGAGTTACAAAATATTGTTGTACAATTGTACACCTTAAGCTATAGGTCATTAGGTTGCGTTCATTTTGGCAAGAATTGTGTTCGGTCCCAAGTTTTGATTTTAATTTATTGTTTTAAACGGTTTTCCAGCAATGGGTAAAGAGGAGAAAGAAGATTCCGGCTTCGGCTTCAAGGATAAGGCGAAGGCGGAAGACACCCTGAGGCTGTTGGAGCAACATGACCCCAATTACAGAAGACTCACAGTCAGAGGACTCCTTGGCAGAGCCAAGAGGGTATTATCGAGTGAGTAAAAATTTTGACATTTTTTCATGCTTGTCCATAACAATTTATGGTGAGAAAATTATTTCAAAAATCATTTTAGGTGTCTATGAATTATAATACGTAAGCAAAAAACAAAAAAAAAATACTAATATGTATGGAATGGATTTTTGTTGCTCTTTCACGCAAAAAGTGCTAACAGATTCGGATGAAATTTGGTCAACAGGTAGATAACTTAATGGATTATATACTTAGATTCCATTACGAGAGATCTTCTGAAAATATATTTAAAAAAATCTGATGTAAAAATGCTAACTTGGTTTTTATATAACGTTTAATTAAGGGGAGGAAGTACAGTCGGGGTAAGAAAAGATTCGTCGCCTTTAAGTCGACATTTGCTTAAACGTTGTCTGCTTAGTGTTTTAATTTCAAAACGTACTAAAAGTCTACAATTTTAATATAGGAATGAATTTGAAAACTGACGAAGGTTTTCGTACCCCGACTTTACATACAGAAAAAAATACTTTAAAAATTGCGTCATGTAGTACTTGAACGAACCATAATACACTTGATAACACGAAAAAAATGAGGTCACAGGTATTAATAGCTAAGCAAAATATTATAATTCTATTTCAGTGACAAAAGCAGAAGATAAAATAAAGAACATAAAAGAAGCAATGGAAGTGTTCGAGAAATGGCTCGCCGATTTAGACCTCAACAAAGATAAGAAGCCAGATCAGAAGAAAGATAGTAAAAAAGAAGAGAAGAAAGATAAGAACGGAGATGATAAGGTGACATTTTAAATCTTTATTTTTTCCCTATTAGCACTCTCTACTTTCAGGTATCTTGTAATTTTATATCTTAGTATATACAAAACAGGACACTGACAAATACATTGTATTACATTGACAAATTACATCGAAGTGAACTAGACAGAGGCCCTAAACAGGAGTACACAGCATGTCCAAACAAAAACAGTGTTACTTACAAATTACAAAACGAGACAAAAAAGGAAACAAAACAAAAGAAAAGACAAGAAAAGACAAGAAAAGAGACGCACTTTCATACAAGAGCAAGCTCAGCCGATTTCAAAAGAAATCATTATGAGATGAAAGAACGTCTCCACAAAGTCACAACAAAACAGATATTGTAATATTAAAAGTGCAATAATAAACAAGAAATTCTTGTATGCCACGACGATCTCGCAAACGGCTCTAACGATTTTAATGAAAATCTAGGGTTAGGGGTTTTTTAGGTCTAGAAATCGATCTGTCATGGTCTTATCTTCGAGAAAATTCGTTTTAAGTAGTTTCCTTGGCCCGAGCGAAGCTCTTTCACCCAGTCTAGTCTAGTAGTCTTCTTGTTTAGTCCAAATACTTTTATCGTCTGACTGACCTATATATCAGAACTACTTCCAACTATAATATGTGCAAACATACGACGACGTCTTATCTTCGCGAACACGTTCGTTCAACTGACTGATACCCTTTCTATTTCGATATCATGCCACCGAATGAATCTGAACGAACAACCACATCTTTTTGGAACGTCACAGCTCACAGAGCACTTTTCAATCAACTTCAGGGCCAGGGGCCTACTATCATCTCTTAATACGATTTAATTTAGGACCTACACTGGATTGCATTTGCTATTGCTAAGATATCGCGTGTATTTATTTATTCGTCAAACGCACGATGTAAATTGTAAATTGTACAGGAACATGTAAATTGATGTCACAAGCAACCTAATCCGAGCAACAATAGTCTAGAGATGCACAATGTTCTATTCGTCCTTCACGCATCCTCACGCGATTATCGATCGATAGATTCTAAAATTTTTTTAAAAATTGTAGGTACTAAAAATACACGTGATTTTCGATGGGGAAGGGGGTGGAGTAGTTTTAAACCTCACCACGTATCACCAAGGGGAGGGAGGGGGGGGGGGGGGGTCAAAAGTGCTAAAAAACATCACGTGATTAATGGACGGCCGCTTTTAAAAGTTGACGTCCCCCTGTCGACTTTAACACAACGTTCTTTTAGGATTCAGATTCGGACGTAGAAATGACCGACAAAGAGAAGAACAAAAGGGAGCCGCCTTCGGAGAGTGTTCCGGGTCTAGGGTTCAAAGACAAAGCCGCCGCCGACGGCACGATCAAAGAGCTTGAGGGAAGGGATCCCGACTATCAGAAATTGGCAGTCAAAGGCCTCATAGGAAGGGCTAAGAGGGTGCTCACGTGTGAGTATCAATCAATAAATACTAATAATAAATCTGTAGGGGTCGGTCGTGGAGTAATTTACTATGTTTTCAGAAATATCGTGTATATAGGCTCTATACATGATACTGAAACTAAATTTACCATTTTTTCTGTATGCATGTACTGATTTTCTTGAAACTTGGTAGATAAACATTTACACGTACAGGAGATAGGATGGGCTACTTTTCTCTTTTTAAACGCGGACGAAGTCGCGGGCACCGGCTAGTATAAATTAGCTAGTATTTGAAAAAAATTGTGAATTTGAAATTTTGAATTTTGACATTGAATTTTAACTGAATTTGAATTTGAAATTTTCAAAGTGCACAAGGTGCGTTGCGATATACGAACATAACGCTTTTTATTTAATTCTTGTATTAATTTTACTCCTAATAAAATTTCTCCTAATAAGTCTTAAGTATGTGAAAGTCGATTCTTAAGGTGATACAAGTCAGTTTTCCTCCATACAAACGTAGAATGTTAATTACTCCGCTGTTTTATATTTAATTGCCAAAAGTAAGCATGATACCGATTTGTCTTTTTGTTAACTAGGTTCGAATGCATACAAACTTTAAAAAAATGTATTAATTTAAAAGATATGATCCTTATCATATCTTTCATATCATATCAAAAGATAAGATGTTTTAACAAAAGTTTTGATGCAACTTTGAGGTTGAATAGGTCACTCTAGCGTACAAAAACTCCAAAATACTTTGCATATAAACATTGATTAGTTATTCAAGAGTTCAAATAACTTTACACGAAATAGATATATGCAGTAGTTTTGTCAAAAAAAGCTTTGGCCCAAGAGTCTGTTTATTTTGGTATGAATGATTGTGCATCTGAGTCGAGTGCTCCTCCCGCGCTTTGTGCTGTGTGAGACAGGACGCATTTTAGACATGAGACCGACGAGTTCGGGCCGCCGACTTGTGTCACCTTCACCTTAATGAGAAAACTCCAAAAAAATTTTGGTTCTGTCTGAGGTTTCTCCTCGTGCCGAACCTATCTTATTTTAAATTTATATGACAGCAACAAGAGACGAAACGAAGTTGGCAAACATCAACGAAGCGATTAAAATCTTTGAGAAGTTCCTGGACGACTTCGACACAAACCACATGAGCAAACAGAACAACCCTTACATAAGTCTGGGCATTGTCAGGACTTGCTTGAAGAAGGCTGATGATGAACTGGTTTCGGAGCAACAGGTAACACATTTGGTCCAGTGGCCAGTAACCCTGGCTGTTACTCGAACGGTCGCAGGTTCGAATCTCGCTAGGGGCAAGTGTTTATGTGTTAACATTTTACCTTTGCATCTGATTCATGGATGTTTTATATATTTATAACTAGCTGTTGCACGCGACTTCGTCCGCGTAACTTTATAAAATATAATATATTCGTGTCTGTGAAACCCAAATGGGAACACACATACAAAATTTCAACCCAATCGGTCGAGCCGTTTAGTAGTTGACACACCGACAGCAGCTCCACCTACCGGGTCCAAATGTATTTTTAAATAATCCAGGAAACCATCGAAATAGCCATATAAAATTTCAACCCAATCGATTCAGCCGTTTAGAAGTTATGTGAAAAAGATAAGTACGGAATGATAATTCTTACTACCCGTTGTCCTATTACCCGTTTTCCCTTAGGAATGAAGCATTTTCCCGCGGTAAAAAGTAGCATATGTTCATCACGGATAATGTCGGCTTGTAATGGTAAAAGAATTTTTCAAATCGGTCCACTAGTTTCGGAGCCTTTTCAATACAAACAAACAATCAAATCTTTCCTCTTTATAATATTAGTATAGATATGTATTTATTTCCAAAAAAATAATAATATCAACTGTCTGGTATCCGTAATACAAGCATTAATTGTAGTCTCCCTATAAGTTCGTTTCAGTGAATAAGGTTTAGTTAGATGGTGCTGTGCTGTGTGTAATGCGTCAAGATATTTATAATAATGATAATTTTCAGAAAGCCTTCATAGCCGCTTACAGTTCTGTGAACGGCCAATACAAGCGTCTGCGCACAGTCGCCGAGAAGGAAGACGGTAAGACCTGGGACATAGTGAGAAATGCTGCCCTAAAACAACTCAAGGAAAAGGTAACAAGCCTTTTGATTTTCTTTTAAAAGGTGTAATGGATCGCTTTCATAATGTTCCAATACGACCAGTCGACTTTCGGCCGTTATCAGGTCGTCTGACCATATTTTCCCAATAGGACCAGTTGCCTTTATTAGTTATCAGGTCGCACGTCCATAATTTCCCAATAGGACTAAACGACCCTTAGTACTTATCAGGTCGTCTGACCATACTTTCGCAATAGGACCAGTGGACTCTTAGTCCTTATCAGGCCATATGTCTGTAGCTTTCCAATAAGACAAGACTCTTAGTTCTTATCAGGTCGTCCGACCATACTTTCCCAATAGGTCCAGTGGAGTCTTGGTCCTTATCAGGTCGTTTGACCATACTTTCGCAATAGAACAAGGTCGATCATTGGCCATTATCGGGTCTCACGTCCATAATTTCCCAATAGGACCAGTGCACTCTTAGTTCTTATCAGGTCGTCCGACCATACTTTCCCAATGAGACCAGTGGACCCATAGTCCTTATCAGGTCGTCTGACCATACTTTCCCGATAGGACCAGTGGACTCTTAGTCCTTATCAGGTCGTCTGACCATACTTTCCCGATAGGACCAGTGGACTCTTAGTCCTTATCAGGTCGTCCGACCATACTTTCCCAATGAGACCAGTGGACTCTTAGTCCTTATCAGGTCGTCTGTCCATAATTTCCCAAGAGAACTAAACGACCCTTGGCTCTTATCAGGTCATCTGTCCATAATTTCCCAATCCCAAAAAGCGTTGAGAGTAAAATTTCGAAGTCGAATACTTTGTGACGCTTCCGTGTAACGACCACGTGACGATTCTTGTAACATCTATCACTTCTAACCCGCGTGGCTAATCTGTACATCTGTACAATCTGTACAATCTGTAGCGAATGTTTTTATTTTGAGTGTAATTTTTAAATTCAATATCAACAATTACAATTTGCAGCACGTCGACGCGAAACTATTCAAAGAGAAAGACGAACCAACCAATGAGCATTTAGAAATGTTGCTGTGGGCTTATTCGCCGGAACAGGCGCGAGTTAAAAAAGTTATTCCAGAGACGAAAGAAGACTCCTCTTCCAAAGAGGATTCAGAAGAAGATAAGAGTGTGAGAAAGAGAAAGAAGAGTAGTGACGACGATGAAGAAGAGGAAGACTCGCCAAGCAAAAAGCAGAAGGAATAGAGTCGCTCTTATTGTGTTAATTTTTAATGTTATGAAAATTTGTAATCGTGAAGTGTTTGTGGTTCGGAAATATTTTTAAAATAAAATCGGTTACAAAAATTTTTGGTTTATTTTGTTACACACCTAGCTATCATTATCATTCCACATAACATCACCTTAATATTAAAAAAAAAAAAAAACTAGCTTTTAACGGATTTTGATCAGGTTTTTGGTTTGAATCCTGAAATTCTTTGGTATAATTTATGAAGATCTGTTCAGGCGTTTGAAGACCATCTGGTCATCACTTCACGAAGGGATTTCACTAACTTTCACATACTCGATTGGTGTGAAATTTGGTATACTGTTACTCGGATGGTATTTCCATGATATGGTAACCTTGATCTGATGATACAGCATCAACTGATCGCGTTGACTCCGCGCCTTCCCTTCTCCGCGCGGTAAGGCGATTCTAAGAATTTGAATCTTACTACCTAGTCAATAGAGTTCATATATTGCTGTCAATGAACACAAGTATGCGGACAGTGCTTGGTTGACCCAAGAAATTTTTTAAGTACAGAATGAGTAGTGAGTAGGTATATATCGACATATAAGACGAGAAATAACTGCGGCGAATATAGTCAACAATACCGCTGTCTATATAAAAATTAAATTTATGTAACACTAGCTGTTGCACACGAGTTCGTCCGCGTAACTTTAAAAAGATAGGCTACGTTACTAGCTTCGGAGCCTAATCAATGCAAACATACAAACAAACAATCAAATCATGTTCCTATAATATTAGTAAGTGTAATTTGATGATATTTAAAAAAAATAGTTACGAGAATATTAAGCCTTATAAAGTTCAAGACTTAATATTCTCGTAACCAATCTACCAAATATTTATAAAATACCAAAAAATCGATTACTTTGACCTTTGACATTTCTCTCAATTTTGACACATCGATTGACATGTGTCAGACATGTGTATTGGATTTGGATGTGTGTGTGTGTGTTATGATATTTTGTAAACATTAAAGTTTATTGAACTTTATTGAATTTTGTATAAAATACAATAAGAATATACCAATTATTGTCTGTTATTAATTAAAAGTGCATTATTTGACGTTGCTTGTGTGTTTTGTTTTGAATTTATGCAGTGATAGTGTTTATATGTGGCGTTCTTTGTGGTGCTAGAACTGGGCGTGGATGCCGACATAGTATTTAAGATCAGTTTGTAAGTATAAACGATAAAGGTGGATTTATCTATTCTTATATTATAAAGAGGGAAGATTTGATTGTTTTTTTATTTGCTTTGAATAGGCTCCGAAGCAACTGTACCGATTTGAAAAATTCTTTCACTCTTGGGAGTAAATAGGGTTGCCAGGTCGTCGACATTTGGGCATAAAGGCCGGACACCCTAAATTATTAAGGATTTTGTATTTAATACGAGAAAAAAATTGTATGAAAAACCAGGCTTTTTTGATAATTTATCACAAGCCTTCGTAAATTAATATAATGAAATTATATAAAAAAAAATGACGAATCAGTCTTCTTTATTATTAATCGCTCATTAGTATCATTTCCCGAAGGAAAACAAAATTAAACAAAAAAAAACTTCTTTACTTATTAATAAAATTTAAAGTAAAAAAACAAAAATAAATGATTAATATTTTCTAGTTTACAGAAACCTGCTTTAAAAGCTCTGCACCTTTCAAAATGCAGTTGTAAAAATCTTTACACGTCAAATGTCTTTAATTATAGCTACCTAATCTACTATACCTACTTATCGCTCGCTCGCTGATCGCACTCGAACGTGCACATGACTGGTCAAAATATGTAAAAAACCCAAAAGCCGGACAAGCCGGACACCGTTTAATTTGGCCCAACACACATTCAAAAGCCTAACTATGTCCGGCTTTATCCGGACGCCTGGCAACGCTACTTTGGATTTGGAAGCTATATTATCAGCGAGTAACATAGACCATATTTTATGAAGTTGCGCGTACAAAGTCACGTGCAACATAGTAAATTATAAAATACCAATACTATACAATGTACCTAATAAACATATTTGTTATAATGTAGAATAATACCGATTTCTAAACTGGTTTCGAACCTTTGGTTTCCCAAACCCCTTTGGTTTATTGTATTTTTTTTTACAGATAGTCCAATGTGATAAGTACAATGCAGATGCAGAAAGCTAGCATAGAGGCCAGCAGTGAAGCCAGTTATTGTGAGTGTTATCTTATTTATTTAAAAAAATATGTAATTTGTTTTCCGCCGAAAAAACTGAAACTGAAATTATTTTATTTAACCTTATAATAACTAAGTTCTTAAACTAATGTAAGTGTATACCTAAGTAATTTTGAGTCGCCGCTGCCGCGCATCACTCTTAATTAATTTGCTTGTTTGGCAATTAATTAAAAGAAGGCCCCTACACGTTTTTTGTACTTATGTTTTTAGTATATTAATAAATTATTTTATACTAGCTGGTGCTCGCGAATTCGTCCGCGTTGAAAAGTATAAAACGCCATCTACCGTGGAATATCGTCAAGCAGTTGTCAGTCGTTTCACCCATCGAAATAATATATCTCTGCGAGGTTTCACCTGCGGGCCTATTCTCTATCTGTGGTTTTTAAAAAACGTGTCGACTTCAAAGTCGACATTAAATAAGAAATAGTACTTTGTCAAACTAAAAACCACACAATAACGAGCCAATAACTTCATCGACATGTACAACTATGGAAAAAAAGTCGTAGACATTTTGACATGTGCTTAGTGAATGCCAAAATAGACAATTGTCGAGTCTATAACCGCATCGAGTCGATAACCACAGCAAAACCACACTTAGAGAATACGGGCCCTGGAGGATAGGCGCTATCTCCCGGGCCAAGCCGCTAGTATTTACATTTATTTTAGATTCCCCGTAGGAATGAAGCATTTTCCGATAAAAAGTATCCTATGTTCATCACGGATAATGTCGGCTTCTAATGGTAAAAGAATTTTTCAAATTGGTCCAGTAGTTTCGGAGCCTATTCTACACAAACAAACAATCAAATCTTTCTTCTTTATAATATTAGTAAACATAGAAGACCTTTTTGGCACCTATGTTTTTAGTATATTAGTAAATTATTTTGTATTTGTAAATAAGACATATTTTTCTTTAGATGACAGAGAAACATGGGATGATTGGGGAAGCCGTTCTTCATTAAGTCACCACGAAGAGGTAAGAATAATATTCAATTTATTTCCCAAATATATAAGTTATTAATTTAAATATTAAGTTTATCCAGGTAATGAGCTATCTCTGTGTCAAATTTCATCCAAATCAGTTGAGCCGTTTTCGCGCGAAAGAGTGTTAACATCATAAGTTCCGAGCGAAGCCTGGAGCTGGTCGCTAGTTAATATTAAGTATAGTTAGAAATTATTCATACTAGTCTATAAAAATATTATAAAGAGGCTTTCCTCTTATTTGATTGTTTATTTGTATGTTTGTTTGTTTGTATTGAATAGGCTCCGAAACTAGTGGACCGATTTGAAAAATTCTTTTAAAATTAGAAGCCGACATTATCCGCGATGAACATAGGATACTTTTTACCGCGGGAAAATGTTTCATTCTTACGGGAAATTTAAAATAAAAGTAAATAGCGCCATCTATCCAAAATACGGTAGATGGCGTTTTATACTTTTCATCGCGGACGAAGTCGCGCGCACCAGCTAGTATATTATATGCGAAAAAAAAAAAATACCTAATTAAATCAGATACTTCGCATTTAAAATGCATTGTCCCTTTTAAAACGTTGGTAAAACTCAAAAATATCTCGGGGAAGAATCGGGGCCATTAATTTATTGACACAGCTAATATGGCGTCGCGTAATAGCTCACTAGACGGTGGTTTTCAATTTTAAACCTTATTCATATGGGGGTGTCGCAAACTGCTTTATTCATGGGAAACAGTTAAACACGTTGATTGCCACATAACGCGATGTCGCGTGGTGCCTTACAATAATGTACGAACTAAATTTTGTATTTGCAGCAAATTGGCTCGGCAATGGACGTGTTGATCAAGCAGTAGCGAATTGCTAATATTAGGTATCTGCCGGTATATATCATGTACACGTATCTACTAATTGATTCACTGGTATGCTAAACTAATTTACTGGTAGTACTGCTTTGCCATCAACTGATATCTGATTTCTGCTGATCCACTGATCAACTGGTGTCTGAATATGCGAGTCCGTAGGCAGGCTCCACTGATATCTGTATTAGCGGGTCCATTGACCCTGTTAAAAAGGGCCTCCAACCTCCCCTTACAGCCCTCCCTGTCCTCTCAACCTGATCTGATTTCTGATACTGATACTGTTAAGCAACAATAACGACTGTTCACCTTTCTATCGGTTCTATTCTAAAGCTCTGTTTTTAGACCGCCGCAGCAAACATTACACATGGCTTTATACTATTAAAACACTGGTGATAAAATACATTAATGAATAGGCACACGAAATGAAATCAAATAACATCTAAATCACTTACCAAATTTGGTCCAACACTCACTAATAAAGTTATACTTCCGTCCGGTTCGGCCGCGTTAAGCAAAGTGAAGTCAAGCTCGAAGAAATTGCGACGGCTCTTCTCCTCTTTTAATAATACATTATATCCTACCTACACTTCAAATCGACACTTACAAATTCGATTCTTTATCGCGTAGGTAAACATTGCAAACTTACCCACCTTCAATTCTCACACACTCGAATTTGAATCTTATCGCGTAGGTAATACGCGACAGGGGGCGTAGAGTCCCTTTTAAAGTGACAATTGGATGCAACCTATTTTTTTTTTCTTACGCCACTGATAATTTCTGTTTCGCTGCTCTGCTATGTTTTTATTTCCTCGTTTCCTCACTGGCACAGCGCTCGGCACATTTTTTTTTTTTTCGAATTTCACTTACCATTGCAGGGATATTTTAAATTTAGGCTTAGAAATATTCAAAATAAAATGCTATCCTATCTTTTAAGTTGGGTCAAATGACACATATTATGTAGTTACGGAGTTTTATCAAAATAGGTTCAGTAGTTTCGGATTTCATCCCGGAGACAAAACGTGACACGTAATTTTTATGTAATACTAGCCGCTGCCCGCGACTTCGCCCGCGTAACTTTGTAAATTACAATACCAATAAAAACTTCCACGAGAACCACTCTATCCATTGGTGAAAACAGCATGAAAATCGGTCCACTAGTTTTTGAGTTTATCGCGAACAGACAGACAGATAGACGCGACGGAAGTCTTTGTTTTATAATAATTATGTAGGTAGTGATGAAGACTTTTATTCTCCTATTTTTTTTTGTTTCATAATTTTTATTGATTTCATATTATATTCTAAAAACCTATAATTTATTTATTTATTAAGGTACAGTCGGCCGCATAAGTCGATTAACACTTACTCACTACTGAAGCTTTTTACGATCGTTTGTACGTCAAGTTTATTTTGTTCTAAAGTCGTGATAACGACTTATGGTGTGTTTTGTATTCAGTTGTTTTACATTTTTGAATGTGTTAATCGACTTATGCGGCCGACTGTACACCAACAGAAGACACAACAATTCAACACAATAATACAATTTATACAATCGTTCTGGTATGATGTGAATTTCCATGAATCTAAAATGTAAGTAAGTAATCAAAAATTGTCCCTGAGAAACTCAAATTTTGAATTTAAATGTATTTGTAAATATGAACCTGAAACCTGAACTATCAAATGAAATAGACTTTCAAAATTCAATTCGGCTATCAATAATTCTACGATTTTAGGTCAAATAATGACGAAACTATTTCATTGTCGACACGAATAATATGTCGCTGCGTTATTTTCAGAAGCTGAAAGGCGATGTTTCCTATTGCCTATGTTAAGTGTGCAGATAGGGCTGACACTAAATTCTATTAGTGACAATTTTAATTGTTTTTTGACGTGAATCGTAGTAGCACTGATGGTTTTTAGGTATTTTGCGAAAACTTAGTGTCAAAGGCAAAAATACTCTCATTAAATTTTGAACAAAATATGTTTTCCAACTACAGCCACTTTTCCAACAAAATTTCATAGTTGGAATACTAGCTATAACTTGAAAACCGTCAGGGTAATCAAAATAATATATAGAATATATTTTGTTAAGGATTTGATGAGGATAATTTTTGCCCTTGAAACTTTTTTGTATCTTTGAAACTTCGAAACTTATTAAATGTTGAATGTTGGTTCAAAAACTTGCAATAGCTTGAAAGCCGTGAAGCTTATCAAAATAATGTATAGAACCTATTTTGTTTAGAATTTAATGTGTTTTCAAGTTATAGCTTGACATTGACGGTCTAATATAAATCATCCCTAAACGTGGCCAAACGTGGTATTTTGGGTACGTTACGTTCCCTAATTGCCCTCTGTCAACTTTAAGATGATGAACCTCTTCTTACCCCGACTGTACGCACATCAAAGTAACGAAATCAGACGTTTATTATTAATTAAACCTACTCAAGTGAAACAGTAAGTAGGCTCGGTAATTCAATAAGCTACGTTTTAATCTTGGCTCTGGTAAACTCCCACTCGCTGTTAGTAGTACAATTTTATTGAAATAAAACAAATTATATGCCTACACCTCCCGACATCAATTTGTAGGTACGTATATATTTCTTATTTCAGTTGCTCAATAATTCATTGAAAACTTGCGTGGGCAGCCCTGTGTATAGTTGTACCGTACTAAGGTTACGTAACTCGAATGATAATCACCCGAATTCGAAGTCTTTAAAACCCGCTTTCTTTTCTCTTTCTAATAATTTCTATAGGAATTAGCGAGACATTTTTCTCTCCTCGATAATATTAGGTGCGCGTGTAAAAAATATTGCGAAAATTCGATACCCAGTACGTTTACATTTTATTTATTCTATTCTATCCGCTTATCTAGGGGACTTATTATCATAATATTTTGATGAAGTTTTCACAATTAATAAATATAAAATTCATTTCGCGAATAAATTAACGTTACAAGTTTGTTGTAAACTCGCAATATTTCCAAAAAAAAAAAAAAAAATGTAATTTGTCGAGTTTGTTACACGTGGTAGCGGTTCGTCGTGGGTGACATTTCCGTAACGGCGTTGCCAATTTAAACAGTTTTCCCTGTTTTTATTGGAAATTAGATTTGTTACTTCTTTCTTATTTTGAATTTTTTTTAATGAGTTTAGATTTTTTCTGGCAATGTAAGAGGGATTACAATTTACCTCAATATGATAATTAATAAGCAATTAATATTAGACATGTACTCTTTACGAACTACTATAAAATTTAAATTCTCACAATTCGAACATGCCGAAAAAACAACATTGTTCTTTTTTTAAAATAATATTGTGTAGATGGCGCAAT
This sequence comes from Synanthedon vespiformis, assembly GCA_918317495.1. Classification (NCBI taxonomy): domain Eukaryota; kingdom Metazoa; phylum Arthropoda; class Insecta; order Lepidoptera; family Sesiidae; genus Synanthedon; species Synanthedon vespiformis. The sequence continues at coordinate 3,631,946 of OU906975.1, read as the reverse complement.
ATCTATGAAACTTCAGAGATTCTAAAATATTCAATTCAAAAAATAGAAAGCATTCGTGCTCGCATTCCGTGTGACAATTTAAATTATTGTGCTTATTACTTTGAACTGTGTTTTATTGTTAGATGCCTGCCTCGTTGGGGATTGTATAATAAATAAATAAATTTTCATACCACGGGCTTATAATTATAAGCATATTGATTCTTAAGTATAAGCATATCGATAATATATATATATATATATGCAAATCGATTTTAAAGTGTAAACTCCAAAAATTTGTTTTTTGAATTTTATATTTGCATTTAAAACATCTCTGATTTATTAATTAATGAACATTTGTCATTAAAAGTCGCAATAAATTAATTGAAACCATGTGGAGTTTCATTTCAACAAATATGGCAACACTGTTTAAATGCGCCATTCCGCGGCGCGCTACGTCACGCGCAGTTGTCTCGCTTGCCTCGCGTCCGGTTCGGTCGGCACAAAAATAAATAATCAACTGAACAACGAATACAGCTCCGGCCGCGATTGGCGTTAGAATATTTAAAAAACACGTGTGTTTTTTATCAATTCGCAAGTGCACAAGAAAGTGTAAACACTGTGTTATTGTATAATTATGTGATGTTGTCGTAAAGCGATACTAAAACGGCAGATGTATATAATACCGGTTGGCGTTTCGCAAGTTTGAAAATTTGTGTGTGTTCGTTCGATTCGATGCAACGGTATAGGTGACCTAGTTGTGTTAATGCAGTGTGACGTCACCGGCGGTGTTCGGTTTTTGAAAATTTAAAATCTCCGCGTTCTTTTTTATGTTAGTGGCCATATAAATTTTGTGTTTTCGTGGATAATTTTTTAGATGGATTTCGTATTGAGTATTATTTTTTTCTAAGGGCCTTATTTTCGTTGTGTACCTAACCCTCATTGTAAAACAAAAGTTTTAATTTTTTTAAATTATTATTTATGCCTATAAAGTAATAATAAAATTTTGCGTAAGTATAATATACGTTGTCAGCAGGGGCACAGAAAAGGTCATAGGGTTCCTGATTATGAAATTACTTTCACTGAGTATCAAAGTCTAATATTATGAATTAATTTTAGATACATATTTAAATACCCCGATTTTTTTTACGTAAAATTAATGTCTAAATTGTCTGAAACGAAACAAAAAATATCTATATCTATTTATACTATATAAAAAAGTCATAAACAAGTCGTGTCGTATCTATGCATAAAATATTTTTTCAAAAAACAATGTGTACTTACTATGTTACCGAGAACAAAAAAATAGTTTTTAGAATTTTGTTTTTTTTTTTTTTTGTCTGCGTTTGTGCACGCTAATCTCATAAATAATTTAACCGAATGCGGTTTTCACTTATGTTTTGTATGTAGCAAGCTTTTCGTAACATTTTAGTGTTTGCTTCAATCCAATTTGTTTAAAAAAGGAAAAGTTAATATCGAAATGCCAAGTGTATATAAACTTGGATAATCACGTTGGCCTTAAAATTATATAAACCCTAAGGCCACTGCGAAGTCTCGCAGTTAGTATCTAAGTCCGCCATATTATTATGTACCTCTTTATCAAGGATTACAATTAACAATCGTCGACCTTAGAGCAACTGCCGGTAACTAGGGTGACAATAGTTTTTGTCCTACTTTAAACAAACCGTGAAGTGTAAGCGTGGTTGTAGGTTGAAAACTATTTTTAACCCCTGACACGAACTAACCTCAGCCTAAGCCTAACTAACTCAGACTGTACTTAAGGGTGGGGGGGGGGGGGGATTTGGGTACTAATTGCGTCATAGATGTGGAGTTCATCCGCATTACTTGGATAAGGTTCCATTACACACGGTCCGGTTGAGTAGAAACTTTAACTATCCCGCGGACGCGCAAACTTTGGAACAGTCTCCTTCCTGAGGTGTTTCCACCTAGCTACAATATAGCCTACTTCAAGCGAGCTGTAAATAAACTTCTGCAGGGTAGGCAGCGCACTAGCACTCCCCTTGGTGTTGCGTGTGTCCTTAGGCGGCGGTAACCACCTACCATCAAGTGAGCCGCCAGCCTGTCTGCCACCTCTATATTATAAAAAAAAAGTCAAAATCGTCTCACCTAGTCGAAAGTTCTGTACAGTCGAATTGAGAACCTTCTACTTTTTTGGACGTCGATCGAAAATGGCGGCGGACCGCGGGGAGTGAGTGCGTGTACTATATTTTTTTAGGACTTGTAGAAAAAAACACGAAAATCGAAATGCGAAATGCTACAATGCGATGGGCATCACACGAACGTCGCCAATTAGGACAGCGCTTGAGAGTTGGGTATCCCGCAGATTATCTACTCGATACTGCAGCTTCAGGTCAAGGTTACCATACTTACCATGTCACGGAAATATCACCGAAGTAATAGCGCACTAAATTTCACATCAATCGAACATGTGGAATGTAGTGATATCCCTTGTGATCTTCAAATACCTGAAGAGATCTTCATAAATTATAGCTAAGAACAATCTTGATTACGTAAGATTTCAAACGAAACAAAGCCGGATCAAAATCTGTCCGTCTGTTTGGGAGCTACGATGCCACAGATATCTACACAGACAAAGGTCTAACTTAACTATAACATCCCTCTGTCGCGTCGGGCGTCGGATTAAATAATGGCAATCTTTAATAACAAAATGAATAGAATAGAATAAATTTTATTTGCAACAAAGGATAGGTAACATAAATGCATAACACTAGCTGTTGCACGCGACTTTGCCCGCGTAGCTTTTTTTTATAAAATATAGCCTATGTTATTCTGTAGTAATGTAGCTTTCTACAGGTGAAAGGATTTTCAAAATCGGTCCACTAGTTTTTGAGTGTATTCATTACAAACACAATACAAATCTTATCTCTTTATTATCAATACTAATAGTAAAATATGTAAGTGTTAAATATTGTATGTGTTTATGTTCCTCCATAACTCTTAAAAACGAATTAACTGATTTTCATAAAACTTGGTAAATAAACATTTAGAGGTACGGGACACAGGATAAGTTACTTTTTCCTTTTTCAACGCGAACGAAGTCGCAAGCACCACCTAGTATTGGTTCTATATAGAAATGTCCCCCTTTTGAATGAATGGTCTTGGTCACCCTACCTTTTGCGGTACAATTATAAGAACACGTCTCCGGACTTGATGTTTTAACAAAGTTTAATTGCGTCATACGTGTACATATAGTGCACGGTTCTTTTTGGTAACATGATAATATGGTTTACTGTGACGTCATGCACGTTATAGTAATGTCTGCAATGTAAACAAGCACATCTCCGTGGATCGTTTTAGCATTATAAATACGATGTTTACCAACAAATAAAATTGGAATATCAGTGATTGTATTGTATGTATGTACTTACGTACATACATCGTTGTGTACAGTCTGAGTAAAAAAAGATTTGTCACCAAAATTTGAAACGTCTGTCGGTTGTCTGCTTAGTGATTTAGTTTCAAAAGGTACTAATAAGAGACTAAGATTTGATTGAGGAGTGAATTAGAAAATTGACGAAAGTTTTCTTACCCCGACTGTACACAACGATGTAGGCATACAATTAGTTACTGATATTCGACACCGAGCCGTGTGTCAAACTGTATTACATCGATGGTATCCTCTGATTTTGTTTTTGAATTGCCTCCCATTATGGAAGCAAACTCAAAATCATAGCCTTTCGATGCATGGAACCATCAAAGTACTACAACTATAGATTTCGCACGCCATAGGAACTTTATGGAACATTTAAAAGTGACATGTGAGTATTGTGAGTAGAGCATGAACTCTGTCATCTGTCATTTAAAACCAACCAAACATTTTACATTTAAAGAAAATGTGAGTTTACGTCAACACGTTGGAGTTTAAAGTGAATAGTAGAAGTTGGTCGTTTCGCTACTACCTTTTACCATTGATGCGCGAAGGCAAGACGTGATTTTGTACTTTTTGGCGTACTTTTTACGTGCCGCTTTGGCATTTGTGACGCAAATTCCATAGTTGGTAGTGCTTTAGATGCATGGAAGAGAAAAATACAATTACAACTCACAGTATTAATTGATGATGTAGGCTTTTAAAATAACATTTTTCACCGCTTCAAGTCCGGGCACCGTTTTATAACATAACATACAAATGAAATACTTATGGCCAGGGAATGCTTTTCGGTACCAAATAAGAAAGGTCGATGAATAGTGTTCCTTGTATAGAACGCCATAGAGCCTAATTTGGCATCGTAACCATTAATATTTTGGCGACGTAGCGTAGCGTACCCACGTCAAATGGATTCGTAATAATCTATGCGTAAATGTCAACGTGTCTGTCGTTTCGTAATGTCGACTATTTCGCATTCGTGCTTCGCTAATTGTCGCCTGCGGCTTCGCTCGCCATATTAACTTGTTATTTTATAATTAAAGCGATAGTTACTTACATAAAGTAGAATGGAAAGATTATAATAACAATAGTAGAAAAGAGTGATGTCTTGATTACATTTTTAACATATAGTAAAGGTTTGAAATATATGTACAGTCGGGGTACGAAAACCTTAGTCAACTTTTAAAATCATTTCTTTATCTAGTCGTAAACTCTTAGTACCTATTGAAACTAAAACTTTAAAAGACAACAGATTCTCAGATGTTTGAAATGAAACTTTGGAGAATAAAAGTTAAAATAACGTAAGCGGACGTAAGCATCAAAATCTATCCGCTATGAAAGTGTTTAAAACTAGCTGGTGCTCGCGACTTCGTCCGCGTAGAAAAGTATAAAACGCCATCTACCGTATTTTGGATAGATGGCGCTATCTCTCGGGCCAAGCCGCTAGTGTTTACTTTTATTTTAGATTTCCCGTAGGAATGAAGCATTTTCCCGCGGTAAAAAGTAGCCTATGTTCATCACGGATAATGTCGGCTTCTAATGGTAAAAGAATTTTTCAAATCGGTCCACTAGTTTCGGAGCCTATTCTATACAAACAAACAAACAATCAATTTTTCCTCTTTATAATATTAGTATAGAAGAAAATTAAACTCCGTGCGAAGCCGGGGGCGGGTCGCTATTGTTTTGTAAATGTATAGATGGAAAATTACTTTTCAAACGAAGTGCAGTTCCGATGTATTGAACACCTAGACGCTTCGATTTTATCCGCGTTCTAATTTCGCCGTCGGCTATCTCCAAGTAACAAAATATCATCTTTGTATAGCCCATGTGTTTTGCGCAAGCCAGCTGTGAGGTCAAGGTCGAGCGGGGTTAGGGTGGGAAGTGGGGTGGCGGGGTGGCAGCGTCCTCTACTCGATGTGCACAGAGACTACTAGTTATAACATTCGCGATGAAGTTATACCTACTTTTATTTATACTTTCGTGGCTCGGTTACGAAGTTTTGCAGATAATTTTATTATCAACTAACTTGCAGTTTCTACGGATAATTAAAGTCATATTATTATTATGTCATATTATTATATGTATTACTTTACTCTATTATGGAATTGGTATATTATTTACAATAGGCATACAACTAGCTGGTGCCCGCGTCTTCGTCCGCGTCCTTTTTAAAACTATTGACTGCTCAACTGGCAAGGGTAAATTTTCATTCAGGAAAAATTAATATTCCCGAGAGATCATATAAAAATAAAAAAGGGAACGCCTGGAAAAAAAGAAATATATATGTAACAGCAAATAAAATCACTCATATATTTTGTCAGACGTCATATTTTTATTTAGGGCATCTCAAAGGACGAATCAGAGCAAAATAATGCGTACCACTGATTTAATTAAATTTTAATCATCGCTTGGTGCAAAAAAAATCTGAAAAGAGTAAAAATCTCTTGTAATGATCGCATTTCAACGCTCACGATAGAAAAAAGCTCTTTAAAAAATTTCATTTGTTTTAAATTTGATTTGATTCTGTTCTAAAAGTGAGTCAAGTATCTTGAACTGAACCATTTTCAATCCAATTGACATCATCTGATTGGGGCGGGGGCGGTCTTTCAAGAAATCTTGAAGTGCTACTAATTTCTCTGTTAAAACCCCTACGTTTTGCGTCGGCCGTCGGTTATAACCGACTGTATGTGGACCGATTTTGTTCCAGTTTTCACTCGTCAGCAGATAGTTTCGTGTTAGTATATATTTTTTTAAATTTCTCGGACGCACATTTGTACGATGTTTTCCGGTTTTCGATGCGGTTCCGGTGTGAACTGACCCTTACATCACTCGCCGTAACACGACAGCACACTGTGCTGTTAATATTTCACGGTTGTCTTCTCTTCTGCAAGCGAGGGTCATTAAAATAGGTACACAAAAAGAATAGGCTAGTTTGTTCTGTTCCCAATTAAGCCTCACAATATTTGTGATAAGCAAACAGACGCGTGGCATCGACTTAATGTTCGACTCGGTGTATTCTGTTTACGTTTGACTTTAATTAACCCCACAGACTCCATTCGGATGCTCCATTGGTCCAATGGTTAAAAGGCGATTGCTCTGACACAGGGGTTCGATTCCCGGCACGGCCAACTGGATAAATTTTCAAAGTTAGCTCTGGTCTGGATTGTATCTACAAACTACCCTCTTACAGAAGACCACCGCGAAATAACAGTATATTATATACTGTTGTGCATGAATTACATATATTACGCCCAGACCGAAATTAAACATGATATAATCTATAGCCTATGTCCGTACACCAATGACCGTAAAGTATATAATCCCCGCAAATTGCTAATGCACAGAAACGTTGCCACATTAACACGTGACGTCATCCGCAACTAAAAACTCGGCGCCTAGTATTGCTAACTGTACCGAGTGTGCCACGAGATTACGTCACCAAAATGGCGGCCGCAAACATTAGCAATATACGGGGATTACATACTAAAACAATTTAAAAAATCATCGCGTGCAATAGTTATTAATAAAATGAGTGGAAATATTAAAAGAAGAAAGTATTAATGAAAATCAAAACGGTGGCGGGTCAAAGGAGCATCAGGCATGGCGGTGAGCCGCCCCGTTCAACGGCCTACTATTACGCCGACCTAGAGAGATTGAAGCGACCTCAAAATGGCAGCCAAGAGAGCGAAGACCCGGCCGATATTCGCCAGAATCCCGACGAGCTGAGCGAGTATGTCGAGTCCAACGAGGTCTTCAACGACGGAGCGGCGAAAGATGTGCCTCCTCTGCGCGACCGCGTTAAAAAGCCACCACCGAGTTACACTCCGGAGCAACCGAGGAAAGTCGCAGAGGAGACTTACTCGACGGCCGGCACTTTCCCTATGCCGGAGCCTAAAGAGAAAGAACCACTCTTGGCAGAATTGGAAGTGGTGGGTAGGGTGCCCTTGAGCCAATTGGATAGTGGCTCGGGTGTAAGAAGAAGTAGAAGTTGGTACCTCTGCTGTCCGAACGTTCCCGAAGAGGAGATATCTCGGGAGTCCTCCTGGAGGTACTCAAGTCTCAGGCCAGTGACGGCACCACCGATACCGGGGCAAAATGGGATGAATTTTATGGTACGATTTAGTTTAATCAAATTTCCTCACCGTCTCCCCCTCATTTTGGATTTTGTAGTAATAATATAAATTTATTTGCTGAATATAGGCTACAGTGGTTTTCCAATAGATAAATTTAGCTACATTCTACCTCGACAGATGGTGAAAGAGGTCCCAAGTCCCAATGTTTTAGATATTTTATTGTATATTTCAGATAGCAACACAAAGCAGCCGCGATGACTCGATGACACTACGAGCTGAACGCGACGCTCTAGTGAGAGCGTTGGCAGCCGAGAGACAGCGGGCGGCCACCGCAGCAAGAGCCCACGACGCGAGGCTTGCGGAACTTCACGGGGTCATAGCTGAACTGGTCAGGAGGAGGGCTGCCGATAAGCACGCGAGGGCAATACCCGAAGAGGAAGTTTCAGGTAATCTTTTTCTCGAAAGTATTGGTTTACTAGTATATTAGTTATTAGGGAAAAATTACGAGTTCTCTATAGAAACCTAAAACCAAACATCAGCGAAGCCTGCTATCGACAGATGACGTTAGAAGCATATTTTCTGCATTCTCTCACATACATTTATATAGATTTATTTATCCTACAGACGAATGCGAATCAACAACACAGCCCGCAGGCGAATTGGACAACGATGCGGACAGATCGCGAACCGACCAGGTAACCTGTCAGTACATTTTTTCTGGATGAAAAATACTCTTTTTTTTCCAGTCCAATTTGCAACCAGTCGTCAGCTTTTTCAGCAGATGTTCTGCAAAGTCTTGTCAAGGAGGGAAAGTCTTCCAAAGAAGATTCCCGATATTTATAAGCAGCTGAACCCTTGCACGTTTCGCTGTGGCTCCTCAGTGTTATATAACTCGGCTAGATTATACTATTACGCGAAAAATAGATATGATCAATCCTCGAAGCGATCCGTCGGCTAGTTTTCGAGTAATACACAAACCAACACAAAACAGCTGATTGGAATGGTTTTTAAGCATGTTTCAACCAAAGCTACGATTTCTTCCTTGACTGTATTCATCCTAAGTAGGCATTTCCTAGGACTTTAGCGTTTCTAACGAACCAGGGTCCATTCGAGAGACTGTTCAGTATAGAATTCTGAAGTCTTTGGATGATAATCAAGTTTGAGACACAGGCGGAGTCCCACAGCTTGGATACCGTAAGCTCAAACAGGTTTTAGATAGATGTTCTTCTAGTGGCATCCTCATCTTGTCAAAATCCTTCTTTTTCGGGATCAAGTGCTTTAAAACATCGTTTGGAACTCTGGAGCTCATATAACCCGAATCTTTTCAAGGTTGGAGTGAATAAGCACCTTCTGGATGAGCTTGCTCCATCATAGGCCTCGTCTTCGCCACAGAGCTAGACGTTGGCCAAGAGCAAACCTATGTCTAATAAAAGAAAACCCATGAAAACGTGTATGTAAAATTTCATGGTGATCGATAAAGAGCTTTCGGAAATTTAACTGTTTTGAAACCCGCTTCTCATCTCATATCGGATATAATTAAGTAGATAACCATATAAATTTCCAGAACGATACATCATCGATCCTCAGTCCTGCTGAACTGCCGACTCCTCAGGAGCCGAAGGTGGCTGACCAGATGCAAGAGTTGCCAGATGACACGACAGACACCAGCACCAATGATGTGCAAGTTCGGTAAGAATTACCCCCTACGACTTGTCGTAATTAATTTACGACGTACGTAACGTTTTTCTGGGGGGACGGACTCACTCACATAAGTTGGACCAAATTACACATGGATACAAAGTTTTATAAAAAATGGTTTAGTAGTTTAGAAGTTCTAAACTACTGAACCATTTTTACTGAACATACTGAACCAGGAACCACTGGTTCGAATTGAAAAATTCTTTTTGTGTTGGATAGTCCATTTATCGAGAAAGGCTTTATTAGGCTTTTATCTAGTAGGTACATACAATACAAATACAATGCGTGTATTGATTACAGAGTTGAAGCGCCCACAGTGGAAGTGTCCGCTTGTAATCTCCAAACGGACACTGACAACTGCGACACGAGTCTCAACTTGTCCGAACGCGATTCGGAATTGTGTCTCAGTACGGCCAGGTGAGTAGAGAACTTCAAATTTACCCATTCTCATTAACGCTCGACGCAAAAGTCGCTAATGAGAGTGACAAAAAAAATCAAATGGGTAATGTGTGCGTACATGTATGCCTGAATGTGGGTGCGTGCGTTTTAGCGTGTGCGTGTGTACTTGTGAGACCGTGCGTGCGCTGCACGCTCGTGCTTGCGCGCTTTTGTTGCGAGTGTGAGCGTGGGTGCGAGTGTGCGTGCACGTGTGACCGTGCATGGGCGAGCGTGCGAGCGTGCTTGACTCCAGTGCAACTGTTGACAGATGTTGCCAGTATCTGAGGGCTGCGCACAGCGGAGGCAGTTGCGAAAGAGATCACGGCTCGGCCGACGGCAGAGTGTACACGGCGTCACCTGGTGAGTTTATATTTATTTATTATATTATTGACTAGCTATTGAACGTAGTGAATGTTAAAAACGTAGCCCATGTTACTCGCTGTAGCTTTTTTATGGGTGATTTTTAAAATTTCCAGGTCGTTGCGAAAGTAGACAAGCTAAAATGGCGTCCAGAGTGAGACTGAGACGGACGGAGGAGCTCGAAGCCAAAGCCAATTTGACTGGAGAGGAGGTAGGGTTCTTTATATATTAAACTGGCGACCCGCCCCGGCTTCGCCCGGACGGTCTGGCAAATGAAATGCTAGCTAGTAATCTAGTTTCAATTGTTATCTCATATTAATATTATGTTTAAAATTTTCAGGCTTGGTGTGTAGAAACAGCCGAGAGGTTGGCGTTAGATGTGTGCGCTCAAGCGGACCTCCGAGAGGCACTGGTCACGGCCAACACTGAGGGTGAGTGAAAACTCGTTTGGGCACATTGGGCATATTTCTTTTGTATAGGCATACTGGATGTAGTTTGAGGTTTCCCTAAGTGAAAACTCGTTTGGGCACATTGAGCACTTTTTTGTATGGCGATACTGGATGTAGTTTGAGGTTTCCCCAAGTGAAAACTCGTTTGGGCACATTGGGCACTTTTTTGTATGGTGATACTGGATGTAGTTTGAGGATTTCCAAGTGAAAACTCGTTTGGGCACATTGGGCACTTTTTTATATGGTGATACTGAATGTAGTTTGAGGTTTCCCCAAGTGAAACTCGTTTGGGCACATTGGGCACTTTTGTATGGGGGAAATTGAAGGTAATTTGAGCTTTTTCAAGTGAAAAAAAAACCACTCGTGTTTAGGCACATTGGGCACTTTTTGTATAGGGGAAAAAAAGCGAAGGTAATTTGAGTTTTTCAACTGAAAACTCGTTTGGGAACACTATGAAAACACTCAACTGGCACGACCGACATGCTTTGATAGGTTTTATAAAGTCACGCGGGCGAAGTCGCGCGCAAAGGCTATGTATATTATTTACTAATACTATAAAGAGAGAGGATTTGTACATATTTTTGTTTGTTTGTAATGAATAAACTCAAAAATTACTCGATCGATTTTGAAAATTCTTTCACCCATAGAAAGCTATGTTATCAGCGAGTAACTTAGGCTATATTTTATAAACTTACGCGGACGAAGTCGCGTGCAACAGCTATAGTTATTTATGGATTGAAACTTTCAGACAACTGTACTTTGAATCGCGTGTGCATATGGAGGGCGAAGTGTGCGAGGCTCGCGGCCGACTGTAGGGTGCTTCAGTGTGCCCTAACCAGGGCCACGGACACGGCTCACAGGTATTAAACCCCTCAGTCGACGGTATGTGGTCACCGTTGTCGACTCTTATCTGTTTTAGACATAGAGTAACTCTTTTTCTGTCTGATATAGGTGAATTATTATTATATTAAGGTTTTTAGGCGACACTTGTGGGGGAATCGGCGCATGTGTACAATTGCGCACAAAATTGCTAAGGAAAATGACATTTTTTTTCTTATTTCGTAATTTTTCACCTCACTAACTTAACATTACAGGCAGTGTTGACATTCCTTCCATAAAATCATCGTGCGATGTCGAAGCGGAACGTTTTTTTTAGGCATTTATTCACAATGACGTATTTACTAATACGATAAAACAATCTGTACGCAACAGTACCCAAGAGACTCGAGACGCGCGAACGCAGTGCGGGAGGTGTGTAGCGACTGAGTCTACCAATAATGTGTCGCGAAGTGCGGGAGGTGTGTAGCGTCTGAGTCTACCAATAACGTGTGGGCACACGTTATTGGTAGACTCAGCCGCTCACGCTCCTCTGCCCCCTCAAAGACCAAAAAATAGAGTTCTGCGCACATTTGCCGAGAAGTCTTTATTCGCTACACGACCTATACCTTACACATCGTCTCAGGGATACAGGAAAGGACATAATGGTACCTTTCGTCCAGAGAAAGTACCCACTGCTCCCGAGGGATCGTATAAAATTATAGAAACCTAAACGCCTGGCAAAACTGTAATAGCAATAATGCAAACTTTGTTTTTTTCCAACGTGTACATAGTCGCAAACGCCAGCTAGTATTGTAAAAAAGGTGTTTGTATATCGTATGCGCAGGCTGTCGTGCGCGTGCGCAGTGCAAGAGTCCTCCTGCGTCGCCGTCTGCGCAGCGTTGCGGGCCGCGGATAGGGCCTTAGAGATCTATGACGTTCTACTGGCACTGGCCGAGACCAGCGCTCCTACGGACACCGAGGAGACCAAGCAACAGGTAAAGAGTAGGTTTATTTAGGCAACGGTTGGGCACTTTTCCCTTCCAACGATGTACGGCAGAATCGGTTTTCGGCAGAATCTTGATTGGACAGAATCGTCTTATTTTTATGGGGGGGAAAAAGTGACTGTTACGATTTGACTAAGCATCAGATAAAAAAAAGGTTGTTTAGACAATGTTTGGGCACTTGTTGTGTGGGCTGAAAAGCAGTGAACTCGCGTGACTTTGACTAGTTAAATAGCTTGTTTACACAACGTTATGGCACTTTTTGTGTGGGGGAAAATGCGCTGAACTCTCGTGACCCTCACGCTTTGACTAGGTAAAAAGCTTGTTTAGACAACGTTTGGGCACTTTTTTATGGAGGGAAAAAACGTGACTTAAACTATTTGACTAAGCATCAGGTAAAAATTAAAAAGCTTGTTTAGACAACGTTATGGCACTTTTTGTGTGGGCTGAAAAGCAGTGAACTCTCGTGACCTTCGCGCTTTGACTAGGTAAAAAGCTTGTTTAGGCAACGTTATGGCACTCTTAGTATAGAGAAAAAGAGCTGAACTCACGTTACCTTACCGCGCCTCTACACTACTCGCTAAGTTGGCCGAGGCGAGGCGAGGCGAATACGAAAGTGTTGACGGGCACCTCGCCTTACTTCGAACGAGTGTTTAACGTCACACTTCATACTTCGGTTGACTTTCCCGCATACTTAGTCGAGGAACTTCGCGAGTAATGTGGTGGCGCAGTTACCCACACTCTTTGACTAAACACCAAACGCTTGTTTAGTTTAGCCAACGAGTTTGACACGATGTGCACGGTACGTAACAAAAGCGTATACAAAAATACAAAAGTTTGTATTCTCGCGTAACAAAAGTTTGTTTAGGCAGCGTTTGGGCACTTACTAGGGGGACAAAGCGCTGAACTCGCGTGACCGTCACGCTTTCATATACATAAATATTATGTAGATATTTGGATAGATTATGTAGATATCTGCAGTAGTTACTGCCTACCATGGACAAGCAGCTGCAACCATTAGATATGGTGTAATTTTCTGGGGGAACTCAACAGATAATCAAAGAGTATTTAAAGCTCAGAAAAGGTGTATAAGGGCCATTTGTAATTTAAAACAAAGAGACTCATGTAAGATGTATTTCAAAAAGTTGAAAATATTGACCATGCCTTCAGTGTTTATATTTGAATGTATAGTGTTTATAAAGGAAAATTCCCAATTATTTAAGTTCATGGAGCGTCCACGCCATAATGATAAACTTTGTATGGTTCCTGCCAAATCTCGAATGAAAAAGATAAGCGTCTTTTGTGTGGCACCACACTTGTATAATAAAATTCCAAAAAATATAAAAAATATCAGGAATCTGGCTACATTCAAGAATCACCTGCGAAATTTTCTGGTGGAAAAGGCATATTACTCACTTAATGAGTACCTAAATGATGACACTATATAGTGCAAACGATGCAAACTACGTCCTATATAAATATAACATAAAAATAAAAGAAAAATACAATAAATTGGAAAAATTGTTAAATTTAGTCGCTTCTTAAATTTGCAACACCGCTTGCCGGTTGAATATGTGGACATTATTTATTTAATCTACAACAACTTATGTAACTATATTCTGCAAATAAATTATTTTGAATTTGAATTTGAATTTGAATTTGAAGTTTGAAAAGATCATGTCCAAAGTTGATCCAGCCGCGAATCGAACCCCTAGGGCCCTGAGATGCTAGGCGAGCACCCTCACCGCTCGTCCAACGGCCTCTACTATGTTACAATGAGTATGAAAAATAAAATTGCAGAGGGAAGCAGCCGAGTTGGTCGCCAAACAGCTGCTGGCGAGACTGGACGCCGAGCAGGCCACCGTCACCATAGGGGAGCCCCTTCTCTCTCCAGGACCTTGGCTGCAGCATGACAACCAGTGAGTGCATTTTACATTCATCCATTGTTGTTACAAATGGTTACATTTTTTTTTTCAGCCAAGTTCAGACAGACCGACGGACGGTCCACTTGATGGCAAGTGGCTACCGTCGCCCGTAGACACAAGCAACAGCATAAGTGCTACAAGTGCTATAAGAGGGGGAGGGATAGTGGGGATCATAATAATCTATTGAAAATACATACAGAGTTTGTTCACTGAAACGATCTAATATAGCGTTTTCTCTTTCACTCAATTCCATACAAAGAGACAAGGACAGCAAATGAGCAAATGAGTGGGCGTATATAATAAATAGGTGAACGTTCATTCTACGCTACTTTTAGCTGTGTAAACTATAATAAAATATTACTACTTAGGTGTTTGAGGGGGCAGAGGAGCGTGAGCGGCTGAGTCTACCAATAACTAAGTATTGGTAGACTCAGTCGCTACACACCTCCCGCACTGCGTTCGCGCGTCTCGAGTCTCTCGGGTACTGTTGCGTACAGATTGTTTTATCGTATTAGTAAATACGTCATGGTGAATAAATGCCTAAAAAAACATTGCCCTTCGACATCGCACGATGATTTTATGGAAGGAATGTCAACACTGCCTGTAATGTTAAGTTAAGTGAGGTGAAAAATTACGAAATAAGAAAGAAAAATGTCATTTTCCTTAGCAATTTTGTTCGCAATTGTACACATGCGCCGATTGTCCCCAAAAGTGTCGCCTTCAGGTATATCTAGGATCTACACGAATAACAGACGAACGCTTTATCTCCCAATAAGTTCGTTTCAGTGAACACAATTAAAGGATTGATTGAGAGGACACTGATAATGAGAATGGGGATAGTGGGGGGATGTGCAATGAGTAAAATGGCGCGGCGACACGATTTCGCAGAACGGTTTGCGCGGGCGAGTGGAGCGAGTCGTGCGACACGCGACTGAGGCGACACGCGGCGCGACTAAAGGCCGACACAGTCGCACTGAGAAGTCACGGGCCGACGCCGCAACTGTTCACCTATCACGGTACATTTTTAACCTGTTCTCTTTTGTCACAGTCACTTTAAGAGTAGAGCTCTAACTGTATATGTACTTCTATCTATACTGATATTATAAAGAGGAAAGATTTGATTGTTTGTTTGTATTGAAAAGGCTCCGAAACTAGTGGACCGATTTGAAGAATTCTTTCACCATTACAAGCCGACATTATCCGTGATGAACATAGGCTACTTTTTAGCGCGGGAAAATGCTTCATTCCTACGGGAAATTTAAAATAAAAGTAAACACTAGAGCGGCTTGGCCCGGCAGATAGCGCCATCTATCCAAAATACGGTAGATGGCGTTTTATACTTTTCTACGCGGACGAAGTCGCGAGCACCAGCTAGTGTATTATAAAGAGAGAACATTTGTATTTGTATATAGTTTTTTTATGAATAAAATTAAAAAACAAGTGGATCGATTTTTTAGAAATTCTGTCACCCAATAAAAAGCTACATATGAGCGAGTAAAATCCAAATAAATGAATGACTTTATGACTTTATTTTAAAAGTCACGCGAGCGAAGTCTCGTGCGACGTCTAGTTCATATATACATTTGAATTTCCAGACGCTGACGAGGACGAGACGGTCGAATCGGTGGCTGATGTGAAAATGGCTGAAATGGAAGCGGCTGTCATGTTGCAGGTGCGTTAAAGACATTGGCAACGTTTATAAATGAATTGCTCGAAAAGTCCCACTTCATTAACAGTTAGAACAATCGTTTACAACAATAGCCATGATTGAAGACTCATTTTAAGCGGAAGCCTGTACCAGGAGCCTTCGCTCTTCCATAAAAGATAGTAACAATTTTATTGCTCGAAAACAGACTTGAGACTTGGCTTTGAGACACTGATTTGAATTTTGGACGAGAAAATATCACGAAGCTTCTCTTTCGGCTTCTGAATGCCAAAGCGACACGTAAAAAGTGCGCCTTAAACGGAATCATGGCGGAGTCAATGGTAAAAGATAGTAACAACCAAGTTCTACTCTTGATTTTAAACCCTAAAGGTGTCGACTTAAAGTCGCATTTTCTCTAAACGACAGACGCTTGGTTGATTTTAAAACGGAATCACGGCGGTGTCAATGGTGAAAGGTAGTAACAACCAAGTTCTACTCTTGATTTTAAACTCTAAATGTGTCTACTTAAAGTCGCATTTTCTCTAAACGACAGACGTTTGGTCGGTTTTAAATTATAGATGACAAAGTTCCGAGTATTTTGAATGGCGTACAAAAACCATAGTTGTAGTACATTTTATGAGTCCACTCAGTTAGACTGTTTGTCCCTTCAATTAAAAACTCAATAATTATGATTTATTCGACAGGAAGTGTTGTCGACGCGCGAGGCGAGGTTGCAGCGCGTCTCGGACCCACTGAGCGACAGGTGTCCCCTCCACGAGAGGCCCGCGCCTCAGCCGTCCCCTCGCCTGTCCCCTCACGCGGCGCCTCGTCACAAGGTGAGCGGAGATCAAGTTTACATTGTTCTAAATATGTACTAAGGGACAGCGCATTTAGGGAAGTGAGTACGGCGTGACAATTTCTTCAATAAATAATAAATGTATAAACAGCACCAACAACAGTTCCACACTAAGCGACTATACGGATACCATACAGTTGATATACTACATACATTACTTTTTTTTTTTTTTGCAAATAGGGTAAAATATCCAATTATTGGCACTTCAAGAAATACGACTATTATTGTTCAACTTAAATAAAATTTGTAAGTTTGACAATGTTTAAATCATTTAACAATTCTCTAGATTTATTTATTTTTTGTGGGAACACAGTTTATGGAATAGTTTTCTCTATTTTTTAGTGAAAAGTTTAGGGTGCCAACATTAGGTCATTTTACCCTACATACATTTATTATAAATACAATGTTGACACGTAAACGTTTCGCCCCCGAACGGGATTCGAACCCGCGACCGTTTGGTTAACAGCTAGGTTTACTTGCCACTAGACCAAACGTACGTGTCGTCAAATAATAATAATAACTCTATTTGAGAATAACTTTAGTTCTAACATATTTCAAGTATTACGTAACTTAATTTGAGGGTAGGTGGGTGGGGGGAGGGGGGGAGGTCTTATAAAACGTAACGATGCGTCACAGGGGCGGGAGGGTCATTTTTATTTTGTTTTCTCGAGTTGGCAACCCTCTTCTTTGGTAAAAATGGTCACTTGTTACGTAACGTTTTTAGGAAGGAATAGGGGAGTGGGGGCATGGGCGTAGCCACGGTGGGGCAGGGTGGGGCGCTTGCCCCACTCTGGCTCTGACCTGCAAGGTGCCTAATCAAGTGTGCCATAGGTTGTGGGTGTAACATATTTGTGTGTGAATAAATCAACCGGGGTAAGATCGCGGGTATAGTTTGCTAGTTACATATATTATTTTAGACTGCTGCCCCACCCTGAGCCCTGAGTGGGGGTAAAAAAATCTTCAAAAATTGCGTCGCGTAATACTTTCCCCCTGATTAGATATAAACGGAGAATTATTTATTAGTGTCGCTCGTTGGCCAATAAATAAACTAACTTGTATTAATTTCCAAACACAGACGGAATCGCAAAGTCGTCGCAAGAAAGAGAGAGAACGACATTGGCTCGAAACTCAAGCGTCCGAAACGGATCTTTGAAAATATTATTATTTTAGATTTTAAATTATCATCAGCTATCGCAACGGTCTTGTAATTAATGATTATTAACTATCTTTAACCGTCATTAGTGATTATTAACTGTCATTAGTGGTTATTAACCGTTATTAGTTATTAGTAACTGTCACTGTTAAAGGTTAATAATGGTTATTAACGGTCATTAGTGATTATTAACAGTTATTAATGATTATTAACTGTCACTATTAAAGGTTAATAATGGTTATTAACGGTCATTAGTGATTATTATCCGTTATTAATGATTATTAACTGTCACTATTAAAGGTTAATAATGGTTATTAACGGTCATTAGTGATTATTAACTGTCACTATTCAAGGTTAATAATAGTTATTAAAGGTAATCAGTGATTATTAACAGCCATTATTAATGTGGTTAATAATGATTATTAACCGTGATCATTAAAGGTCTATAATAATGATTGTAAACTGTTATTAATGTTATTTTAAAAGCCAAGATTCAAAGTTGCCAACAATTTTTACTTTAAAAAGTGTCCAATATTAAACAAAAATAAAAAAATATTATTTCAAAATTTTTTTTTTAGGAATTTCAAATGTTTTACTTTGAATTTTGGATTTCTAAATACATCATACTTTATCTTAGACATCTTCAAAATTAATAATGGTATTGTAAATAAATATGAATAAAGAATCAAAATATTATTATTATTATAATTAAATTATTATTGTAATTAAATTGAAAACAAATTATTCTTCTAAATCTCAAATAGTATAGATAATAATAATATGTAAAATGGCATGCGATGTAGATATATTATTAATTATAATAATAAAGCTAGCTGTTGCCCGCGACTTCGTCTGCTTTGAATATAAAATCAAATATAAAAATAAATAAGCCATGTAAATTTATAAATAAAATAACGCTTCACATAACAGATAAATTATTGGTCTCGCTACGCTCGACTAGATACGGCCCTACCTAAAAGCAATTAGGTCCGTGAATGCGGCAACTTTTTATTGTAGCGTGTGTAAAACTTCGTCACCATTTATCAATTTTTACACAATTTAATTATATTTTTAAACAGTTTCACTACGCAATTGGCATTTTATTATGTCCAAAATTTAATAAAACATTCGGAACGTACATAATCACAGACAGTTTGCAGTGTGACTAGCTCGGGTACGCCGAATTAGGCGTGGAGAATGTTCACTAATTTTAATTTTTAACTCTGCGTATTCTCTATTGAAAATAATAAATACCTGTGAAAAAAATATTTTGATATATAGTTTAGTTTCTGAGATATGGCGTATTAAAGATGAGATCGCGACGCGGGATGTCGCGGACCTGCGCTCGGTGCAGTGACGTCATAATCCAACGGTCTCGGTCAGTTCGCGCGCTCGCATATTGGAGCGAACCGACGCGACCGTTGGAATGTGACGTCACGCGGGCGCCCGGCGCCTGCTAGAGGTCTCTATATTTAAGAGAACTTTAAATGTCTGTAAAATCATAACTACTGGGTCTTTTTGAAAAAAACAAAAAGTAGTTTGTTTGTATACATATTTTATAAGCTCCTAGTGAGACCAAGTTTTAGACGATTTTGCATACCTATTAACATTCTCCATTACGGCGGCTGTATCTAGTCGAGAGCAGCGAGACCAATCAAATATCTTTGGCTTAACATCTTCACTGCTGTTACACTTTGGCCAGGCGTTAGTTTTCTTTTTTTTTTAAATAATTTAAAACGATCCCTCAATAATTATTAGAATTAATTAGTAATTGTAAAAGAAAAGAGGCTAACAAGTATTTTCCTTTTAATTGTAGGTAGAAATATAAAAGTGTAAACTTTGAGTTAATTATAATAATAAAATACTTAACTGTTTGAATTTGAAGATTTATCATTTAACATAAAAAAGATATTTAATTATTATTATTATTAAATGTTAATGATAATATTTAATAATTATTAACAACATTTAATAATAATAATAAAATTATTATTATTTGTTTATTGATTTTAATGATTTATCAATGAAATAAATATAATAGCTTTTTCAAGATGATTTGTATTATTGCAAAAAATTGTGAGGTTTATAAAGTTAAGTTTAATATACTTAAATAAATAAATAATTTATGCAAATTAATATGAAACGTTTGTACCAAATAATAATTAGAAGTTAATGAATATAAAATGTACAATATAATTATTTAAGTTGCAGTAGTATTTTAATTATATCGTATTTTTTTTTCGTGTTAATTTAATTTAATTTAGACAGGTTAAGACGTTCGCCTTTGGTCAACTTTTCAAAGAACGGCCCACTCACAAAAGACAACCGTGTTGCTCATGTCATGATAGGCGACGGTAGCCACATACCATCATGACCATCAAGTTGACCGTCAGCCTGTATGTCCTACTTAACATAAAAAAATAAACGATAAATATTCAAAATACTGCATTTATTGTATAAAGCGTTTTAAAAGTTAAAATTGCATTTCATTTTGTGCTATATTAGTAGTAAGAAATCGGTTACCCTTTAGCCGCCAATGTCGGATATATCCGACACTTATTTTCGTGTACCTTTCGCCAGAGTCGGATATATCCGACA
Source organism: Synanthedon vespiformis (assembly GCA_918317495.1). Classification (NCBI taxonomy): domain Eukaryota; kingdom Metazoa; phylum Arthropoda; class Insecta; order Lepidoptera; family Sesiidae; genus Synanthedon; species Synanthedon vespiformis. Next base: position 3,611,549 of record OU906975.1, on the reverse strand, counting down.
ATTATTTTCGTGTCCATTTCGCCACAGTCGGATATATCGGACAATTATTTTCGTTTCCATTTCGCCAGTTATTTTGGTGTACATTTCGCCAGAGTCGGATATATCCGACAGTTATTTTCGTTTCCATTTCGCCAGAGTCGGATATATCCGACAGTTATTTTCGTTTCCATTTCGCCAGAGTCGGATATATCCGACAGTTATTTTCGTTTCCATTTCGCCAGAGTCGGATATATCCGACAATTATTTTCGTGTCCATTTCGCCACAGTCGGATATATCGGACAATTATTTTCGTTTCCATTTCGCCAGTTATTTTGGTGTACATTTCGCCAGAGTCGGATATATCCGACAGTTATTTTCGTTTCCATTTCGCCAGAGTCGGATATATCCGACAGTTATTTTCGTTTCCATTTCGCCAGAGTCGGATATATCCGACAATTATTTTCGTGTCCATTTCGCCACAGTCGGATATATCGGACAATTATTTTCGTTTCCATTTCGCCAGTTATTTTGGTGTACATTTCGCCAGAGTCGGATATATCCGACAGTTATTTTCGTTTCCATTTCGCCAGAGTCGGATATATCCGACAGTTATTTTCGTTTCCATTTCGCCAGAGTCGGATATATCCGACAGTTATTTTCGTTTCCATTTCGCCAGAGTCGGATATATCCGACAGTTATTTTCGTTTCCATTTCGCCAGAGTCGGATATATCCGACAGTTATTTTCGTTTCCATTTCGCCAGAGTCGGATATATCCGACACCTATTTTTTCGTGTCCATTTCGCCATTTCTGATATATCCGACAAATTATTTCGTGTCCACTTCGCCAGAGTCGGATATATGCGACAATTTATTTCGTGTCCATTTCGCCAGATCCGATATACGACAAATTTCTCTACTTGTGTATTGTTTTTTTTTTTTAAATCATTGCGCCGCTTTCTCTTAAAAAATAAAATAAAAAAAATACGAGTCAAGGGCTCTACGGGCACGACAACTCGACGAAACCTAAGCGGTTAAAGGGTTAATAAATAATTGTTTAAACTTTAACTATAAAATGCATGTCTTTTGTTACAAGAGCCTAAATTAAATTGCATTTATAATAAACTTGCTTCCATTTACGTATAATTCGAATATCGTCGGCCTAACTCGTTAACCTGCTAAGTCGCATTTTGCATAATTTTCAGGAGGAAGAAAAAATGAGATATTATGACAATGCGAATGAGCGACATTATCAATAGGTAGGTACAAAACTTAGGATTTAGCAGTTTTTTCATTTATGAAATTTCTCACCTTTTCAGTTTCCTCACCAAACGGTACACAATCGTCTAAACTTGACGTAAAGTACAAAAAAGTGAAATTGCCCAAAAATGGACTTAGCAGCTTTTAGTATTAGGCCGACCGACGCGACGTCATAATATTATTATGAATTTTTAAATGTTCAACACGACACTGAATGTTGAATGTTTCGACTGATTGTTTGATTGTTTCAAAGTCGGTTGATTGAATATATGTAATGTAAATAAATACCTATTATATTGGCTTGAATTTGCTAAAATTACGTAAAAATGTTTGGCACTCCCTCCGTTTGAATTTTTAATTATTTCTTTTTTTGTGTGTTTGCGATTCCCTAAAGGTCCTTGAAATAAAAATGAAATGAACAGATATTTCATTTTAAATTTTATATTGAATTTGAAAGAAAAAAAAAAGTGGGTTTCTTTGTAATTTATTTTAAAACAGTAAATAAAAACAAGTTATAGGTATGTATGTATGTATGTATGTATGTTTTTATTACGAATTAAAGTATGTAATAATTGGCTATTTGACAATATTTAAAATTATACTACAAATTGTGGTTATCCTATAAGAAAATAGCGTAAAAAACATAATATTATATATGTCACTTTATTTTAAGCCAAATTAACTATGTTTATTTTTTGCAAATTATATTATAATTATGCAAAAAAAAAAAAAAACATAATTTTTGAACATAATCTTGGCGCCGAAACGCCCCGTGACTGGTTGCAACTCTGATGACGTCATATGCTAGTACGTACACATATCGCTCCTTAAAAACTAAAGGGCCATAAAACAGAAAATCCAAAAATGTTTTTATTGCAAAAATACAATCACAATCCTTCATATTGTATGTTGCAAAAGACTTTAGGTTGTTTTATTCCATATTTAGTATATTTTGATCATTTTTTACATATTCAAAAGTGACTTGTATGCTTATATCTCTTCTATTATTCAATTTATTATAAAAGTACTTGAAACACTTGTACTTGCTACTTAAAAATACGCTTCTAACGATGTATAATATGCATATATTTGATATGTATCTAATAATAAAAAAATAGACAAAAAATAATTATTTTTTTTACAATTAGCTCTCCTGTAAAAAGTGTTATTTTGATTTGTGGCAATTTAGTTTTTAAGGAGCGATATCAAACTAAGCGCCTCTTTCACCAACTACATACAAGTAAAGTGTTGATTAGTTACTTTTAGAAATAATTTTATGTTTTATTAAATTATTCACTCGGTTTAGTGTTTATTATTTTCTATTCAATGTTTGGGTCGTTTACCCAAACATTAAATAGAAAATGATTTAAAAAAAATCGCCTATCGAATGATGCAGTAAACAGAGTGCATAATTCAATAAAAAAGAAAATTATTTCTAAAAGTAACTAATCAACACTTTACTTGTATGTAGTTGGTGAAAGAGGCGCACAGAGTAATAAATAGTGTTTATTCACTTAAGGTAATACAAGTCAGTTTTCCTCCATACAAACGTAGAACCCTAATTAATCCGTTGTTTTATGTTTAATTTACAAAAGTAAGCATGATACCGATTTATCTTGTCGTTAACTAGGTTCCTTGGCATACAAACTTAAAAAAAAAAATGTATTAATTTAAAATATATGATCCTTGAAAAATCAATTTTTTAACACAAGTTTTAATGCAACTTTGAGGTTGAATAGGTCGCTCTAGTTTACAAAAACTCCAAAATACTTTGCATACAAACATTGATTAGTTATTCAAGAGTTCAAATAACTTTACACGAAATAGATGTATGCAGTAGTTTTGTCAAAAAAAGCTTTGGCCCAAGGGTCTGTTTGTGACTTTATTTTTGGTATGAATGATTGTGCATCTCAGTCGAGTGCTCCTCCCGCGCTTTGTGCTGTGTGAGACAGGACGCATTTTAGACACGAGACCGATGAGTTCGGGCCGCCGACTTGTTTCCTCTTAATATTAGTTCTCTGTGTCATCATTCAGTTCTGTTTGTTTACTAGCGTGTGACGTCACACGTATCAAACACCAGCGCCATTGCAGAAAGAGCGTTTTTGGCGCAATTTTGGAAATTTAAACGTTAACATTGATTTTTTATTAATAATACAGTAAGTAGATCTCCCGGAAATATCAATGTAGTGTGCTTATTACATATGTAATATATAAATAGAATAATTTAAAACTATTTTCTCAAATTAGTCAAATAGCGGATTATGTACATCAAGTACTTATTTGTTTATGTAGTTTCACTTAATTCAATACAATAGATATTGTAAAATATAATATTATGTACTCAATAAGCCCGTCACAAACATAGCAATAATATATAATTTTTCTTTTTCCCACATAGAATATTCTTTTCTTTTTCTTCTTTTTTGTTTTATATTAATTTGTGTTTTAATTTAATTAAATGTAAATATAATATATACTTTTTTATGATTCTCTAGGCCTATTTGTATTTATTTTATATAATATGTAATAGATAAATAATGACTGTATGAAATTTTAATAAATAAATTATATTAATATACCGCGCTACGTGTGTGTGACGGGTTTTAAGGTTTTTCTTGGTTTCTCTCAGTGAACATATAAATACTAGAGAAGTAAAGTAACGTCTTACAAACGATTCTCAGAAATGCGTAACCACTTGACAGTTCAAAAGACGTAGCTTTGAAACCGATGCATTATGCCAAAGTAAACTTTAATTGTCTCGTTTCATCCACTAATTAACGCTACTTAATTAATTAACTTTAACGGACGCGTCACGCTTCCTAAATGTCAAGCAGGCAACTGACGTCAGATATGCCTGCAGGCATCTTCGAAGCGTCAACGTGTCGCCGCCGTAAATTGCTAATCTAGTTTTTCTCAAGAAAAACCTTTCTCACTCGAAGTGGTCTATGGTCTATGGGAATGAAATTCTATGGGAGTTAAGATCGGATCTCATCTCTATGTAATATATATAAACCGTAGTGTTATGAACTTACAGTTTGAAATGAATTGAAATATTGTTTTAATGAATAATTAATTGTGTTATTTTTTTCACCATCTCTGAGTAAAGTGTCAAGTAGGCTAACCGCCATTTAAAGTCACCGGTAAGTAAGCGTATCTTCGAGTAGTATTACTCAAGGGAAATTTCAATGAAATTGACACAAGGTACAAGTAACATTTACTCGCCAATTAGCGTTACTCGAGAAGTAACTAATCAACACTTAACTTGTAGTTGGTGAAAGAGGACCTTAGTATAATAATTAAGAGTTCGGAGGGAGGCTGTTGGTGCTAGAGTAGTGCATTAAAACATATTATTATTAATATTCGTAATAAAATTAATTAGTCAATAAAGAGCCTATGAAATGAACTGTGGTTTTATTGTGGTCATAATTTTAAATCAGTTTAACTGCTCAAGCAAAAAAGTAATTTATATTTTACGCATATCAAATGATACTTAGGTAAAATAAAATTGCCGTTTTTACTAAATAAATTAAAATACTGGTTGAGCCTAGATAAATGATTGGTCTCGGTCTCGCTGCGCTCGACTAGATACGGCCCTACCTAAAAGCAATAGCTCCGTGAATGCGGCAACTTTTTATTGTTGTGTGTGTAAAACATCGTCACCATTTATCACTTTTTACACAGTTTAATTATAGTTTTACATAGTTTCATTATGGAAATTGGCATTTTATTAAGCCAAAAATTTAATAAAACATTCGGAACGTACATATCTCAGACAGTTTGCAGTGTGACTAGCTCGAATACGCCACATTCGGCGTACTAAAAACTGCCGCATTTTTCAAGTACGGCGGCTGTATCTTTTTTTTTTTTTATGTTAAGGTCGACAGACAGGCTGACGGTCCACTTGATGGAAGGTGGCTACCGTCGCCTATAACACAAGCAACGCCATAAGTGCTACAAGTGCGCTGCTGACCATAGAAGGATTAAGGATAAGGGATAAGGAAGGGAAGGGGGTAATGGGCTCTGGCATCCCTTACTCACTCACCGAAACACAACAGCACGTAAATGCTGTTATTTCACGGTGGTATTCTGTAAGGTGGTGGTTACTGCCGCCAGACGGGCTGCCCAAATGACTGCGAAACGCAGTGTGCCCTACCACTACTTTTCAAATCCAGACCAGAGTCAATTTTGAAAATTATATTAAAATTTCCAAAGTTGACCCCGCCGGGAATCGAACCCGGGGCCCCTGAAACGCTAGGCAAGCACCCTTGCCACTCGTCCAACGGGCTCGTCAAGTGATCTAGTCGAGTGCAGCGAGACCCTTTTCGCTGTAATAAAGAGTCTTTGTGATGTTTAGGCAATTCATTCCACAGCTCCAGAACATCGTCTTCCAAACAGTAAACACATGCTATTTCGTAGCGATCGGCGATGTCTAATTTCTCGTCTTTTATCAATAATTTTGCCATTCTCGGGTTGAGGTGTACCCTTAGGGGCACTATGGCGGATTTTGATTATATTCAGTATACGAGTTCAGGACACTGTGAAACGCAAAGAAAAGGTAAAAAAAAATTTTTTTGGTAGAAAAAAAACTTTTTTAGGACTTAGAAATTTTTTTGAAATTTTTTCCGAATTTTTTTTTTTCGTTTTTTTTGTTGACGCTACGTATTAGGGGCGACCATACAAACACTTTTGGTCATGGGACGTTCTTTCGTAGGACGCTTAGAATCAGAGTTATGATGAGTAGCGGGGACGGGGGATGGTTTCTCAAAAAATTTAATATGACAAAAGTTCCTCCCCTTGGGCCCTCCCATCCGATGGAATCATAAATAAGTCAATAATGCTTATAAATCAATAAGCGTATAATATAAGTCAATATGAGTTTAAGTCAATATGCGTTTAAGTCAATATAAATCAATATGCGTATAAGTCAATATGCGTGTAAGTCAATATACGTGAAAGAAATAAGTCATTATGCGAGTAACCCCAAAATCGGATTACTCGCATAATGACACATTATGTAGCCAAACGCACAATGACACGTGCTGTCTACGCAAAACGACTTACGCAAATTGACACATATTCTTGGGTTATTCGCATAATGACTTATTTCTTTCACGCATATTGACTTATACGCATATTGACTTAAACTCATATTGATTTATACTCATATTGACTTAAACGCATATTGACATACATGACGAATATTGTACACGACACCTTTGGATAAGTGGTGAGAGTGCTTGCCTAAAGTCTCAGGGGCTCCGGGTTCGATTCCCGGCAGGGTCAACTTTGGAATTGAACTTTTCACAGTTTGCTCTGATCTTCGTACTACATGCCCTGTCTTTGCTTTTGGTCACTACTGACAAAAACGTACTAAATTTATTTTTTTTTTTTTTTTTTTTTTTTTTTTTTGTTTCTGTAGGAGGAGGAAATCATCATTGATACTGATGTCCTGAGTATTGTATCAGTATGCCCGACTCCACTGGGAAATGTGTGTGCCCAGTGACCTACGGACTAAAACCTCCCCCTATTCCACTGGCAACCCTTTCGGTAAGCTTTGAGGCATTTCCTCGAAAGGGCGCTGTCATTTAGTAATCAGTAGCTACGTCTTGGACCTTTGGCGTTCTAACTCGTCCTTGATCCGCTTGGCCATTATTTTGCGAAGCATGGACGCTCCACTATCCCACCCTTCCCGTGTCGCGATCATTGCGTCAATGAGGCCGTCCGGGCAAGATAGGTCGACCTTTGCATTGCATCTGGCTTCCGCTGATTGTGGGCACTCAAATATGGCATGCTTCGGGGTGTCTCGCTGTCCGCAGTATATACACTCATCCGAAGCTGCTTTCCCAATTTTGTTTAGATACGTATTAAATACGCCGTGACCGCTGAGCGCCTGCGTCAGGACGCTGTCAACTTCGCCGTGCTTACGCCCAACCCATAGGCTAAGATTTGGGATGAGCTCCCTAGTCCAGCATCCCCTATCGCCACAGCTCCACTGGCGTCCCCACTCGGCAATTGTTGCCTTCCGCAGCTCAGCTTGTGTCTTCCTCTCGGGCCCGTAATAATTCCGCCTTCTTTCCTCCGCCAGCAGCTCAATTGGAATTACGCCAGCCAATACCAGTACGGCTTCAGTGGACACCGTCCGGTACGCCCCGCATATTCCAATGGCCATTTGTCTCTGCACACGCCTTAGTTTTTCTCGATACTTAGCCACCTTGAGAGCATTACCCCAGATAGGCGCCGCATATAGCATTATCGAGTGCGTGACCGACGCCAACACACGCCTCCTGCTCGATCTAGGGCCAGCTTTTCTGGGCATCAGCCGTCTTAATGCGCAGGACAGCCGCTCCGCTTTCCGGGCTACTTCGTCAATGTGTATATTAAAGCACAAGCTCTTATCTAGCCATACTCCCAAGTATTTTAATCTGTCCTTTGCGGCAATGTGCACTCCTTCTACCATAAAGCCAATAGGTTCACACCGTCTCCTGCCGCTGAATACAATTGCCTCGGTCTTTTCCGGTGCAAGGCTCAGTCGGTTCTCTTTCATCCATTGGCTTACTCTAGCCAGGGCTGCATTTGCCGACTCCACGAGGGCGTCAGAAGTCCTTGCTGACACAACTAAAGCGAGGTCGTCTGCAAAACCAACCAGGCAAGCATCTGCTCCCAGGTCCAAGTTGAAGACACTGTCATACAAAATGTTCCACAAAGTCGGACCCAGGACTGACCCTTGGGGCACTCCACTACTAATAGCGACTTTCACCATGCTGCCTTGGTTGTCTTGGATCAAGATGTACCTATCTTTCAAGTAGCTATTAACCATGCTGTGAAGATATTCCGGGATACCTCTCTTCTTGAGGTTGTCTAGAATTAACTGCCAGGAGGCGGAGTTGAAAGCATTCCTGACGTCCAGCGCAATCAGCGCACATATCTTGCGCGATCGGTACGTGCCCTGTTTGGCGGTCGCCACTTTCTGCATAATCATCTCCAACGCACCCAGCGTTGTTCTGCCTTTGCGAAAGCCATATTGGGAGTCCGCCAGCCCTCCGTGTTGGGGGAGTATGCTTTCCAGTCTATTTAGAAGCACTCTCTCCAGCAGTTTCCCGAAGGCATTTAGTAGACACAAGGGTCTGTACGCTGAGGGGTCACCGACAGGCTTATTGTGCTTCCGTATTAACATCAATCGCGCCACTTTCCAAATTGCAGGGAATTCACGATTCCGAAGAGCCAGGTTCATCACGCGACACACCATCTCCGGGGCAGTCCTGCATACCGACTTGACGGTCTCTGGGGTCAATTGGTCAGGCCCTGGCGCCTTATTGGGTTTTAGCCTTAGGCATGCCGCTAGCAGCTCAGCGACAGTGATCTCCGGGTACTCTGCTCCTATCGGCGCTGGTTCTCTTACAGGTTCGCTGTGTCTCGGGAACAGTATATTAGAAATTTCTCTAGCCTGGTCGTAGTCCATTGTTGGAGGCGGTCCACTCCGTAATTTCTTGGTCACAATTTTGTATCCGAGACCCCAGATGTCATTATCAACCTCCTCAATAACAGACTTCCACTTGTCGTTTTTTGCCTGGGTAATTAGTTTTTTTAGCTTCTTCTTCGCGCTCTTATAGCGCATTTTGGCAAGCTCGGTATCCGCCTCAGGAAGAAGGCCCTTTTTTAGCTCATGGTTAGCCCTGGTCAAGATTCTACGGGATTTTACACATTCACGCCTGGCCTCCGCTATCTGAGGGCTCCACCAGTATACCGCGCTCCTCCGGCATTTATTACGAAGCGTCGACCTGTCGCAGGCCCGATTCACAGCCTGTACGAGCTCTTCAGGTGTGGAGCATGGTTCGGTGTCTATCGCCTCGCGAAACAAATCTATATCAAATTTTTTAATTCTCCCTGATGGGCTAAAGTGTGGCGCCAAATCCATGTCATCGTCAATTTGAAATTCGATGTATTTATGCCCACTCATGGTTTCCATGTCAAGTACCATCCATTTCTTAATCTTGTTAGCGAGATCTGAGCTAACCATGGTAACATCCGGGATGGACCTCCTGTAGCCCCTGTCAAAGGTAGCTGTACTGCCCTCGTTCACCACCGTCAGATCCAGATCAGCTATCACATCCGCTAGATACCGTCCCCGTCTATTAGTATGGCTACATCCCCATGACACCGAAGCGGCATTAAAATCACCGGCCAACACAATGCTCCCCTTTTGCTGCTTGACACTTTCGCATATACTGTCTATGTCTGCCACATAGCGCTCGAACTGGCAGTTAGGCGATATGTAGCAGCTATAAAAGGTGATTTTTGGAGTCTGTAGGGCTATGAAGCCCTCTCCCTTAAACATTCTCTTCACGGTTATTCTTCGTCCCACGGGTACCAGCGCCGCATCGCCTCTAGTGTCCAGGTCCCAGTCCTTGCATGCTGCTATTTTCCTGTTGGGTTCTTGTACAATAGCGAGGTCGGTCCCACGCGATTTAAGGGTAGCCTCCAGGAGGTCGTGTGCCGCTCTGACACGGTCTACATTAATTTGTATTATGTTGTAGTACTATCATCGCGTACGAAGTCGCGGGCACCAGCTAGTATTGGTCCAGGACACATTCGTCACTTTCACAAAAACGCAATTATATATTTTTAGTTCGCTTTTGGCACCAGTGACGAATGTGTACTCAAATTTTTTTTTTTGTGGCTTTTGGTCACTACTGACAAAAACGAACTAAATTTAAATTGGGGTACAGTTAAGTCACCAGTATAAGACAATCACATTTTTAGGGTCTTCGTAACAAAATGGTAAAAAAAGTCCTTATGTAAAAAAAGCCCTGCAAAGGGCGGAGGACATAATGGGGGGGCGGGTGGATTTTTTTTTTATTAGAGATGGGTTTGCTCTTGGCCAACAGTCAGCTGGGTAGCAAGGGAGAGGCCTAAGATGGAGCGAGCTCACGCAGAAGATGCCTATTCACTCGAACTTTGAAAAGATTAGGGTTATATGAGCTTCGGAAACACAGATGCAGGCAGGGAGTTCCAAACTTTGACGGTCGGCATTATAAAGGATGTTTCAAAGCGCTTGGTTCGAAAAGGAGGGATTTCGACAAGATGAGGATGGTAACCAGCCGTACGTCTGTATGTCCGATGGAAGAACGGGGAAAGCGATATGAGCTCATGCAGCCCCTGAGCACACTCACCGAAGTACATCTTATAAAAGACACATAGACTGGCAATTTTGCGTCTATGTGCCAGGCTCTGCATCTTAGATTTTAAAAAAGTACCGTCGCCTATGAATCTCCTAGCTCTGCGTTCCACCGAGTCGAGTGCGGCAAGTTGGTATTTGGCCGAGCCATCCCAGAGGTGGGAGCAATACTCCATGCAAGAACGGACTTGCGCCTTATACAAAGATAAGAGCTGTCCAGGCGTAAAGTATCGCTTCACCCTGTTTAGGATGCCCAGCTTTTTGGCTGCTGTCTGGGCTTTGGACTCAATAGATGTGCCAAAGTTGAGATTAGAGCTCAACCTCACGCCAAGAAGTTCGAGATCATAGGCGGCAGGTACAGATACACCTCGGAAGGATGAAGCCAGGTCAAAAGGGCTTCTTTTAGCAGAAAACAGACATGAAATAAAAAAAGGTTTTGCAAACGATATAATATAATAATTTTTTCACACATTCCACACAGCACCATCTAGTTCCACAGTAAGCAAATAATGCCTGTATTATGGTTACCATTGTATCGCAAAACCTATTTTCATTTGGAAGTACCCATGACTGTTTTGTTAGGAAACCCCAAAAATGAGACTGTCTTATACTGCTGACGAAACTGTACCCCAATTTATATTTAGTTCGTTTTTGTCAGTAGTGACCAAAAGCCACAAAAAAAAAAAATTTGAGTACACATTCGTCACTGGTGCCAAAAGCGAACTAAAAATATATAATTGCGTTTTTGTGAAAGTGACGAATGTGTCCTGGACCAATACTAGCTGGTGCCCGCGACTTCGTACGCGATGATAGTACTTTTTCTTGGATGAAAGGTAATATATGTCCTAGTGTCGCAGCAAACGTGTATACAAAATTTCATGGTGATCGGTTCAGTAGTTTTTGCGTAAAAGAGTAAGGCTGGTTCCAGTACTCTCCTGACGGTCAGTCCTGACGATACATACGACCAACCGCGGTAGCAATAATATACGTGCGTACGGTCAGGCGAGCTCTGTAACGGATTTGTGAATACAAATGACAAGCGCGTCGGTCGCACGGTCGGTCGTGCGTATCGGTACGCAATATCTCGAAAATTGAGAACTTGGAGTTGGTTGTGACAAAGTTCTATGATATTCTGGCTCTCGTTATTGATAAATTTGTTCCTAAAGTGTACATCTCTGGATCTCATACATATCCTGTTTGGTACAGCAGGGCTCTTATCAACATGATGAAAGAAAAGGCTAGACTTCAAAAATTAGAGACGACATGGTAATCCATTGGATTATCTAGAGTTTTATATCCAATTTGCGAGGCAGAATGAAAGCGTTGCAGAAGACTTGCTGCAAAGATTATTTAGAGAAATCTCAAAAGTGGATTAAATCCACGACAAAATCTTTTTGGTCCTACATTAAGTCGCATAGAAATGAGAATTCTAATTATCCTGACTCAATGACATATGAGGATGCAACGCTCGTTAATAGTTCTGACATCTGCAATGCGTTTAATGACTTTTTCCATAGGAACTTCAGGGGGCCTGCGTCTTGCTATCACGGTTCTTCTATTGGTGATGTACCACATAGTGAAATCATACATAAAATCGAAATCACCTCTTCATACTTAATTGGGTTGTTAAAAAAATTAGATATCTCGAAGGGAGTTGGTAGTGATGGGATTTCTCCATGCTTCTTTCATTTTTGTTCAAAATCCTTAGCGGTTCCAGTGACACTGATTTTTAATAGATGTCTCGCTGATCGCTGCTGGCTACTTTCCCAATGTATGGAAAACTGCTCATATTGTTCCCATTCATAAGAAGGGTAGCAGGTCCCTGGTGCAGAACTATCGTCCTATATCTATTCTAAATGTACTTGGAAAATTGTTGCAGCGTGTTGTGCATAACCATTTGTATCCAGTGGTATCAACTTTGATACCGCCCGAACAGCACGGTTTCTTTAAGAATCGATCCACAAATACAAACTTGGTTATATTTACCAATGACGTCTTGATTGGTATGGATGGTGCTTCTCAGGTTGACGTTATCTACACTGATTTTGAAAAAGCTTTCGACCGTGTTGATCATGTATTGCTTCTAAAAAAGCTTGGTGAGTTGGGTATAAAGGGGAACCTTCACAGGTGGTTCGAATCTTATCTGCGAAATAGGTGTCAGACGGTGGTCTTGGGTGGGGTATCGTTTAAATTATGTTAAAATTCCATCGGGAGTGCCTCAGGGATCTATACTTGGGCCTTTACTCTACTCCTGTTATTTGTACGATATTTCGCTGTGTTTTCGATGTGCTAAATTCCTGATGTATGCGGATGACATAAAAATTTACAAGAAGATAAAGAACATTCGTGATTGTCGCGCCATACAGGATGATTTAGATAGATTGAGTGTGTACTATAATGAAAACAAAATTAATGTCAATGTCAATAAATGCTCCTTCATAACCTTCAGTCGGAAACTAAAGCCCATAAAATTTAATTACAGCATCAACAGTACAATTATCCAAGAGACAAAGCTGGTCAGCGACTTAGGTATTATACTGGATTCTAAATTAACGTTTACAGACCATATTGAAAAGATAACATCCAAAGCTTTTAAGAACCTTGGCTTCATTATGCGAGTGACTAAACCCTTCACAGACGTACACTGTTTGAAAATTCTCTACTGCACATACGTTAGGAGTCACCTTGAGTATTGTAGTAGCATATGGAATCCTCTGTATGTCTCGCATATACAAGGCATAGAGAAAATACAGCGAAAGTTTCTCAAACAAATGTGCTACCGCAGCTTTCGCACATATTTGGACTATAGGGATGCCTGTAGCATGTACCGAGTGATGTCGCTTGAGGATAGACGTACTCTCCTTGATATGATGTTCTTGTACAAAATCTGCAATGGCATTGTTGACAGCATTGACCTGGTAAATAATACGTTGAATTTGTGGGCTCCAGCGGTCGGAACGAGACGCTCGAAGCTTTTCAATTGTAGGTTCGTCCATAGTAATTATGCTCAAAATTCAGTATTGCGCCGTCTTCAGAAGTCGTACAATGACAAATTTTCCTCGGCAGACTTGTTCTGTTCGTCGTTGTTGAAATTCAGGAATAGCATTGGCAACGTTCTTACAGGCTAGAGTCTAAGTTGACTATGTTTATGTTTACTTACGTTAAAATTTTTAAGGCAGTGGCAGTTCTATGTAATATGTATGTATGTTATATGTATTATATTTAATATGTGATTTTTATAGCTTTATAGATTGTTTAGTCATATAATTTTGTAATATTTTTTTTTTGTATATAAATGTAAAATCCATAATTGGCTGTAGGGTGTGCTTTTTGTTTTTGTCGGTAATTTTTTTGTTGAGAGCTGTGGATTTTGAATAAATAAAATAAAACTGTGAAAAGTTCAATTCCAAAGTTGACCCTGCCAGGAATCGAACCCGGGGCCCCTGAGACGTTAGACAAGCACTCTTACCACTCATCCAACGGGGTCGTGTACAATATTCGTCGTGTATGTCAATACGCTTATATATCAATAAGTGCATAATATAAGTCAATATGCGTTTAAGTAAATACGAGTATAAGTCAATATGAGTTTAAGTCAATATGCGTATAAGTCAATATGCGTGTAAGTCAATATGCGTATAAGTCAATATGCGTGTAAGTCAATATGCGTGAAAGAAGTCATTATGCGAGTAAACCGTTTTTTGTCAGTAGTGACCAAAAAAATAAATTTGAGTACACATTCGTCACTGGTGCCAAAAGCGAACTAAAAATATATAATTGCGTTTTTGTGAAAGTGACGAATGTGTCCTGGGATCGTGTTCAAGGGGCAACACTTAGAAAAATTTCGAACAAAAATTTTATTTTTTAAATTCTCCCTTTTTTATGATTCCATCGGATGGGAGGGCCCAAGGGGAGTAACTTTTGTCATATTAAATTTTTTGAGAAACCATCCCCCCTTCCCGCTACTCATCATAACTCTGATTCTAAGCATCCGACGAAAAAATGTCACATGACCAAAAGCGTTTGTAACGTCGTCCCCGATACGTAGCGTCAACAAAAAAAATTAAATAACAATTTGGAAATTTCTTAAAATTTTTCGCTAAGTCCAAAATCCACGCAGTGTAGCGTTCGGGGCGCGACACTTAGAAAAATTTCGAACAAAAAATTTTACTTTTTAAATTCTCCCTTTTTTATGATTCGATCGGATGGGAGGGCCCAAGGGGAGTAACTTTTGTCATATTAAATTTTTTGAGAAACCATCCCCTCTCCCCGCTACTCATCATAACTCTGATTCTAAGCGTCCTACGAAAGAACGTCCCATGACCAAAAGTGTTTGTATGGTCGCCCCTAATACGTAGCGTCAACAAAAAAAACGAAAAAAAAAATTCGGAAAAAATTTCAAAAAAATTTCTAAGTCCTAAAAAAGTTTTTTTTCTACCAAAAAAATTTTTTTTTACCTTTTCTTTGCGTTTCACAGTGTCCTGAACTCGTATACTGAATATAATCAAAATCCGCCATAGTGCCCCTAAGGGTACACCTCAACCCGAGAATGGCAAAATTATTGATAAAAGACGAGAAATTAGACATCGCCGATCGCTACGAAATAGCATGTGTTTACTGTTTGGAAGACGATGTTCTGGAGCTGTGGAATGAATTGCCTAAACATCACAAAGACTCTTTATTACAGCGAAAAAAGTCCTAAAAAAGTTTTTTTTCTACCAAAAAAATTTTTTTTTACCTTTTCTTTGCGTTTCACAGTGCCCTGAACTCATATACTGAATATAATCAAAATCCGCCATAGTGCCCCTAAGGGTACACCCCAACCCATTCTCGTAACATCTACTGTTCTGTGTGGCGTCCAATAAAACTCTTTTGGCAAAAAAACCAAATCACAAGTATGGAAGATAAAATTTTCAATCTAAAGTAATATTTGTAAGCCAATTGGTTTAATAAAATTTGCCATTTTCTTTTTTAAACGTCGCGGTAGAAGTAGTTGTGATACTTTTATTATTACTTTAGCATCTATCTTCTGCCACATCTGTCTCATCTCTATGCTTTCGAAACTTCCTGAATCAGAAAAAATTGAAAATTTATGCTTCCACAAGCGCGTTCTTTCATTACGAGATAATGAAAAACAGTATCCGGCTATCGAGGCCCTAATATCATCATGATTCCAGAATGCAGCCGCTATCTTAAATAGAGCTATATGCTCAAGCGATGGCACTAAGGTGTAATTCATTATTAAATTAAATATTAATGAAAAAGAGATAGTTTTTAAAAATTTAAAAGAAAACACCAGTTTTAATTTAAATGAACTGACGTTTACAATATAAATTGAATTTGACATTGACATTTGACATTCCCAGGGTTGCAATAGCAATATTTATTTATTTAAGATTACATACAGCCATTATACATCTATCTATTTAAATTAAATACAAATGGACCTATAGAATCATAAAAAAATCTATATTTACATTTATTTATTTATTAATTTAAAAATAAATTATAATTATTATTTTTTGTTCCTCTTTTTATCTGCCATCCAGTCCTTTACTATATTCAGATGTGTTATCTTATCTGTTCATTACACAGTGGGAGTGCCCTATGCATCAAGAAGACTACCCTTTTCTTGTACACAGCTACATTTTTTGTGCAGCTCAGTTCAGCTTCATTACATCATCTTTTAAGCAGGTACGGACCTTCGTGGTACGAACAGATAGTACTTCGTATAAGGCAACACTGGCAGATGCGCCGTAATAATGCCAATCATAGACACTAATATACTACGTAATAGACCAACAGAGCGTGCAAGCGAGAAGGCAGTCTCTTATGACACGAATACGAGTGCGAAAGAGACAGGAAATAATGAGAAAATATGACTGGTTTTGAGAGAACTAGTGTAACTTATAAGAACACTGCGAATAGCGTCTTTCAGTTTTTTTGTAATTTCAGTCATTAATCCTTTTAAATTTAATAAATTTATTGTTAAAATCAACATGGGGTGTTGTTCAGTGCCTGGTTGTGAAGTGAATCACAGGAATAATCCAAATAATGAGACATTTCACAGTTAAATATGATCAACATACTGACAATTTTAAACGCCTTATTTTCAAGGAAAATTAGGTTTAATTAATATGGCAAATTGTGTAATAAATGTAAGATATCACGTAGTTTTGTGTTTTAAATATATTTGTCACTTTCATAAATAAATGAAAAAGATTATGTGTCTGTGAAAATTTCAATAATTTACGTAGTGATTGAGTATTTGAATCATCGATATCGATTAAATTAATAGGTAATAAAATTATTCGCACTCAAATTATATCTCTTAAAATTAATATATAAACGTAGCTCAGATGATTTACTATGTATAATTTCGTTGATTAATGCTAGGTTTAACTGTTTTATAGAGAAACTAACTAATAGTGTTTTAGTTTATTTTCTTTTAACTTCTTATTCAATGATAATTTGATTATTACCAAAAAATAAAAATCACTAGTACCTTTGTACAAATAAACGTACATAAAATTGTTTTTTAGAAAAATTAAAATTTAAAAAAAAAACCACACGTGTATTCATTTTTTCCTTTCGATTTTATTCATTTTACGTAATAAATAAATCGTGTCTAATAACGCAAACCAAAACATTTGTGCACCTATAGTGATATTGTGGCTTAGATAGTATCAATATTTCAATTTTGAAATCTCATTTATTTATTTTTTAGTAATATTTTTCTAATGTGATATTTCATTTTTGTTAATGTAAATGTTATTGATTTTTAATATAGCAATTTATAACATTAATTAATTTTTAATATAACAACTGGTTTTATTTCAAAGCAATATCTAGTTTCCACTTTAACATTTTATTCAGTTTTTATGTTCAACTGTATAGAATTAACTATTGTGAGCGAGTTGTCTAGCGAAATAATAATAACATAAATAAAAAATTATAACTCGCCCATTAACTCTTTGTTACTTGTCGATAACGACGAAGGGACATCTCTAAAACTCACTCACACACTTATATAATCACGCACTCGTAGACATTTCAGTTTTCGTCACGCGGAAAACGGGGAGTCTGTGCGTCTATTACGTTAGTATACTAGTGTCTATGATGCCAATCGATCGTTTTGTCATTGTTAAATTGTCAATTGTCAATTGTCATGTCTTTCGGCACCATTGGCATTCGGCACCAAATAGTATCTATATCTATACTAATATTCAAGTTAATATTATAAAGAGGAAAGATTTGTTTGTTTGTATAGAATAGGCTCTGAAACTACTGGACCGATTTGAAAAATTCTTTTACCATTAGAAGCCAATATTATCCGTGATGAACATAGGCTACTTTTTGCTTCATTCCTACGGGAAAACGGGTAATAAGACAACGGGTACTAAGAATTATCCTTCTGTACTTATCTTTTTCACATAACTTCTAAACGTATGTAAACTAAAACTACTAAACGGCTTGACTTGGGCTTGACTGATTGGGTTGAAATTTTGTATGTGTATTTCCATGGTTTCACAGACACGAATATATTATATTTTATAAAGTTACGTGGACGAAGTCGCGTGCAACAGCTAGTAGTAATATATAATAATAATAATATAATGAGAGTCGGCACACCGACGCGCACCAGCCCCTCACCACAGTCCACACGCTCCTCTACCCCCTCAAAGACCTAAAAATAGAATTCTGTGTTGCGCACATTTGCTTATAAGTTACTCTATGACATTTGCCGAAGTCTTTATTTTCGCTGCGCGATTAATTCTCTTTGTATCCAATTTCCAATTTTTAATGTTGATAAACAAATACGAATATCCCGATTAACTTTATTTGTGTTGTGTGCTTCAAAAAGTCTTTATACAGGCGGTAGTTGCAATTGGTTTATTCAGAATAAATGAAAAATATAAAATTATTATGCAGAGCGTGCGCCAAGTTGGGCGTACTCAGAGATTTTGTAACTAATGAAAACACCGTGAAAGCCTTTTTTAACTTAACTGGAATTCCCGTAAGTTTTGGTATATGTATATTATTATTTTAATTAGGTATTTAGTAAAAACGTCCTCAGCAAATGAGCACCCACTTGAAAGTTTTGGTATTGTTTTTTATTGATTTTTGTAGGCGTCAAGTTACCCAGAGATATATTAGTCGCGTTTGTATATAGATAGACCATAAGTTCGAATTTCCCTTCTTTTAGGTTTAAATTTCTTTATTCTCATTAAAGCTTAAAGCTACTTACATGAGAAATATATTTTTTAAGGGTGTACCTGGAAAAGTGCATCCTTATAAGATTATAATGTAGTCTAAAAAGGCTTCCACACCATACAATTTGAACGTATCCAATTTAGGAAATCGAAAGGTGTGATCGCAGTTAAAGGGCTATCACACCTTACAATTTGAACATTTCCTATTTAGGAATGTAAGTAGAGAGCTCGTGATCACACTACGCTAAATAGATTTCTAAATCGAAGAGTGTTGCCAGTATACGGATTTCTCGGTATACATTACAGATTTTTAGCATGCATGTCATACCTATAAATTACTAAATGATAAATAAGCCTTGTTATGAATTAAATTTTGATTTTGATTTTATATTTAAGATGAATAAAGACATTTACAAATAGTTATTGATTTTATTTTTTTAAGTTTAAACCAAATATTATAATACTAGCTGGTGCCCGCGACTTCTTCCGCGTTGAAAAAGAAAATATATTATGAGTAATAACGCCTGACATCGTTATTACTGTGACGACGGTAGCGCCCTATTATTTATATTTTTAGACGATTACTCAGGAACAGTACTCTAGGAAGAAAGGTACCCTATATCCTTTCCTGTATCCCTGACAACGTGTATTGTGTATGCAAAATTCGGTTGAGTAGTTAAGGTGTGAAAAAGTTCCGCATTTATAATATTAGTAAGTATGGATAGTATGGATTATACAAATTTTTGATATCTACAAATCGATATACGATTTATAAGTAATACTTCACTCGGTATAATTAAATTCTAAAGAATTTCAAACAAATTTTGCTCTTGTAGTTTCATATATTTTAGAAAATATTAAAAATCTTTTTTACTTTTATTGTGGCATTTCTATTTAATTGAATTAGTACAAAGTATATTGAATAGGTAGAGTTCAGAGCTGCCGCTTCCGCAACAGTCATAAAACGTCGATGTTACAGTTTAGTAAATCGCAGTTAGAACAGATTGGATTCAATTTAGAGTTTATCCATTTTCAACTTTATGTCTTCGATTTAGAAATCAATTTAGCGTAGTGTGATCACGAGCTCTCTACTTAGATTCCTAAATAGAAAACGTTCAAATTGAATAGTGCGATAAGCATTTCCTACATCAAATTCAATTTAGGAAACAGTGAAAGGCGGTACGGATTTTTGCCTCCACAAATCTGGCAACACTTGTGAACGCAGTAGGGATGCCCGATACTTCGCTTTGTATCGATATATCGTATTAAATATTAGGAATATTAGGAAATTACTAGTTAGGTATATAACGAGTTACTGGTATTTTAACGAAATCAATTGCAATCAAGAATCTTGATTGTGTTACCTATTTATTTAGTGTATTATTTTATTACCTATTTCATTTAAATAGTTATTTCATTTAAGTAGTTATTTTAGTGCCCGACTTCGTCCTCGTAACGTTATAAAATATAAATAACCTATGTTATTTATGTTTCAATTTTGATTTTAAAAAGGTAAACAATTAACCATTTTGTATATTAGCGTGTCACGCGTTACGCGGACGAAGTCGCGGCAGCAGCTAGTGTATTCGATTTTGAGAAAACATCAATGTTTCTAACCGATGCATAGCCTCTTTGTATCGCATCGACAAAAAAACATCGATGTATTTTTTAAGTGGACACCCCTAAACTTCCTAAATTGAAACGCCGCGATCACAGTATTCAATTTAAGGAAACAGAGAGTTAGAACTCTCTAAATTGAATCCGATCTGTTCTTTCTGCGATCACACCTTTCGATTTCCTAAATTGGATACGTTCAAATTGTAAGGTGTGATAGCCCTTTTATGAAGAATCCGAAAAAGTTATTCTTCCACTCTTCAACATCTTCTAGTATATTATTGTGATATTTATCTTTATTTATACTCTTAATAGTTGTATTTATATATTATGTATTTATTATTTATTATCATGTATTTATATTAAAAGAAGAAAAAAGAAGATAAGGGAGACAAAGGAAAAGATGGGAAGATGAAATGGGAGAAAGAGCAGGTCCACTATGGAGAAGGAAGGCTATAGACAAGAGATTGTGGCGAACTCTAGGGGAGGCCTTTGCCAAAAGGCAAACTGACACAGACAAGGAGAACCACATATAGTTTTTAGAAAGAAATATTGTAACAAAAAAAAAGTCAGAAATAAAGGCTTTATTTATTTATTTATTTATTTATTTATTATCATCCTATTTGTGGGTATGCTTTGTGCAATCAGCGGAGTGGGACCTGGTGACCTACAACACAGGTATTTCTCAATACCTACCACGGGCACCAGGCTCTCATACAGTTACGACCATTGTTTGTGTATTTAGGTTAACATTGTCTGTATATTATGTGGTTTGTGATTGTGTGGAGCTAATAAATGCATTATTATTATTATTATCGTACATGTTGTTTTTGTAAGTTTATGTTAGTTATGAGTCCTGAAAAGTATTAATGCTTGACGATTTCTGAAAAGAAGAAGTTAATCGAAAAAGTAGAGGGACGTGAGAAGAATTCGTAATATTTTAAGAGTCTTTTGAGTTTCGAATTAACGAGAGTCGATTGTATCATTTTGTTTATTTTTATTTTTTTCATTTTGTTTCAACGTGAAGTCGCGGGTTTTTTTATAAAACAAAATAATAGTTAAATGTATTTTTTTACAGATAATCAATGATGGTCTACCAAAATGTTTTTGCAATAAATGTTTAAAATTACTAGATAGATTTACTCAGTTTAGAAATGAAATAATAAAGAATAATGAACTTTTCTTGAAGTATGTTGCGGTATGTATATGTTATTAACTTTTTTTTATGTTAAGGTTGACAGACAGGCTGACAGTCCACTTGATGGTAGGTGGCTACCGTCGCCTATAACACAAGCAACCCCATAAGTGCTACAAGTGCGCTGCCGACCATAGAAGGATTTAAGGATAAGGGATAAGGGAGGGACGGGGTAATGGGCTCTGGCATCCCTTACTCACTCACCGAAACACAACAGCACATGATGCTGTTATTTCACGGTGGTATTCTGTAAGGTGGTGGTTACTGCCGCCAGACGGGCTGCCCAAATGACTGCGAAACGCAGTGTGCCCTACCACTACTTTTTCAAATCCAGATCATAGTCAAATTTGAAAAATTATATTAAAATTTCCAAAGTCGACCCCGCCGGGAATCGAACCCGGGGCCCCTGAAACGTTAGGCAAGCACTCTTGCCACTCGTCCAACGGGCTCGTCAATATTTTTATATATTATAAAACAAAGTCCTCCGCCGCGTCTGTCTGTGTGTCTGTTCGCGATAAACTCAAAAACTACTGCACCGATGGATAGAGTGGTTCTTGAGGAAGGTTTTAGTAGGTAATTTAAAAGATTACGCGTGCGAAGTCGCGGGCAGCAGCTAGTGTTTAGATAATAAATTAAAAATAATTAATTTTAGTTTCCAGAAGCGACGACAACAACAGATGGAGAGAAGACAGAACTTCAGGTTCAGGACAAACAGACAGAAGAGAGTGTTTTGCCAATGGAAACGATTCTTATTATGGAGGAATGTTCATTAAAAACTAAGAACACATTTGCAAATAAAACTGGGAATACATTAGCAAATGAAATTGAGGATACATTAGCAAATGAAATTGAGGATACAGTTGAAATTAAAATTGAGGATACATTTGCAAATGAAATTGAGGATACATTAGCAAATGAAATTGAGGATACAGTTGAAATTAAAATTGAGGATGCATTTGCAAATGAAATTGAGGATACAGTGGTAAATAAAATTGGGGATACATTAGCAAATGAAATCGAGGATACAGTTAAAATTAAAATTGAGGATACATTTGCAAATGAAATTGAGAATACAGTTGTAAATAATGAAGTTGAGGATACAGTTGTGATTGTAAATGAAATTGAGGATACATTAGCAAATGAAATTGAGGATACATTTTTAAATGAAATTGAGGATACATTTGCAAATGAAGTTGAGGATACAGTTGTAAATCAAATTGGGGATACATTTGCAAATAAAACTAAAGATATATTTGCAAATAAAACTGAGGATACATTTGCAAATAAAACTGAGGATACATTTGCGAATAAAACTAAGGATACATTTACGAATAAAACTAAGGATACATTTGCGAATGAAATTGAGGATACATTTGCAAGTGAAAACGACAGTGATATTGAATTTGAACTTGAAAGTGAGGAAGAAACAAACAAAACAAAAGAAGAAAACAAAAGGTGTGTATTGTATTACATAAATAACTAGCTGTTGCCCGCGACTTCGTCCGCGCCTCGATAAATGGACTATCCAACACGAAAAGAATTTTTCTTTTCGAAGAATTCGAACCAGTAGTTACTGAGATTAACGCATTCAACTTAACAATGCTTTATATAATAATGTCAATCGTCATCAATCAATCAATCAATACTACTAATCCACGGATCTTGACACCAAATATCCAAATATCCGTGTATCCGTAGATTTGGCGCACATCACTATATCACTGTAGACTGGTATTTGGTTTCCTTTTGTCAACGCGGACTAAGTTGCGTGCAGTGCACCGGTTATTGATATTAATTGACGATAACTTTTGAAGCGCAACAAAAGCTAGAACGCCCCGCAATTCGATAAAAGTGGATCCATCGAAAATCACGACCCTAGTGCTCGGCGTAGAAGAGCAACGCGAAAGGCATAGAGCGCTCGCCGATAGTGATGTTTACAAAAGTATGCCCTACAAATGCGAGAGATGTTACAAGGGATTCAACTATGAGAGGAAACTGTGGACGCATATTGTGAAATACCATAAGGTGAGTTTTTTTTTGTGTTGTGACTGTTCACGTTTACTGTGGAGGGTAGGGTAGGAGGTAGGGTAGGTTCTAAAAGTGACCGCAATAGCGTCAGTGTGGCATGTTTTCATCTACATATCTATCTATGTCTAATTCTGTTACCTCTATCTATCCATCTTTGTCTTTGTCTAATTCTATTACTTCTATCTATTTATTTATTTATCTTTGTCTAATTCTATCACTTCTATCTATTTATTTATTTATCTTTGTCTATTTCTATTACTTCTATCTATTTTTTTATCTTTGTCTAATTCTATTACCCCTATCTATTTATATATCTTTGTCTAATTCTATTACTTCTATCTATTTATTTATCTTTGTCTAATTCTATTACTTCTATCTATTTATTTATCTTTGTCTATTTCTATTACTTCTATCTATTTATTTATCTTTGTCTATTTCTATTACTTATATCTATTTATATATCTTTGTCTAATTCTATTACTTCTATCTATTTTTTTATCTTTGTCTAATTCTATTACTTATATCTATTTATATATCTTTGTCTAATTCTATTACTTCTATCTATTTTTTTATCTTTGTCTAATTCTATTACTTATATCTATTTATATATCTTTGTCTAATTCTATTACTTCTATCTATTTTTTTATCTTTGTCTAATTCTATTACTTCTATCTATTTTTTTATCTTTGTCTAATTCTATTACTTATATCTATTTATATATCTTTGTCTAATTCTATTACTTCTATCTATTTTTTTATCTTTGTCTAATTCTATTACTTCTATCTATTTTTTTATCTTTGTCTAATTCTATTACTTATATCTATTTATATATCTTTGTCTAATTCTATTACTTCTATCTATTTTTTTATCTTTGTCTAATTCTATTACTTCTATCTATTTTTTTATCTTTGTCTAATTCTATTACTTATATCTATTTATATATCTTTGTCTAATTCTATTACTTCTATCTATTTTTTTATCTTTGTCTAATTCTATTACTTCTATCTATTTTTTTATCTTTGTCTAATTCTATTACTTATATCTATTTATATATCTTTGTCTAATTCTATTACTTCTATCTATTTTTTTATCTTTGTCTAATTCTATTACTTCTATCTATTTTTTTATCTTTGTCTAATTCTATTACTTATATCTATTTATATATCTTTGTCTAATTCTATTACTTCTATCTATTTTTTTATCTTTGTCTAATTCTATTACTTCTATCTATTTTTTTATCTTTGTCTAATTCTATTACTTATATCTATTTATATATCTTTGTCTAATTCTATTACTTCTATCTATTTTTTTATCTTTGTCTAATTCTATTACTTATATCTATTTATATATCTTTGTCTAATTCTATTACTTCTATCTATTTTTTTATCTTTGTCTAATTCTATTACTTCTATCTATTTTTTTATCTTTGTCTAATTCTATTACTTATATCTATTTATATATCTTTGTCTAATTCTATTACTTCTATCTATTTTTTTATCTTTGTCTAATTCTATTACTTCTATCTATTTTTTTATCTTTGTCTAATTCTATTACCTCTTATCTATCAATCTATCTTTGTCTAATTTACTCGACAATGCTACACTGGCGCCATCTTTATTTACTGGTATTCTGGGGCAACTTTTTAATACATATAGTGTCTGTCCTCTTTACCTCTACCCTCCACAGTGTTTACATACTTTATTTATAAAGTTTTATATAGTTGTGTTTTATTTCTCATTCATAAACGCATTCTTTAAATTTAATTTAAAGGTGAATTCGAAATTCGAATGCGATATATGTTCAAGAACCATGTGCAACGCGGACTCACTCAGTCACCACAAAAAACGTCACACTATTGTCTACCAATGCAACATTTGTCGAGCTAGGTAAGATGTTAATTGTTAGACATAGACATTTATGTATCATAAACAGGGCTAAGCGGTGTTTGAGGACGTCACGTCATGACAGAAAATGGGCGTCTTTCCATTAGCGACGGCACGGCCCGGCACGGCACGGCACGGCACGGCACGGCACGGCACGGCACGGCATGGCACGCCGGTTTTTTCCTTGATAGGGATGTCGGAAATGAAAGAAATATCGATGTATCGATATTTATAAAAATATCAGTATCAATTAGGTTTCTACAAGAAACTCTTATCATTGTCATAATAAACTTAAATTTACTAAGGTTTCAGAAAAAAAAAAAGATCCCGAGAAGAAACCCCGAAAGAAACTTAGGATATTATTATTTTGTCATATATAATATATAAAATTACAACAATTACACTTAGTTTGAAGCAACATATATAATATTAGTTTTAATGACACTTTTAAATTTATTTATAGACTAGCCTATTGCTCACGACTTCGTCCGCGTTAAAAAAGATAAAAAGTAGCCTATCACGTGTTCCGTACTTGTAAATGTTTATCTATACCAAGTTTCATGAAAATCAGTTACATCGTTTAAGAGTGATGGAGGAACATACATATATACATACATATACATACATACATACATACATACATACAGAAAAGAATTCTAAAAATGGTCAATTTAGTTTCACGATACACGATATTTCTGAAAACAAAGTAAATTACTCCATGACCGACCACTACAGATTTATTATTAGTATTGATAAGGCTCTGATTTTATCTCAGGTAGTTTATGCTAAAAAAATATTGTTTCCGATATAATTTTCGATGTTGGATATTTTGTATCTAAGTATATAAGTATCAATATATCGGCCATAAATATAAATGCGCCGGCGGGAGTCAACTGCCGTGCCGTGCCGTGCCGTGCCGTGCCGTGCCGTGCCGGGCCGTGCCGTGCCGTGCCGGGCCGTGCCGGGCCGGGCCGTGCCGTCGGTAGTGGAAAGACGAGCCTATAGTTTCATACATTTTTACTTCCCCGGCAAGCCGGGCCGTGCCGTCGCTAATGGAAAGACGCCCAATATGATTAACGTGTCGTTTTGGCAGATTAGGATGGAGATCTTGACACGTTTTGGCAATGATAGTGACGGTTTTTGGGCAGGTTGATGACATTTTCTGTTTTCTGCTAGCACACACATAGTTATTAGTTTATTACCTGGATTAACATATAAGATACTTTTTATCGTGAACAAATTTTGGGGGTTCAAAAAACGTACCTAAATAATAATTTTGAGATTATTTTTTACGATTTATTCAAATGTGTTTAGAAAAAGCTATAGTACCTATGCCTACCTATTATGTTAGTTAGTTTGTGAGTCTGTCTGTCTGTTCGCGATAAACTCAAAAACTAGTGCACCGATTTTCATGCTGTTTTCACCAATGGATAGAGTGGTTCTCGAGGAAGATTTTTTGGTATATAATTTACAAAGTTACGCGGGCGAAGTCGCGGGAAGCAGCTAGTTTATTTAGAAGATTTTTTTTTTTTTTGTGTGTGTAGGTATTTTAACATAACATTTTTTTTTTTTAATTTTTTTGACAGTTTTCTTGACAAACCACCAGCCATATTACATTATCAGGACATTCACGAGGGAATCAGTCGTAATAAATATCCGTGTCAGTATTGTGCAAAGATCTATGCGTGAGTTTTTTTTTTTTTTTTTCAATTTAAATTTTATTATAATAAACTAATTATAATTTTACGATTGTGTGTGTGTACGCTCTGTCTCCAGAGGTCTTGGGATTAAGATTTTTGGCAGGTATAATTTTGGAAATGCACTTTTCAAATTTGGCTCTGGTCGATTTGGCCAGCCCGTCTACAAGAAGGCCACCGTGACATAAAAGCACGTGTGCTGTTTGTGTTTTGGCGAGTGAGTCGTAAGGGGGCGTTGCTTGTGTCATAGGCGACGGTAGCCACTTACCATCACAGGTGACCGTTGGCCTGCCAAATGTTAATAAAACAGAATTTTCATCCGCACAAAGTACCAGGCGTACATGAACACAAAGAAGTAAGAACAACATGAAGGCTCAGGTCTGGATATGGAGAGAAGTGGCAGGGCACACTGAGTTTCGCAGTCATTCACCCCCTTGCAAAAAAAAAAAAAAAAAAGAAACAGCACATGTGCTGTTTTGTGTTTCGGTGAGTGAGTAAGGGACCATCAATCATCTGATGGTAGCTAGCCACTTACCATCAGGTGACCGTTGGCTTGCCAAATGATATGCATAAAACAGAATTTTCACCCGCAAAGTACCAGGCGTACATGAACACAAAGAAGTACTTAAGAACAGTGAAGACATGAACTATGAAAAGTGAATTGTGTTTTGCTTTTCTAGTAAGTTGAGCACGATAAATGCGCACATAAAGCGACATCATGAGATACCTAAGCAACAACAACAACAACAACAACAACAACTAACAAGAGATGATAGGCCAAAGTGTACGAAATGCAACAAGACCTTTGTGACAAGGGACAGCTTTGATGACCATATGCAGTGAGTTGTTCATTTTCTAAATTTCTAACTATCCTTAGACTTATTTCTAACTTTTTTTTTTTTTTTTTTTTTCCAAAGGGTTACACCACCCTGTTTGTTTGTTTGTAACAATTATTAACATTTTAACAGTATAATATTATTATTGCTATCTATTTGCGTATAGTATAGAGCTATGTTATATTATGTATGATTGATCTGAGTATACTATACCATAGAGTAAATAGTTACTTAACCAGTAATAGAGGGACAGACACGTAGAGACACAAAAAATGTCGAAAAAGTCGATAAAATGTAGATGGCCCCCATGTTACGTGATTACGATTATGAGTTGCCATTAAAAATCCGTCTAACTCAAAGGTCGCTGTAGTCAGTCAATTCGTATCATGCACATGTTATATGGCGACATCTAGTGAGCAAAAAAAGAAACCGCACGGATTCTATAAATATTTTATTGTTTAATGGCGACATCTAGTGAGTCATAAAGAAAGTAGAAATGGTGTCAATATGAATAACATAATTTAACATAAAATTCGACATTACTAGCGACATCAAGTGAGCCATGGAGAAAATAGAGCCGGAAGTTTCATGTTTAAAACGGAGCTCGCCCCTCTATTAGTGGTCGAGTAACTACTTACTCTATGACTATATACTTACTAATATTATAAAGAGGAAACATTTGATTGTTTGTTGCGAAGTGGAAGTTCACATGTTCAGACATTATGGTTTTTACAGTATCCACACAGGTATAAAGAACTATTCGTGTGACGTATGTGGGGCAAAGTTTCGGAGGCGCCAAAGCGCCAAAGTGCACATGCTCACTCACAGTCGTTGCGCTAGGTTCATTTGTCATTATTGCGGACGTGGATTTTCGGTTCGTATTATCCGAAATATTTTGTCCCTTTCAAAAGATTTGTGCGACATAGTAGTGATGGTAGGGCACACTGCGTTTCGCAGTCATTTGGGCAGCCCGTCTGGCGGCAGTAACCACCACCATACAGAATACCACCGTGAAATAACAGCTTATATGTGCTGTTGTGTTTCGGTGAGTGAGCAAGAGATGCCAGAGCCCATTACCCCATCCCCCCCTTATCCCTTATCCTTAATCCTTGTATGGTCGGCAGCGCACTTGTAGCACTTATGGCGTTGCTTGTTTTGGCGAGTGAGTCGTAAGGGGGCGTTGCTTGTGTCATAGGCGACGGTAGCCACTTACCATCAAGTGGACTGTCAGCCTGACTTTTTCATAGATTTTTTTGAAGATTTGAAAAAATAAAAAGGCTACAAATATATATGCGGCTGATAAAATGAAATAACGCTACATGAAAAAGGCGAATAATGAAATGAATGATGAAAGAAAGCGATGTGAAAATTCGCTACTATGAAAAAATGATTTTGTGAAATATGTCGCACAAATCTTTCAACCGACTCAGGTCGAATTGATAATTGAAAACGGCTTGAAGTCGTTTTTTTTTGTTATTAAAAAGAGTTGAAGACGTGAGCGGATGAAGGTGGCATGTCGCATAATTCCAATTTGTAATAAATCTAGGTTTTTTTACGGAGATAATAAGTCGCCGCGGAACTGATTTTTGTACTAAATAATGATGAAAAGTTGTGTGCAAACAATCTAAAATATTAATGGTACGATAGCAATTAAACACTTCTATTATTTAATTAAAAAAAAAAGTGAACTAGTCCCCCTTACATTGACAAAAGTGAACTTTTCTGAACTCTGCTTTTTAAAATTAGCCGTACATACACCTTTTTCAACTTTTTATATTCCAAAAATGTCTTAAATCGATGATCTTAAGGTCTGTAATCATACATAAGGACATATTACCTTCATTAACCTGAAAAAAAATACGAAAAAACCCAAAAATGCGACAACGCCTTCGTCCACTCACGTCTTCAACTTCAAAACCGACTTCAAACCGCTTTCTCAATGGATGCCATTGTCAGAACTGGTTCAAATTGAAATGGGACCACACGGGAAGCACTGGCTTTCAAATAAAAAAAGAATCATCAAAATAGTTTAACCCAGTCGAAAGTTATGAGGTAACAAACAGACACCTCCTCCTTTTCATGAAAGTTTTTTTATATTTGTTACCTCATAACTTTCGACTGGGTGAAACGATTTTGATGATACTTTTTCTATTTGAACTGAAAGCTGGCGCTTCCCGTGTGGTCCCATTTCAATTTGGTCCAGTTCTGACAATGGCGTCCATTGAGAGAGCGGTTTGGAGTCGGTTTTTCTTTTTTTTTTGTTAAAAAGACTTATCAATTATACTCAGCCTGTTTATACATATTTAGATCCGTCAGTCGTTGGAGAAACACATTGCGCGTGCGCATACCTCCGAAACAGAAACGCAGACAAAGACAAAGTCGAAAGACAAGGGCAAAGTGCAAAGCACAAGGAAAGGACAAACGCGCACAAGGACCAATAGCAAAAGGATCTAGCCATAACGTGCGGCCGGATATTCGTATCCGTATCCGTATCCGCGGACATCCGAGGGAGAATAAAAAAAAATAAAAAATAAAGATCGTATCCGTGTACCGTATCCGTATCCGTATCCGCGTATCCATTACTTTTTGGCGGATCTCTTACCTTAATTAAAATTTTTATTCTACATATTATAGGTGATTAGGTAGCAATGAAAAACTATTAAAGTCCAATTCTTAAAACTTTTATTTCTTAAAAAATCAAACATTTGGCGCCTTTATAATGCAAGCTTTTATAATGTACACGAAGAGTCAAATTCATTCAAACGTATCTCGTATTAACTACACACGAAGAGTCAAATTCATTCAAACGTATCTCGTATTAACTACACACGAAGAGTCAAATTCATTCAAACGTATCTCGTATTAAATACACACGAAGAGTCAAATTCATTCAAACGTATCTCGTATTAAATACACACGAAGAGTCAAATTCATTCAAACGTATCTCGTATTAAATACACACGAAGAGTCAAATTCATTCAAACGTATCTCGTATTAACTACACACGAAGAGTCAAATTCATTCAAACGTATCTCGTATTAACTACACACGAAGAGTCAAATTCATTCAAACGTATCTCGTATTAACTACACACGAAGAGTCAAATTCATTCAAACGTATCTCGTATTAAATACACACGAAGAGTCAAATTCATTCAAACGTATCTCGTATTAAATACACACGAAGAGTCAAATTCATTCAAACGTATCTCGTATTAAATACACACGAAGAGTCAAATTCATTCAAACGTATCTCGTATTAACTACACACGAAGAGTCAAATTCATTCAAACGTATCTCGTATTAACTACACACGAAGAGTCAAATTCGTGAGTGTGCGGATTGAAGGTACAATGTAACTCACACTCGCGAATTTGACTCTTATCGTGTAGTTTGTTGGAATGTTTCGAGTCTTCATCACTAGATGTCGCGGCAAAGAGAAATTATATCACGCTAGCGCTTTGTTATGTTAGAACGTTTCGCGTTTGTGTTACTAGATGTCGCTGCGAAGTAAGATATAACGCGCTAACGCTTCGTTATTTACAAAATCATATTAATTGTTTTTATGTTCACATTAAAGAAGTTTTCATATCTCGTATCTCGGGTTTTATTTCTTTTGGGGCTCAGTAGACCACGCCGCGCGTTCTTCAAGTAATACGAGATACGTTAGAATGAATTTGACTCTTTGCGTACGACAGTGCGTAATAGCGTAATACGCGACCACTAAGAAAGTTAAGGTGAAACAAGTCGGCGGCCCGAACTCATCGGTCTCATGTCTATAATGCGTCCTGTCTCACACAGCACAAAGCGCGGGAGGAGCACACGACTCTGACGCACAATCATTCATACCAATTATAAAATCATAAACAGACTCTTGGGCCAAAGCTTTTTTTGACGAAACTACTGCATATATCTATTTCGTGTAAAGTTATTTGAACTTTTGAATAACTAATCAATGTTTGTATGCAAAGTATTTTGGAGTTTTTGTACACTGGATTGTCCTAATAACCCTCAAAGTTGCATTAAAACTTGTGTGTTAAAATATTGATTATTCAAGAATCATATATTCAATTATAAGGAATAATTGTGTGAAATAAGTATGTACCCACATATACTATAGTTTTTAATAATAAACGAAGGTCACTGCAAGAATAAGTGTTTTTATTTATTTATTCAATAATAAGATATCATTAGTACAGTTTAAATAAATTAGATATAATGCAATCTTATCAGGTTTTCCGAAGACTTTGATAATAAAGGATACATTATCGAACAAATTCACTGCGAGAAAGTGTCTCACTGGATATTTTTATACATGCTATCCACTTTCTCCCGTTAATTTCTGATAAAAAGATGAATAATGTAAATGAGTACACTTTTAAAATCTAACATGCAGAGCCTGGCACATAGACCCAAAATTGCCAGTCTACAGGAGCGTAGCCAGGGTGGGGCAGCAGTCTAAAATAATATGAAATTAGCAAACTACCTACCCGCGATCTTACCCCGGTTGATTTTTTCATACGAAAAGGTTACACCCACACCCTATAGAACCCTGTATCTGTATGTATAATTCGAATTATCTAAAACACTTTCTTATTGCTCACATACATACACCACGAAATCTTCCATCCAAAAATGTCGAGTGTGATCTTTCTTACGGAAATTAAGTATTGTAGTTAGTACCTAGATAATTAATTTATTTTGTCGCGCTTTTGGAATTTCCCACGGCGACACTGACTAAAGTGTGATGGAAAAACTATCTTTAAAAAAATATGTTGGGCGCCAGTGTAGCCTACCGGAAAATAAAACAAGCAGCGTGATCGGTAAATAAAAAATATATATTTTACGCGCTCAATGGTAGGCAACACAAAGTGTAGGTCGTGGGTGGTCGGCCTGTCTGTCTCCTCACGCAGTGTGCAGGCACTCCCCTGTGTGATCCAGCCGACGAAGGTGGTAGATGCGGCGTAGTGGGCGTGGTGGTATGTGTCCTGCCGATGCGCGTGCCGACGATGGTAAGGCGGCGGTGGTTGTAGGCAGCAACTGGATCTAACGCGACCCGCAGCTGGCCGTCCGCTCAATCCGGAGGTTGCTGGAAATTGCTAGCCGGAAGTACGCTTGTTCAGCCCGAAGCGTGTTCCTGGAATCGACAGGACCACGGGATTACGCTCTGGTACATCTACCCTCCGATCTGGATACGCCACGACGGCAACAGGATGAAATGCCTGCTAAGCAGCAGTAGCATTGCCGCAGTGGTGCATTACCAGAACGGAGTTTACAAAGAGATAGATGCACCAAGCAAGGATTAATTAAATAAAATAATAAAGCAATAAAGCAATTTTAGAAAGGATAAAAAAAACAATAAAGCAATAAAGCAATTTTATAAGGATATATAAAAATGAAATTTAAAATGTAAAAAAAAATAATTAAGCAGGTAAGTCTTACTTGCCTACATAAAATCTAAGTAACTACATAAAAAAACTTAAAATATACTAGAAAGCAAAAGGGATATAAGCAAAGCAAAATAAGTAATATTAGCAAAACAAACTATGAATTTAAAATATATGATGAAGCAATTAAATAAAAAAATAAGCTATTTTAAAATGTATTATTAAAAGTTAAAAATATTGTGTGCCATTTAAAACTTACCCTAACGCGGGAGATTCAAATTATACGAAATATTAAACTACATAATTACTAAACAGTTAATTAAACCGCACCACTCAACTAATGCGCTGAGTGGCGCGGACCGTCCGTCTCTCGGCTACTTTGCCGACTCCTCTTTAATTTCAAAATCAAGATCAAAATCCGTGTTGTAGGTACCACCCGCGCCGGCGCAATTGCATTCGTTGCACGCCGGGCGTGTACCTACTTACTTTAGTTTTTCAATTACCTTATTTTTTAATTTTATTTATTTATCAATTTATTAATAATAATTTCAACCATGTAACGCTTCGTTACAATTTTAGGTTTGATTAGGTACCTTACAGGTCAGAGCCAGGGTGGGGCAAGTGCCCCACCATGGCCCATGCCAGTCTATGCTTTGATAAAAGTTATACTAGATTCTAGGTTGCTTCACTAAAAGTGGCATAGTAGAATATCACCACACCGTAGAATAGCTTGGGATGATCTCGATAGCTTGAATCGTTATATTCGCAGTTAGTATTTACAATAAATTACATTTGAATTAGCGGGTTATTATATACATAGCAGAAGTCAGAACATGAACTTTATAAACATGAAAGAAACATGTATTTCTGTAAATGTAGGGACATTTATAAGTTTATAAGTTATTTTATAAGTTGATAGGGATCAACTCCATCACAAACTAAATAGTAGATACTAACGTACTCCATAGCCTACAGCGCCCATACAGCGTCAAAATGGCGATTTTCAAATAGTTATAACTAATTTGACAGCAGCCCATCCATATATAATAGAGATAAGCATGAGATAAGTGAATAGACATAAAAATAATTTGACAGCAGCCTATCCAGTGCTTTATTACAGATCAGTGACGGAAGCGGAACGGAACCCATAGACTCCATAGAGTAACTTTTTATATTGAACGGAACCCGACAAAAACGTTATTTATAAACGAAACAAACAAGCGTTAGTAGTTAGTTAAACATCAGTTTGTTTCGTTTTAAGTGTGTGTGAAATCATTGGTTTGAAAACTTTCAATTTCGGAAATTTTGTAAATTTAATAATGAATTACACCTTAATGCCATCGCTTGAGCATATAGCGCTAATTAAGATAGCTAGTCAATTGTGGAATGAAGATCATATTAGAGCTTCGACAACAAGATACTGTTCATCATTATCTCGTGTTAGAGGAGAAGACAAAACTGTAAAAATGCGGTTTTCATTTTTGCAGTTCGAAACTCGTTACAGAGGAGAAATGTGGCAGAAAATAGAAAACAAGGTAATATTAAAAGTACAACAACTACTT
Organism: Synanthedon vespiformis; assembly: GCA_918317495.1. Classification (NCBI taxonomy): domain Eukaryota; kingdom Metazoa; phylum Arthropoda; class Insecta; order Lepidoptera; family Sesiidae; genus Synanthedon; species Synanthedon vespiformis. The sequence continues at coordinate 3,576,722 of OU906975.1, read as the reverse complement.
CTACCGCGATCTTTATTTATCCTCCTTGGTTGCAATAAGCCATAGAGTAACTTATTATATCGATATGCAATATATTTATTTGTGTTCGCTTGAGTTTTGAAACACGAAGAAGTGTGTATACTGTAAATGTCCCTATCATACGATGCGGACTTACTAGATTTAGTTCAATGTACTTACACTCCATAGCCTACAGCGCCAAAATGGCGATTTTCAAATAGTCATAAAACTAATTTGACAGCAGCCCATCCATATAACAGAGATCAGTGAATAGACAAAAATAATTTGACAACGGCCTATCCAGCGCTTTATTACAGATCAGTGACGGAAGCGGAAGAACCTAACAACCTAACGAACGAAACGCACACTGCAACCAACACAACACACGTTATTTTCAATTTTTTCAAAACAAATGTCACAGTTCGTTCGTTGGCCGTTGCAAACTTGTGTTTGAAAACTTTAAATTTTGTAAATTTAATAATGAATTACCACTTAATGCCGTCGCTTGAGCATATAGCTCTAGTTAAAATAGCCAGTGAATTGTGGAATGAAGCTAGCGTTAGAGGTTCGACAGCAAGATACTGCATGTCACTATCTCGTGGTAGACAAAGAAACACGTGGATGTGGAATTTCGCATATTTACAGTATGACACTCGTTGCAGGAGAGAGATGTGGCAGAAAGTACTGGACAAGGTAATGGTACAAGCACATAAACTACATCTACCGCGACCTATGAAAGAGAAAATTGCTAATTTCATTGAACCATTGGGCATACAATTGTTACAATGGTTTGAGAATTTTCTCTCCAACGATATCGATTTGATTTCTCCGCCAAAAGAGTTTTGTTGGACGTCGCATGGGACAATAGATTTTAAGAGAATGGCAAAATTATTAATAAAAGACGAGAAATTAGACATCGCCGATCGCTACCAAATAGCATGTGTTTACTGTTTGGAAGACGATGTTCTCGAGCTGTGGAAAAAAATGCCCCAAAATTGCAAAGACTCTTTTTACAGCGAAGAGGATCCGTGTAAAGTCGGGCAGAAGATGCTAGTGATCCTCTGGACGTGTAAAATAAAAGGAAAATTGTCTAAAATGGATGACATGATTGAGAAAGAGCGGCAACGTCAGTGTTTCTCTTATCAATATCCCATTATAGACCATATGTTTGGAACGGAATGGCAAAGTGTGTGGTCCCCCTATCTATTTGCATTCGACCACGCTGTGGGCATTTGTAATGAAGCGGCGGCTAAATATTTCTTTAAAAAATTAACTCCAACGGAAAAGAAAGAGAACTTGGCGAGATGTGCGATAAGTTTAGCTTGCACCAATTGTGTCTTTGATGATGAAATTATACAGTTTCCAGACTTTAATTTTGCTAATACTTTATATTTTTTACTCAGTCAAATGAAGGTAGAACAACAAGTTGAGGTATTTCGTAAGTACCCTTACAAAGTGTTGGTATGTTTTCTCGAGTGGCCTTTGCAAGGTCACTTTTTGGAAATGGCAAAACGTATGTCGCGTTTTCTCTCCGAGCGAGATTGCAATTATATTCTGTCGAGAATTATCATTAAAGTAATACACGGCTACAAGGATTGCGACTACCGAATACTTTTTGAAGAGTTTTGGCAGCAATGTTGTAATAATAACATAAAGACGAGTACAAAAGGTGCCGATCTATTGGTGTTGTCAAAATTGTTAGACGCCAAAGATAAGAAAAGTATTTCTTTAATAATAAAAGAAGCAAATCTCGAGTTACACGACACGATGGTATGGTGGATTCTTTACGGAGACGAATGGGGCTTACTGAAAATCTTCACTCACAAGAGTATATCGGAGGCAAAGATTAAAAACGAAAGCGCGGAAGAACTAGAGAAGCAGAAGACGATGTGGAGTGAATTTATTCAGTTAATGGATAACCTCGTTCGCAACCAAGGCGAGAATAATTTGAAAAAGTATCACATGCTATTGAAAAAATATTAAGTGAAAATTTTGGAAATAATAATCATAGTAAAAAGAAATTCGTTTTGTATTTAAAAGAAAAACTGTACATATATTAGTTGCTTATGTTAGTATACATAATAGTGAGTGTTTGTTTATTATATAGTTTGTCTAGTTTCGCACTAGTCTAGAAAAACAAAGACTGACTTTCTTAGAAAAAACGAAATTTCTTAGAGCTTTTAATCCTTCGGCTTCGGCTTCGGCCGAAGGTTGTGACATACGTTTATAGTTTGTGGTTTAGTGTTTTAGTTAGTAGTTTACGTTTGTAGTTTGTGTTTTAGTTAGTAGTTTACGTTTATAGGTGTTAGTTTCTATATAGTTTGTGGTTGTGATGATAGGCGATTAATCGGCTTCGGCCATAAATTTATCAAAATATTTCTTCTTCTTTTTTTAATGTCTTGGCTCCATCAGATCTTCTCCGATGATTTTTCCAGTGTCATTAGTAAAAATAGCAATTTGTAAAAGCCATTAAAAATCAAAAATAGCAGATCCCGAGACTAGTCAGTCAAGTCAAGTCTATAATTTTTCATTAGTTTTCCAAAACAGGTCCGTCAAGTCCAAAGCAGTCAGGTCAAGTCCTATACAGCAAGTTAAATCATCAAAATATTTATAATATACTATAAAATAGCCTGACACATTGTAGATAGAAACATATTTTATTAAGGGCCTCTTTCACCATCTGTCATGTAGGTTGACATGTCATGTTTGTAAGACTTTAAATGTAACCGTCATTTAAAGTCTTACAAAGAATGACTGTATTAATATATATTTTATGAAGGATTGTGATTGTATTTGTGCCATAATTTTTTGATTTGTGACACTTTTGAATTTAAGAAGCATTTATAGCATTTATAGCTACGCGTGTGGACGGGCTTTACATTTAGGGGGTCAGTTTAAATGAAACACTACATTTATTTTGTATTAAACTTACACGTTTATTTCTACTTATCGAGTTAAATAAAAAAGGGAGGCATTGTCTACAGCCTTTTTACAATTCCATTTTGTTTTTTTATTATAATAATAAATTATACATTTTTTTTTCTAATAATAATAATAACTATTATTATTATGACTCTATATAAAAAGGTGGCCGTTCACTGAACATTATTATGGCGTTATCGTTATCGGTATCGGTAATTTGTTATTTATAATGTCTGAAATTATACAAAATTTATACAGTCTGAAATTTAAAATATTTATTGGTTTAATAACCTAACTTTTAGAATGCACTTTTAGCACTAAGAGCCTCTTTCATCATCTGTCAAGTGGGCTTATCGTCATTTAAAGTCACCGGTGACAATGTGAGCTGATATACCTTTATTTGTACGTAAAAGTCTTAAACATTTAAAAGAAAATAATAATTGATTAGTTACTTTTAGATTGTCAAAAGTAACTAATCAACACTTTACTCGTAGTCGGTGAAAGGGGTCCTTATACCAACTAGTACATACTATTTACTTGCAGTAGTTAGAACTTTCTCTTATTTAAAAAATAAAGAAAAAAGTTTCCACATGATAAAATGTATAATGCATAATTCAAGACGTGAGTGGATGAAGGTGATATGTCGCATTTTTGGCTTTTTCGTTTTTTTTTTTTTTGCGTTGATAAAGGTAATATGTACATATGAATGTTTACAGACCTTAAGCTAGTCGATTTAAGACATTTTTGGAATATAAAAAGTTGAAAAAGGTGTTATGTTTATGTACAGTTAATTTTAAAAAGCAAAGACTGCAGAAAAGTTTAATTTTGTCAATGGAGAGAGAGAGCTGTGTTCACTTTTTTTTTAAATTAAATAATAAATAATACAAGTGTTTACTAATGTTAAAGTACCATTAATATTTTAGGTTGTTTCCACAACTTTGCATCATAATTTAGTACAAAAAACAGTTCCGTGGCGACTTATCTCAAAAATTAGTGTAAAACTTTAACCTCGATTTATTTGAAATTGGAATTATGCGACATACCACCTTCATCCACTCGCGTCTTTTAAAAAAATGTGACAAAACACGATAATAATAACTCTTTTCAACCGACTTCCAAAGAACGAGGAGGTTCTCAATTCGACTGTATTTTTTTTTATAAATGTTTGTTACCTCATAACTTTCGACTGGGTGAAACGATTTTGATTATTATTTTTTCATTTGAAAGCTGGCTTCTCGTGTGGTCCCATTTCAATTTGGTCTCTTTCTCGTGGATGCCTTTGTCAGAACTGGACCAAATTGAAACGGGAAGCACCGGCACCGATTTTGATGATTCTTTTTTTATTTGAAATCCGGCGCTTCCCGTGTGGTCCCATTTCAATTGGGTCTTTTCTCATGGATGCCATTGTCAAAACGGGACCACACGGGCAGCACCGGCACCGATTTTGATGGTCTTTTTTTATTTGAAATCTGGCTTCTCGTGTGGTCCCATTTCCATTTGGTCTTTTCTCGTGGATGCCATTGTCAGAACTGGACCAAATTGAAACGGGACCACACGGGAAGCACCGGCACCGATTTTGATGATTCTTTTTTTATTTGAAATCCGGCGCTTCCCGTGTGGTCCCATTTCAATTGGGTCTTTTTTCATGTATGCCATTGTCAAAACGGGACCACACGGGAAGCACCGGCACCGATTTTGATGATTCTTTTTTATTTGAAATCTGGCTTCTCGTGTGGTCCCATTTCCATTTGGTCTTTTCTCGTGGATGCCATTGTCAGAACTGGACCAAATTGAAACGGAACCACACGGGAAGCGCCGGATTTCAAATGAAAAGAGAATCATCAAAATCGTTTCACCCAATCGAAAGTTATGAGGTAAGAAACATTTATAAAAAAAATACAGTCGAATTGAGAACCTCCTCGTTTTTTGGATGTCGGTTGAAAAAAACCGCCATTGAAATTTGGAATAAATTTAAATATATACATTTTTTATAATTTAACAACTAAATTTAGGCCATTTTCTTTGTAGAGAAATAACGAAATATCATTCGGCAGTGTTCCAGTCGTTAAGTATAAAGAGAAATATAATTATAGAAAACTCTATAATTATTAAGTATAATAATAAAAAAATATACAAAAATGCTAAAATGCTTTTAAGATTCTACTAAAATTAGTATTGCACCTAAAAATTAGTTTAATTAATTAAAATTTATAAAAAGATAAATGAAATGGTCATTTTTGAAGTGAAAACTTCTTTGGGCGCGTTGGGCACAATTTTGGGTGAGCGTAAAACACGGAACTAGCGAGAGGACGTCAGAGCGTCACTAAAGAAATACGATTTTTCGACGCCAGATGGCGCTGCAGTTAATTTGATGATACTTTTGCTAAATCTTACTAAATTAGGATTGTAATTTTTTTTTAGTGTTTTTTATATATGGATTGTAAATCATCAAAAAAAAAATATTTCTATTAAACTTGTCTGGAGTTTTAGGATTGAATCGTTAGATGGCGCTGTGGGCAGGTAATTTATAAAAATAATTTATAACAAAAAAAAGTATTTCCTAAAAACATAATATATTTAAAAAAAAATTTTTACAAGTTTGTAAAACTAAGGAATTTTCACTTCTTTGACTGAAATAATATTTTTTAGTTACAATTAAATTTTAGCAATTTTATTTTATTAAAAAAAAAAATCATAAAAACATAATGACATAATATATAATATTATATTTATATATTAAAATGATATATATAATTATATAGTAAATTTATCACTAACACATTTTATTGCTATTTTAATTTAACACAAATTCTCGTTTTAAAAGTTGAATCACCAAATTAATGACCAAATTATTATGAAGCTAATCATTCACACCCACAGAGCTAAGAATCGCCGCGACGCCCAACACTAGACACGGCACGGACAACGCCATCAACGCTTTCCATACAAAAATACATCTATATGAAAAAAAACTGTCAAGTGACAATGTCAAATTGACAATGGAGAATGTTTTAATAGGTATAGGTGAATTATTATATTAAGGTTTGAAGGTGGGACTTGTGGGTAAATCGGCGCATGTGTACAATTGCGCACAAAATTGCTAAGGAAAATGACATTTTTTTTCTTATTTCGTAATTTTTCACCTCACTAACTTAACATTACAGGCAGTGTTGACATTCCTTCCATAAAATCATCGTGCGATGTCGAAGCGGAACGTTTTTTTTTAGACATTTATTCACCATGACGTATTTAACTAATACGATGAAACATCTGTACGCAACAGTACCCAAGAGACTCGAGACGCGCGAACGAAGTGCGGGAGGGGAAGAGCGACTGAGTCTACCAATAACGTGTGGGCACAAGTTATTGGTAGACTCAGCCACTCACGTTCCTCTGCCCCCTCAAACACCTAAAAATAGGATTCTGCGCACATTTGCCTAGAAGTCTTTATTCGCTGCACGACCTATATGCAAAATCGTCTAAAACTTTGTCTCACTAGAGCTTATATGTATACATACAAACACACTACTTTTTGTTTTGTTCAAAACAACAACAAGTAGTTGTGATTTTACAGACATTTAAAGTTCTCTTAAATATCGAGACCTATAGCAGGCGCTGGGCGCCCGCGTGACGTCACATTCCAACGGTCGCGTCGGTTCGCTCCAACATGGGAGCGCGCGAACTGACCGAGACCGTTGGATTATGACGTCACCGCACCGAGCGCAGGCCCGTCGCGATCTCATTTTTAAAACGCCATATCTCGGAAACTAAACGACGTATCAAAATATTTTTTTCACACGTATTTATTATTTTCAATGGAGAATACGAACAGTTAGAAATTAAAATTAGTGAACATTCTCCATTGCCGTCTCTAAGTAGCGGTAGGTTTGGCGATTCTTCGCTCTATGTTCGTACACACTCAAGTCGTAAATACTTAAGTAAGTATACCAGAAAAATTAAAATTTAATCACTATATTTTAAAATAGTCAACGTTTTATTTTTTACTTTATAAAAATCAGTTCTTTTCTTAAAAAAAAAAAATAGAAAACCAAGTGTTTCAACTTTTAAAATCCGACTCCATTTAGGTAGGTACATTATTATTTATTATTTAATAATAAATTCATGTATTTTGATTTTTTTATTAACTAATTATTGCGGGGAAATCAATTTTTTTTTTTATATATAGCATTCACTAGTTTAGCTTACAAAGTTAACGTAAGTATATAAAACATTTTTTTCCAAAAAACTAACTTTCTTATACCCAGTTAAGTACAAGTTAAGTTACATTTGACTTTGGTAACATATTAGTGGTCGTCAAAGTACTACAGACAATAGAGAATTTTCTTCTGCACTAAATTACTACTCTTATTTTATCTTTTAAATAGATTCAGTATCACGTACTGACCCTAAATGAATAAAATCCTTACAAATTAGGCGGGCGGAAGTGCCGCCATTTTGACAAAAACCGTTTCGTCCTATATCTTCGTAACCGTGCACTTGAGGCCCAAAATGATAATAACCTTTATTGCAGATAAATAAATTTCCTATCTTTTTAGTCTAATAACTTTTTTTCTATCACTCACCGTTTACGACTTATTCGACTATTACGATTTGTTTAATGGCCATAAAGAAATCGTAAAAGTCGATTTAGTCATAAACTGTAAGTGATAGATAAAAAGTTATTGGACAAAAAAGATAGGAAATTTATTTATCTGCAATAAAGGTTATTATCATTTTGGGCCTCAAGTGCACGGTTACGAAGATATAGGAAGAAACGGTTTTTGTCAAAATGGCGGCACTTCCGCCCGCCTAATTTGTAAGGATTTTATTCATTTAGGGTCAGTACGTGATACTGAACCTATTTAAAAGATAAAATAAGAGTAACCTTTACCCTATTGCCTGTAGTAAAGAGAGAATTAGGTAACTTTGTTAAGTGACTAGCAAATGTAGAAAAGACTAGACTAGATATAGATAGAACCTAGACTAATCCAGGCATCGGTTGTAGCGCAAAGAACCCGCGACAATTGATTGTGGGATTGAAAATGGCGACTTTACTTAATAATATTATGTCTTGCACAATCTATTTAGCTTTATTTCATAGTAGCTGTTGCACGCGACTTCGTCCGCGTAACTTTATGATCATCCAATGATTTAAAAATACAATTGGACCCGGTAGGTGGCGCTGCTGTCGGTATGTCAACTACTAAACGGCTTGACCGATTGGGTTGAAATTTTGTATGTGTATTTCCATGTGGGTTTTACAGACACGAGTGTATTATATTTTATAAAGTTACGCGGACGAAGTCGAGTGCAACAGTTAGTTACTAATAGAATGTGCGAGTGGAGCCATTGTCATACTTTCTCGACAAGGGTAGTTCGCAATTTTCAATCCCACTGTTCATTACAAAAACATACATGACCCACATAAACAGCGCAAACATAGAAAATAGGAGAAAATCCGTGTTTTACTTTATCGTATTAATAAATCTAATTATTATTTACAATATCAAATTACTAATTTAAGCGATATTGAGTCTAAAAGTTACACATTTTTATACTTTTAGAGTTCTATTTCGAGTTTCGTGATGCAATTTGAGTCACCAACGTTTCCTTTTACTAGACCGGTCCCTAGACGGTCAAAATTGCTTGACAAGTACGTAACATTCGCGTACTTGTCAAGCAATTTTGACCGTTTAGAGCGCCGCTTGGTGTGCTCGACGAGCATTTACGTGATTGATGATAAATTATATTTTTGCAATGCTTTTCAAGCGAACACATTCGCTATACTTTTGTACACAGTTGCTTCGGTCACGTACAGTCGGTCAATTTTAAAATTCACTCCTTTATGAAATGAATTATAGACTTTTAGTACCTTTTGAAATTACAGCAGACAACTGACAGACTTTTGAAATGAAATTTTGACCTAGTGCAAGGTCAAATGTAGACTTTAACGTGTCGAACTTTTTCTTACCTCGACTGTACACTGTACAGTTCTAGGTCACTCTGTAGCGACTAAGATCAAAATGAGTGCGGACGCTTGGACAAGTATGTCAAGCCTCGACAAGCATTTTTAGATGAGCGAGAACGTGAAATATTTGTATGAAAAATTGTACAGCGCCTCTAGCGGTCACTCAAAGAACTAAAACCGGTCACAATTGACTTTTATAAGTGAAAAACGTATCGAGTGTAGTCGCTAGCGACCATTAGCGACTAACGTTTAACTTGACATTTCTATACAAAAACGGTACCATTAGTTACAAATTTGACTAATAGTAGATAGTAGTTAAATCATTCAACTATGTTCGTTATCGACAGAAGCAAACTAACGTAAGATTTCGATAGCAACTCACGGTAGTTGTAGTGTATGCATCTTTGGTATTTGTTCACCAACTCATACAGACAAGCACAGTCTCAAACGTACCACGTGACTGACGCGAGCAATCCACGTGGGATGAGATAATGTCAGTCGCGTGTCTGAGGTCTGTGAGACGATTGGAAAAGCACTACAGTATAGTGCTACTGGTCAAGTCGACAAGCATTGCTTAACGAGTCTTGCAAGCACACTTGTCAAGCATTCGCTTTGTACTCAGACCAGACAGTGCAACTGAATGCGTTGCTCGACACATCAAGCATCGTCAATCGCGTAGTTTGCTTGTTAAGCACATCACGCTCCGCGTTCCAAATCCAAACGGTCAAAGTTGCTCGACGTGCGCGCGAATTTTACGAGCTTGTCAAGCAATTTTTGAGCGTCTACGGACTCGGTTTGCTCTGTACAATAAGCCAACATTCGAACGTTCAATTTGAGGGTACACAGTTTGTTCGAATATATAACAATGTACCCACAGTTTGGTATGTTTAAAAACAAAATGTCTTTAATATTTTAATTGGGAAGGCACATTTTAAAACAGTGTAATCTCAACTTTGGTTTGGTTTTACTTTTTCAACAAAAGTCTGATTTTTGATACATTTGCTAGAGGATTTTGTTGATTTATTATCGATTAAATAATGTCCCACTAATTTATTGCTTTATGAATTTAAGACTTATTTCGTGTTTTTTTTTTTTTTTTTTTTTTTTTAATTTTAGTTCCGAAATTTTGAAAAAAAAAAAATTTTGCTAATTACACTAAATACAACTCTAAAATAATTTTCATAAGTTTTTGATACCAGGATTTTCTTTTTCTGTTTTCTCAAAACGACTGAAGCCAATTTCTTTAGCACATTATAATCTCTTTTTTTTATTTTTGTCTCCATTTTACTCAATTCTTAATTGAAAATATTTGCTTATTGTACATGTACAAAATAAACGATCCTTTTCACACGTTCACACAAAATGCACCCGAAACCTTCTTCCACTCTTTTCACAACACATTAAATGCATTCTTAAAAAACAAAAGGTTGGTGTCATCGTCTTACGATTTGATGATGGAGCGAGAGATTCTTCTAGAGTTCGCAATTGGAACGGCGCTCTCCGATTGGTGGATCGCGCGCCAATCAGGCGAGCGTCGCGAGTGCATATAAGGCGAGGATCTGTGCGAGCGTCGTCAGTCGCGGCGTCACCGCCGACGAGAACATTGGTATTAACTCGTCCGCGTGGGCCGAGTGTTCGCTTCCGAGCGTGTGAAATTGAAATATGTCGCTGACCTGCAACAAATTAAAAATCAATATTGTTACAACCAAGGTACAGAATGTTCTCGAAAAGTCAAGAGCGCAAGTTTTGTTTGGTTGACTGTCAAAGCAAACTGCTCCTTATGGTTGCGACATAAGGTTCATATTTCACTAACAACAATAGGCCTCCAGAAAGGTATACAAATGTTAACGTATTTTAAGTAAGGATGTGTTCAGTGTACTAATACTAACCTCATTCCATCCGTATCTGTTCTTCGCCTGCACTATCGCCTCGTAGACAGCACCGGGCTCTAGTCCCCTCAGTTCGTGGGTGACTGCGTGTGTGAGCGCGCCTTTAGGTAAGGGCGCTTGCAACACTACGTCGTGCCATCTGCCCGGCTGCTGGAACGACTCGTTTATGGCCAACTGCCTGTACAGCAGACGAAGCTCGTCGAGCGGCGGGTAACTGTCCACGGCGAACGCCAGTGTGTACGTGCGTGGCGCTCTGGCTAGGGGCGACGACGTGAAGCGCGCGGGACCCGGACGTCCGGACACTTCGACGTGTTGCCGCGCCCTGCCTAGACTGTTGTCGGCCACGCAGCTGCGAATATTAAGCACCTATATAGTTATGATACCCTAGTACTTTTATTTGATCTATACTAATATTATAAAGAGGAAAGATTTGTTTGTTTGTATTACCATTAGAAGCCGACATTATCCGTGATGAACATAGGATACTTTTTAACGAACATAGGGAAAATGCTTCATTCCTACGGGGAATCTATACTAATACTAATATTATAAAGAGGAAAGATTTGATTGTTTGTTTGTTTGTATTGAAAAGGCTCCGAAACTACTGGACCGATTTGAAAAATTCTTTTACCATTAGAAGCCGACATTATCCCTGATGAACATAGGCTACTTTTTATCGCGGAAAAATGCTTCATTCCTACGGGAAATTTAAAATAAAAGTAAATACTAGTGGCTTGGCACGGGATACACTTGATAGCGCCATCTATTGGGTTTGGGTAGAACTGCTTGGTGATATCTACCGGTATTGCACGGTATCTGTGCACAATCGCACAGCCAAATAAAACTAAGTTTTTTGGTTGTAATTCTGAATTACAGAATTTCAAATTGCGAACTTCAAAATTGATATTGTTATTTTCTTGTTGGCCCCAGCAGTTGAAAACGACTGCTGCTGCATTTGAAAACTAACTGATGCAGCAGTTGACTATGACTGCTAACTGTATATGGCCGCCTTATTTAACTTTTACTACCCAGTAAAAACCCACGTTGTCTATGGGCCCTAGTTATCGTTACAAGCCGCGTTGACACGGTCAGAGTGCACTCGGACCGAGCACACTCGTATAAATACTCGGATGCTACTCGTATAATGGCAACCGACAATACTTATCTATTATCTAAATGCCTTTGCTGAGCGACAGGCGAAAACACTCGCCTAATGGCCCATCTTCACGATGGGCCAGCGTTGGCCCAGCGAGATGTAACGCAACTATACTCAGTTGTGATTCATTCATCGCCTTTGATGTGGGCCGGAAAAACCCACACCGACGCCAACCCACGATCATCGCACGCGCCATAGCCATCCGACAACACTACGCCCTCTTCACGCTGGCCCATCATAGTGGGCCATAGGGATGGCCCATTGTGAAGAAGGGCCATTAGGCGAGCGTGACCACGGCACGTCTCCTCCCTTATTGTTGTTAATGATCTCACTCACCTATAATTGCCAAAGTCTTCCGGCTGAACGTTCGCTATTAGTAGCGTGTGATTGTTCCCTCTCGCTGACATCGTGACCCTTTCGCTCGCGCTCAGAGGGAACGAGTTCTGATACCACGACACCTGAAATTCAAACAAAATATACACAAAACTTGGAAAACATTCCACTGTAGACGTCAGCACACTTCCAGCACCTAAGTATGGCGTGCTTAGTGTTAAAAAAATGAATTAATAAAATAAAAAGTTGACCGTCAACCTGTCTGTCCAACTTAACATTAAAAAAAAGACTATTCTGTATGGATAATTACCTCCGCTGGCGGATCAGCGAGCACTGTGCACAGGAGTTCAGCCCTGAATCCCTCGCCTGTGTGGACCCATGACCGTTCAACAGTTATTTCGGGTGGATCTGAAATTTATTAGGACATTTATAATAACAGGAATAGACGGAACCCAAAGAAAGCACGTGATAAACTGAACGTAGCGTGAGTGTGAGACTCGAGAGTGTAGCGTGACTCATTCGCCTCGCTTCACAGGCTTCACGCCTCTCGTCACCACCCTTTGACGAGAGCACGCGAGGCGAGGCGAGACAACGAGACGAAGCGAGTGAAGCGAGAGAGTCGCCTTACAATCGATAATCATTTAAGGGAATTTTAACTTCGCTAGCATCTTGCATGTGTTACGACTCGTAAGGTGCGACCAGGCTCTCATACTCTAAAAGGAGATAGTTATTGGCGCGCCGGATTGAAGCGGGCACTACATTGTACAGACGTCTGCACTTACACAAAACCTGGAGCTGGAACTCGGTGACTATAGGTCACCACTATTTGACGAGAGCATTGGAGGCGAGGCGAGACAACGAGACGAAGCGAGTGAAGCGACTCTCACCTTCGTCGTGCCTCGACGAGGTTACAATCTACCTTACGTAAGGTTATTTGTGGCGACCAGGCTCTCATAGTCTAAAAGGAGATAGTTATTGGCGCGCCGGATTGAAGCCACTCGCGGGCCGCGATTAGTGAGGCAGGTGAGCGGGCACTACATTGTACAGACGTCTGCACTTACACAAGACCTGGAGCTGGAACTCGGTGACTATGGGAGGTCCGACGCCGTTGTCGACGGTACACGCGTAGCGACCGCTGTGCTGACGCTCCAACCTTGACAGCTGCAACTGAGGGCCTTCCCCTAGGCGAGTGTTTGACTCGTTCTGGAATGGTTTACATAACACTTATATAACTTCTATAAGCTTTATAAGCTTCTATAAATAAGCTCCACGTAACTTAATAAAATATAGCGTACGTTACACGGTGATAATGTAAATAATATGTGGAATAATTTTTAAAATCGATCAAGTGGTTTTTAAGTTTATTTATTTATTGGACATGTATATGTAAAGTACTAGCTGGTGCTCGCGACTTCGTCCGCATTGAAAAGTATAAGACGCCATCTACCGTAATTTGGATAGATGGCGCTATCTCCAGGGCGAAGCCGCTAGTTTAGATTTCCCGTAGGAATGAAGCATTTTACCGCGGTAAAAAGTAGCCTATGTTCATCACGGATAATGTCGGCTTGTAATGGTAATAGAATTTTTCAAATCGGTCCACTAGTTTCGGAGCCTATTCTATACAAACAAACAAACAAACAATCAAATCTTTCCTCTTTATAATATTAGTATAGATGACACTGTATTTTAATTTTTTTTATATTACATATTTTTATTCTCATTTAGTAGATTAGATTAGATTTAGGTTTATATTAGTGCATTGGACTTTACTGGTGCATTTTGAGATTCCAGCTCCAATGAATCCAAATGAAATTTTGGAATAATTGATCATTTTGACCGGGTGCAAGCAAATGTCGACTTTTTTTCTATGACAAAATAAATGTCGAAAAGGCGGAGAAACTTTTCTCACCCCGACTGTACTATGTACAGGAGCGTAGCCAGGGTGGGGCAGTAGTCTAAAATAATATGTAACTAGCAAACTGTACCCGCGGTCTTACCTCGGTTAATTTTTTCATACAAACCCTGTATCTGCATGTATAATTCGAATTATCCAAAACACTTTCTTATTACTGACGACTGTCGAGTGTGAACTTTCTTACGGATATTAAGTATTGTAGTTAATACTTAGATAATTAAGTTTTTTAGATTCGATTAGGCACCTAACAGTTCAGAGCCACGGTGGGGCACTTGCCCCACTGTGCCCCACTGTGGCTACGCCCATGTCTATCCCAGGCAACACATAGGCCAGATAACAGTATGAAATTCACAAATTATTCAGTTTAAAGCTTTGTTATAAGGGTATTAGAGCTGACAAGATAGGCAAATGCTGTATTGAATGATTTTTGGGCTATTATAACACTATGGGCTATTATGGGCTTCTTGTTGCTTATTCAGCTACTATTCAGCTATTATGTTGCTACTATACAGCTTAAAGCAATTTATTTTGTGCCCAAATTGCTTGAATAACGGCTGTATAAATGCATTTATTCAAAGAATATTCAGCCATTCTGTGTTGCTTGGGATGTAATGATAAGAAAGAAGACGACACCGACCAGCTTATGCCAGGTGACAGTGGGCACAGGATTTCCAGCTGCTCTGCATTCCAGCACAGCAGCTCCACCTCTCCTGGCGGCCGCGTGCTTCGACTCCGGCGAAGCTCTGAGACTCGGCGGGACGAGGACTTCCACTGTGTGCACTTGGTCCCTAGCCACTCGGTCCGATATTTGACAGACGTAGTCTCCGGCGTCCTGGAGGTTATAGAAACATTCTTTTTTAAAGTGAAACTTTTTGTTCGACACGTTTGGTCTAGTGGCTATTGACCTTGCTGTTAACCAAACGGCCGAGGGTTCGAATCCCGCTAGGGGCAAATGTTTATGTGTTAACATTTACTTTTGTACATGAGTCATGAATGTTTGTATTTTGTATTTATAACTAGCTGGTGCCCGCAACTTCTTACGCGTTGAAAAAGAAAAAAAGTAATAATAATAATAACTTTATTTGTATACTATAGTAGCCTATCGTGTGTCCCGTACCTCTAAATGTTTATCTACCAAGTTTCATGAAAATCAGTCAATTCATACATAACATACAATACATACACTTACAGATTTATTATAAGTATTGACTAGCTGCCGCACGCGACTTCGTCCGCTTGACTTTATAAAATATAGCCTATGTTACTCGCTGATAATGTAGCTTCCTGTTAGGAAAGAATTTTTCAAATCGGTCCAGTAGTTTCGGAGCCTATTCAATACAAACAAACAATCAAATCTTTCCTCTTTATAATATTAGTATATATATATATGTGTTTTTGTGTTTCGGTTATTGAGTGATATTCGCGGGCATTTTTCCAAAATTTTTCTTCATAACAAATAAAAATCTTACCCAGACTAAATAATAAAAAAAAATTGCCCCAACCGTTCTCGAACTTTGCGCTTACCAACACATTTAGCGATTCTTTATTTATATATGTACTTAGTTATTATACGTTATCTTTTAATAGTATGATTTAGAAAAAAAAAAGAGAAATATTTTCACAATCCACCCTCCGGCCTTTAGATTTATGTATGAGAATTAACGATTTGCTCTCGGGGCAATTGAACCACAGAGCTAAGAGAAAGTGATTTGGAAGATTTCTATAATCTGAAACTGAAATCTGCATTCAAATGACTTTTGTCTGTGGTATAATACATGAGAGGCAGCGTTTCGCTTTTTACTTTTGTTTCTATTAATTTACATTACTGACTTTTTATGTCTGAACTAGCTACACGCTCCCGGCTTCGCCCTAGTTCAAAATAAAACCTATTCTATGTTTTAAGTTCGACCAAATTACACTTACGATACGGACATACTTACGAAATTTTATCATAATCGGTTAGGATCAATTGTTAGGGAGTTCATTGGTCTCAAACATATGACACGAAATTTTATCTATAGTAATATTATAAAGAGGAAAGATTTGATTGTTTGTTTGTTTGTATAGAATAGGCTCCGTAACTACTGGACCGATTTGAAAATTTCTTTTACCATTAGATGCCGACATTATCTGTTATGAACATAGGATACTTTTTACCACTGGAAAATGCTTCATTCCTATGTGAAATCTAAAATAAAAGTAAATACTAGCGGCTTAGCCCGGGAGACAGAGCCATCTATCCAAAATACGGTAGATGGTGTTTTATACTTTTCTACGCGGACAAAGTCGCGAGCACCAGCTAGAATATTATATATAGATTATACTATACAATATTATATACACACATCCACAAAAACAATATTAAATTTGACAAATTAGGCGATATGTAGCCAACAGGACTTCAACATTTGTTAGACTGTAGGCAAAGACGTTATGACACGCCATCGGTGCCCCGCCACGGCTTTTAGAACCTCGGCGAAACGCAGTGTGCCCTGCCACCACAGTTGTTGGCGATAAAGATTGCACATCGACTTTTAGAGAGAGATGAATGGCTAGGTTCGGCTTTGTAGAGCGTTATCTCTGTCACACTGTACCTATGTGACAGGGATAACGCTCTACAAAGATGACAAATCCGAAACTAGCCGATCATCTCTCTTAATAGTCGATGTGCAATCTTTATCCATTGATCCTAGAAAGTAAAGATGCGGCCATTCGAACATTTGCTTCGAGCGCATTTGGTACAGAAAAAAAACTAACGCCATCTATTAGAACATCTACAGCTCTGGTACATTCTTCTTCTTCTTTTTAGGTTTAAATGGCAATGCGGCTCATTTTAAAATGGCCAGTGTCAAGTTAATGTCGCAGTGTCATTAGTAAAAATAGCAATTTGTAATAGCGTCTTTTTTGCAAAATTGAAATCAAAATCAAAAGTAGCAGAGTCAAGTCTAGTCAGTCAAGTCAAGTCAAGTCAGTAAAGTCTATAATTTTCTCATGTTACTATACCAAAACAGGTCCGTCATGTCCAAAGCAGTCAGGTCAAGTCCCCTCTGGTATATGGGCCGGTCTCTGTGACTCGGTGACTAAGCTGTCATTGGTGTCACTTTCCGATTTTGACACCGGCGCGTCAGTGCCACGCATGGAAGTAATAAGTACGTATGCAGTACTTATTACTTCCATGGTGCCACGTACTAGGAGCGGCCTTGTCCTTACGAAGTAATATAATATGTCAATGTCTTTATCGCCTACAAAGCTACGTATATTGTCCCGCTATTCGCTTGTGCATTGACACCTATAATTTTGGCGTAAATTTAATCACATTCTTCGTCAGTTAGAAACAAATGAGTTCGTAAAAGGTATTTTTAAAAATATTTCTATACCTACATGTCATGATAATATCAAAAGTTGAATTCCACAATTCAGTAACATTAGCGAGCTATTTAAAAAAATCACAAAAAAAAATAGCTGAACGCTATTTCAAAATATGAAAGCCTTAAAAATGCATTTAACATTTCAAGGCATTCATTCAAAGACCTGTTTATTTATACGAATTTTGTTTTGACCTAAATACAGCTCGGAGTAGTGCCACAGACTACATTTTGCGGTTATAATTTTGACCATTTATTCTAAGGTTTTTTTATGAGGTGAAGTGATATCATATGGCAGCATCCCGTACACAATTTTAGTTAATATATAGCGAGTATTTAATTTTGTATTTTTTCTCTTTAATATGTTGTTTCAAATTTTTTTTCTAAACGCTCCAAAAATGTTAACGGCCGCTTTAAACGGTAATTGGTTAAGAAAAAATTATGATAATTGCCATATAAAACCTTGGCGGTTGGTTGCCTCGTTATTTTTTATGTGTGGCAACACCGAGGTACGATTTCGCGAGCAGTTTTCGCCCGCCATGTTGTCTTTTTACGACGGCATTGTCATTCCAATGCAGGTTCAGTTGAATAATATCGGAGGACAAAAGAAATGAAACGGGGCGTTGGGAATAAAAATCATCTTAAATTATTGTCGTTAAATTTAACCGGGGTTTGCAATTGATATGATGATGATTTTGATGATAAATCAGCCCCAGGACGTCCCCAGGCTTCGCCCATCGTTTGCCAGACATGCTGACTGGCATTCCACTTGATGGTAGGCTACCGTCACCATTAAGGACCATTAAGGATAGGAAGGGGGTAATGGGCTCTGGCATCCCTTACTCGCTCACCGAAACAAAACAGCACATATGCTGTTATGTCACGGTGGGCTACTGCAAGAGTGTGGTTACCCCCAGACGGGCTTCCCAAATGACAGTGTGCCCTGCCACTACACTTATCTCCAGTTCAGACCAGAGCCTTCGATGTCTTCATTGTTCTTACTCCTTTGTATTCATGTATGCCTGGTACTTTGTGTGTGAAAATTTTGTTTTAATATCTTTTAGCAGGCCAACGGTCACCTGTGATGGTAAGTGGCTACCGTCGCCTATAACACAAGCAACGCCATTAAGGATAAGGAATAGGAAGAGGGGTGGGGCCTCTGGCATTTCCTTTCCAAATCCAGACGAGAGCCATCATTGAAAAGTTCATTCTTAAAGTTGACCAGGCCTAGCTAGCCTAGCTGGTGCTCGCGGCTTCGTCCGCGTAGAAAAGTATAAAACGCCATCTACCGTATTTTGGATAGATGGCGCTATCTCCCGGGCCAAGCCGCTAGTATTTACTTTTATTTTAGATTTCCCGTAGGAATGAAGCATTTTCCCGCGGTAAAAAGTAGCCTATATTCATCACGGATAATGTCGGCTTCCAATGGTAAAAGAATTTTTCAAATCGGTCCAGTAGTTTCGGAGCCTATTCTATACAAACAAACAAACAAATCTTTCCCCTTTATAATATTAGTATATAGATAGATATAAAACACGGGTAAAACCACAGTCAAGAGGTAAGATAGTATGACATAAAATAAGATATTTATTTACCTGTGGTCCGACGTCAGTTATTTGTAAGTTGTATCCATCGACCAGTCGAAACCGCTCGTCTCTTGTGACCATCAAACTTGCGGCTGTCAACACAGCTGGCCCTCGACGCCATAGCAGCACCAAGGATCCTGGAAAATTTGTTGAGATATTTTATTAATATGGCAACCTTAATCAAGGAACGCCAACTTGGGTGAACAAAATAAAAATTACGTAGGTACAATACACTCAAGGGATTCCCTGAAAAGTGATGCTGATTTGGGAAATGAATCGAACAATGAAATCGTTCCTCTTTATAATATTAGTATAGAAAAGTCTTCTTACCTAAATTTTGAACCTGGCAAGGCAGCAGCAAAGTATCTCCGACCACTGTTCTAAACGAATGGCCTCGTGACAAAAACCTCGGACCATCATCTGGAAAATAAATGGAAAAATTGCAGACGCACTGCCCCAATTACTGCGAATGGCATTTTCGGCAGTCCTCTACTGCTTTCTAAATCCAAACCAGAGCTATGTGATTTTGCACATAGCTCTGGTTTGATGTTGCAAAAGTTACTCAAAAGTTCACTTGGCCGGGAATCGAACCCGACACCCTGAGATGGTGCATCAAGGCAAGCACCTTAACCACTCTTCCAAGGGGCTTATGTTATAGAGGTATCCCTAGACGTTACGCATGTCATGCCGCATGATCGTCTAGGGACACCATAAGGAGGCCCTGGACGATTATGCGGCATGATATCAATCAATACAATCAAACGGTATTGCATGCATAATAGCACGTTACGCATGTCATGCCTCACGATAGTCTAGGGACATCATAAGGAGAACCTGGACGATCATGCGGCATGACATCAATCAATATAATCAAACTGTCTTGCATGCGTGACAGCACGTTAGGCATGTCCTGTCGCATGATCGTCTAGGGATACAATAAGGAGGCCCTGGACGATCATGCGGCATGACATCAATCAATATAATCAAACTGTCTTGCATGCGTAACAGCACGTGTCATGCCGCATAATGCGTCTAGGGTCTCCAATGGGAAAAAGTTGAGGGTAGTTTTCAATGCCGCGATTATTCAAATCTACCGGCGTTGCAGCGTCGCGGTGCGCCGCGTCGGTGAGACAGATTTCTTTTAAATTTGGAAGATAATTTTTAAGCTGTCAAACACAATGGAATCTTGGCGACTTGAAGGAACTTTTTAAAATAAATCTCCTTTGCAGACAGTTTTACTCGTACTTCTTCGGGTACTATTGAAATTTAAAACATTTTTTTATCTTTCACTAGCAACCCGCCCCCGGCTTCGTAAGGATACATTTTTTTCTGTATATCCCTCTTTCCATTAGTGAAAACCGAATAAAAATCCGTCGGATGACTTAGAAATAGTTTCGGCGACTTTTGGTTGCAAAATATTGTTTTTTGCTATTTAAATATACATATAAAAACTTAATTAGAGTTTTTATTATTAGATATACTCGTATATAACTAGTGGACTATCTAAGAACTAAGAACCATCTCGATCAAATCAGCAATTAAACAAAATATACCGCATCAAAACCGGTCCATGTTTGGGAGCTATGATGCTACTAAACAGACACACAGAACATATATTTCAAAATTTTCGCGTCGGGAGTCGGTCGGTGGTTAAAAATAATAATAATCAATTGGAACTAGGGTTACCATATCTCCGGATTTGTCCTGAGATTTCAGGATTTTTAGGGTACTGACAGGATTGCGGCCGGATTTCGGAAATCTCAGGGTTTATCGATTTTCAATAAAATACAGTACAAAAAAAAATATTAGAAAATTTCAATCAAACAAAACGAAAACATAATCTTGGATAGTATCACAAATGAATGTAATTAACATAAACATAATTTAATTAAAATATAAAATAATTCACCTTCTTTGGTTTTTAAAATCAACTTTCATATTAAGTGATTTGCAGAAATAATAAATGCTTACTTTCATTAATTTGTGAAACTAATAATTTTTTCTAGAGTTGATAATTACGTTTACGACGAAATCTCAGGACTTTTCTATGGAAATCAGGCTTTATGTCAGGACTTTACAATTTTCCATAACCCTAATTGGAACTTACTTCTGTTGTTCTGCGCATGCGCAGCCATAAGCGCAGCAGCCAGTATCAGCCAAGCACCCTCCATGGTCCTCACTCGCCGCAACAACGGTCAGCAACACTCATCTGTCAACAACAACATTAAAAATCTGTCAACAACATTAAAAATTTGTCAACAACAACATAAAAACTGAGTATAGTAGGTATACATAGTATAGATTATAAACTCTTCTATTACATAGGTAAGTTACTAGATTAGCAATTTATACACATATACCATACTCGTGTATATCTATTTTTCCATTGGTGAAAACCGTATCGGAATCCGATGGGTTGTTTAAAATAATTTTAGAGGAGAAACATTAAAAGTATTCTGTGGCGTCGTGAAATGTCAAAAAATAAGACATTTATGGCTGTATATGCTGCGTTTCCTTTGCCTTGATGATAACCAAAATAAAAAATAAATTAATCTATAATCTATATACATACTAATATTATAATTATCCTTTTGTTTGCAATGAATAAACTCAAAAACAACTGGACAGATTTTGAAAAATTTCCTCATATAGAAAGCTACATTATTAGCGAGTAACATTAGACTAAATTTTAATAAAATTACGTGTACATACAAAGTCGCGTGGCTATTTTAAGTCGGTGATTATAATTTTACCAGTAATCATTATAATATTAAACATAAATCATTCTTAAATCCTTCGAAACCAGACTAAAAAAATATACCAAGCCAACCCCAAAAAAATCGAAGGAAAAAAGCAAATAAATAAATAATTACCAGCAATAACAAACGACGCCCCCTTAAGAACATGTTGTGAGTGATTGATCCATGTGAATGCCAGGGGAACATTGTTGTTAAGGGGAGGATACGACACGTGAATTCTTCCAAAAACGGTTTTTGAAACGTCCAACTCTCAGATAAAATCTATACTTACTTTACTAATATTATAAAGAGGAAAGATTTGTTTGTTTGTTTGTTTGTATAGAATAGGCTCCGAAACTACTGGACCGATTTGAAAAATTCTTTTACAATTAGAAGCCGACATTATCTGTGATGAACATAGGATACTTTTTACCGCGGGAAAATGCTTCATTCCTACGGGAAAACGGGTAAAAGGACAACGGGTAGTAAGAATTATCCTTCCGTACTTAACTTCTTTTTCACATAACTTCTAAACGGTTGAACCGATTGGGTTTTTAAATTTTATATGGGTATTTCGATGATTTCCTGAATGATTTAAAAATATAATTGGACCCTTTAGGTGGCGCTGCTGTCGGTATGTCAACTACTAAATGGCTTGACCGATTGGGTTGTAATTTTATATGGGTATTTCGATGATTTCCTGGATGATTTAAAAATATGATTGGACCCGGTAGGTGGCGCTGCTGTCTATTTGTCAAGCAAATTCTTTTTCTATATTTTCATAATTTAAACTCCAGATTATTTTTAAAACCATTAAAAAAAGCTTCAATCAATAAATCTGTAAGTGTTACCTGCACTGGCTGGTTTTAAAAATAGAGTTATTTTTAAAACCGTTTATGATTGAATTTAATACTGGCTGGTTTTAAAAATAAATATTTTATTTTTTTAAGTAAGTATTTTTGTAGCAATAAAAAATTGACGTCGCCTTAATAGCTTTTATTCCTTCTGATTGATTCCCCTACGAAAGGGCGGGAGGGTTGCTTTTAGGGGACAAGCAACCCTCGAATATTATGGCATTTAGCGATCATGGCATGTTATTAAAATACCTTTGCAAACGGAACATGTCTCATTCATGTTAAGTTGTCAGCGAAATGTTAAATTTATTACACTAGCGACCCGCCCACGGCTTTGCATTGCGTTGAAATTTTCAAAAGTCCTTTTTAACAGGCCACTTTTCAACTCGAGCGGTTTACCAATTCCATACTACGTAATTCCACGATTACTCATTAGTTATTGGTCGTAGTAACACATGAAAAAACATGACATAATATGAAAGTTTGCATCGAAACAAAAAACTGAAATTTATTTTATATCTAGTAGAATTAATTTTTAAAATGTGCAGAAATTGACACATTTTCGCTAGTTGAGATCTCGTAATTATTGATTGAAAGCCAATAATGTTTTCCAATGAAAAGATCCTAGCTATAGTGTACATTAAAAATTGGGATGTCAATAGTTACCATCTATAAAGGTTTTTCTAAAATATTGGAATTGCTGACGTATGTTTCGCTAGTTGAATAAGTGCGCGAATGTGTTGCTTCGCATTCTGTCTTAGTTTATTAGCATTACAGTAAGTTGAGACAACAATAATTCTCCCAAATACCTATTACTGAGTTCCCACGTTCGTCCGGCGCCACCTTAAGCGGATGACGTCTAACACAGCAGTAGCATAGAGTAAATGGTACGTAACATAGAGTAAATAGTACCTGTGGTAGTAAGTATCTGTACTAATCCATCTAATCTATACACAGACAGCCAATCTATACTATGTGTGATTACATATGTTATTTTTTTGTCTGCCTTTGTGTATGTTTTCTTTCAGCTTTCAATATTATGTAGGTACTTTTAGTCTTGTAATTTATAACAAATGTTTTAGTAATTTAGTGGAAACTTTGTTGATTTATGTTTTACTTGTATGTATGTGTATAATGTGTGTAGAGATATTGTATGTTTCCCAAATATAAATAAATAAATTATATAATATGCACTGATCAATGTTCTATCTAGAATCCGCTGAGTTATCTAGAAAATTTAATTAAAAACTAATAAAATTTTCAATAAAGGCAAAAGAGCTTCAACACAAATTGCAGTAGCCGAAGAGGTTTTAGAAATCCAAATAGATCTATAAAAAGTATTCACAAGAAATAATCTACAAAGAGGTGCTCTGAAAAAATTCTTGAGAGTCTTCTGAAAATGTCTATGTCGTGGGCAGATCGTAGAATTGGGCAGATCGTAAAGTATGAAATCAAAAATCTTTCACCAAAAGTCTAAAATAGGTGGGACGAGGAGCGGAGCGAAGCAAAGCGAGGAGGAGCGTGTTAGGTTTACATGGAAATAAATTTGGGGAGCTGAGCGAAGCGGAGCGGGCGGAGTGGGGCGACCCTTTCAGTTTTAACAGAAATATGATTTGCCCAAGAATATCATGATATGCCCAATTCTACGATGTGCCGACGACTTCTATAATAATAGCTGCCCGCGACTTGGCCCGCGACCAATTTTTTTTAATTACAATCCATTTCTGATTAAACTTTCCGTGTGGCTGCTAACTCCTCCTAACTAAACCATTATGTAAGACTAGCTGGTGCCCGTGACTTCGTCTGCGATGATAAATTAAAAAATATAAAATACAATTACAACGCTTGACAACTTGTTGCTATAACACATTGGCCAGGCGTTAGTTACAGTTTTATATTTTAGATAATCCCTCGGGAACATTACGTTTTTCTTGAATTAAATTTATCCTATGTCCTCTCTGGTGTCCCAGACAACGTGTATGCAAAATTTCATGGTGATCGGTTCAGTAGTTTTTGCGTGAAAGAGTAACATCCATACAAACTTTATAATATACTATATTATAAAGTATAAAACGCCATCTACCGTAATTTGGATAGATGGCGCCATCTGCCGGGCCAAGCCACTAGTATTTACTTTTATTTCAGATTTCCCGTAGGAATGAAGCATTTTACCGCGGTAAAAAGTATCCTATGTTCATCACGGATAATGTCGGCTTGTAATGGTAAAAGAATTTTTCAAATCGGTCCACTAATTTCGGAGCCTATTCTGTACAAACAAACAAACAGTCAAATCTTTCCTCTTTATAATATTAGTATAGAAGTATAGATTTTATAATCGTTCGTAAGGAGTAAACTCAAGTCGTGTTTCGGGGTTGACTCTCACAATTTTTTTCGGTCAGTAACTAATTCTGATATTGTCAAATTCAACCCCTCCCCACTGCTGTGGGAACATCCCTAATTTTAGGGATCAAAAGACACACAATATAAAGGGCTGTAACAAGATTTGACATTCATACTAATAAGTGTTGGTTGCGAGGGGCTCGGCTCGACGTCCCTAGGGACCGTGATTCAATTCTGTCCTGGGACTTTTTATACGTTTTTTAATGGTGGACATGTTTACAAATTGGGGACATAATTATCATTCATTATAATTACGTCTGTTGTGATCCTTACTAATAAATATTTATTTATTTATTTACAATAACATATATCCTTACTTCCTTACTAATATTATAAATGCGAAAGTAACTCTATCTGTCTGTCTGTCTGTCTCGCTTTCACGCCAAAACTACTGGACAGATTTAAATGAAATTTGGTATACAGGTAGTCTAGAGCCTGGGAAAGGACATAGTGTACTTTTCATCCAGAAAAACGTAGGCACTGTTCCCGAGGGATCAAGAATAATAAAATAAAAGAACTAACGCCTGGCGAAAGTGTTATAGCAACAATACATCAAGTGTTTATATTGCTTTGGTGACGAAAGGGGTATTACGTGGACGAAGTCGCGGGCACCAGCTAGTATATAAACAATAATTATAGTTAATTAGCTATGAAAGCACACACTAGGCATCCAAGCCTGTATCGTGTGCTTCATGAATTATTATTAATTTTTTGATATCTATACTAATATTATAAAGAGGAAAGATTTGTTTGTTTGTATTGAATAGGCTCCGAAACTAGTGGACCGATTTGAAAAATTCTTTTACCATTAGAAGCCGACATTATCCGTGATGAACATAGGCTACTTTTTACCACGGTAAAATGCTTCATTCCTACGGGAAATCTAAAATAAAAGTAAATACTAGCGGCTTGGCCCGGGAGATAGCGCCATCTATCCAAATTACGGTAGATGGCGTTTTATATTTTTCTACGCGGACGAAGACGCGAGCACCAGCTAGTTATATATATTCAAATCAACAATAACATATCAAAACTCATTTAGACTTTATTTTAGTATTTAGATTTCCCGTAGGAATGAAGCATTTTACCGCGGTAAAAAGTATCCTATGTTCATCACGGATAATGTCGGCTTCTAATGGTAAAAGAATTTTTCAAATCGGTCCACTAGTTTCTGAGCCTATTCAATACAAACAAACAAACAATCAAATCTTTCCTCTTTGTAATATTAGTATATATGTATGTATTTACAAATAAAAAGTAATGTATGTAGTGTATCAACAGTTTGGTATCCATAATACTTGTATTAGTTACTTAGTGTGGAACTAGATGGTGCTGTGTGGAATGTGCATTTTTATATTTATCATAATTTTAAGACTGCACTTTAAAAATTAACATCAAAATAGATTTTTTATATATTTTTTTCGCAACGCGTGTCACTATTTAAACCCTTTGAGAGCCGGTATCTTCAATAGCCACCCCTCTTTAAAGGGGCGGTCAAATTAATCCCTTATCCCAATAAACACACATGGGAAAGCATTAAACACCAGTTCCCAAGTTTAACGGGTGACAGATACTTTAAGTAAATACTGTGTCAAATGTCAAATGTTAATGATTAATAATGGACTTTCATTTCAGCTTTCGATTAAAAAAAAATCACAGTAGCACTACCATGAGTTTATGACTACCGAAATCGCTAGCGAGAGATGAACGAGAACGTAAAATATTTGTATGAAAAATTGTACAGCGCCTCTAGCGTTCGCTCAAAGAACTAAAACCAGTAACATGAGTTGCATAAGTGAAAAACCTATCGAATGTAGTCGCTAGCGACCATTACCGACTAACGTTTAACTTGACATTTCTATACAAAATCGGTACCATGACTTACAAATTTGACTGATGCTCACGAGAAATACCGTAACGTTAGCAGTTAAATCATTCACTAGCACATTGAGGGGTGAAAGGTTCGTCATCGACAGAAGTAAACTAACGTAAGATTCCGATAGCAACTCATGGTAGTGCTACAGAAGTAAACTAACGTAAGATTTCGATAGCAACTCATGGTAGTGCTACAGAAGTAAACTAACGTAAGATTTCGATAGCAACTCATGGTAGTGCTACAGAAGTAAACTAACGTAAGATTTCGATAGCAACTCATGGTAGTGCTACTGATTTCGTGCCTCACACGACTATCGAGAACATTGGAAATGAATCTACGGAATTCGAAATTAAGGGTTGTTCTGACTTGTTGACTTCTTTCAAAAAGGTTAAGCTACAGGGCAAACCCTTAACCCCATCGTCTTTATTTTAGGCTCAAATTGTAGCTGACTAAATTGTCCAGAGGAGTTTTTCCTCAAATTTTTGATATCATTCTTTGTTTCCAAAATATCGAGCGCCAAAATCAAAAATTTGGAAAAATTTCACAATTTTTTTTCACTATTTCGGCTATAACTTTTTTCATTTTTGACTTTTTCGAAAAATTCTTTTTGCACCTTACAGCTCTCGTGAATACGCGTCTTTTGAGTGCTTTTTGAATATCATATCTTCACAACTCTCCGAGATATAAGGGGATCGCACTTTTTCGTGAAATCTGGACCTATACTGAAGCGAACGAAAAGACATTTCCAATGTCAAAAAGGGAAAAAAAACGAGTTAATACACAAATCGCCTGAATTTATCTTGCCCTGCAGTCTTATTATCTAAATGCGTCTGCTGAGCGACAGGCGACAAATGCGAAAAAATTGTGCAATATAGCACTAAATCGTCAGTTTTTACGCAAACCACACTAGCGTTATGAGCTACGTGATACGATTTAGTGTTATATTGCACAAATTTTTCGCCTTTCGCTCAGCAGAGGCATTTCTATACTAATATTATAAAGAGGAAAGATTTGATTGTTTGTTTGTTTGTATAGAATAGGCTCAGAAACTACTGGACCGATTTGAAAAATTCTTTTACCATTAGAAGTCGACATTATCTGTGATGAACATAGGCTACTTTTTACCGCAGGAAAATGCTTCATTCCTACGGGAAAACGGGTAAAAGGACAACGGGTAGTAAGAATTTTATTATCCTTCCGTACTCAACTTCTTTTTCACATAACTTCTAAACGGCTGAACCGATTGGGTTGAAATGTTATATGACTATTTCTATTGTTTCCTGGATGATTTAAAAATACAATTGGACCCGGTAGGTGGCGCTGCTGTCGCTATGTCAACTACTAAACGGCTTGACCGATTGGGTTGAAATGTTATATGACTATTTCTATTGTTTCCTGGATGATTTAAAAATACAATTGGACCCGGTAGGTGGCGCTGCTGTCGGTATGTCAACTACTAAACGGCTTGACCGATTGGGTTGAAATTTTGTATGTGTATTTCCATGTGGGTTTTGCAGACACGAGTGTATTATATTTTGTAAAGTTACGCGGACGAAGTCGCGTGCGTGTATAATATGTAATTCTATTGTGTATTGTATTTACTAACATAGTTTTAAGTTAATATTGTTACTAACCATTATGGATCTGTGTAATCAGAAATTAGTAAAATTATTATTATTCACATATATGTTATATTTTTTATCTTAATTCTAATTTTTTTACAATAAATTTATTAAAAAACAAACTAGAAATATCGTAAAAAACCTAAAACTAGAATACCGCAAGGCCCAAGCTACCCAACGCGGATGAAGTCGCGGGCACCAGCTAGTCGATCAATAAATACAAGATTGTTCGCAATAGTACGGTAACAATAGTGGAGTGGGTAACGCAACGCAATCATTTTCAAATAAATCGTGGATTACGAACTCAGTTGAAGTCAGGATATGGTGGTACAGCAGGTGCGTCCGACTTCTCATAAATTGTTGACTATGTAAACATACGGACTCGCGTTTTGTTAAGGATCGTTAGTGAATTTATTAAAGAGGTTAGATTGGATAGAAATATATATATATATATATATTATATATATATTATATATATATATATAATTTGTTTATGTAATTGATAAATATTAGAAGGGAATGTAAAAAATAAATATTAAAAATAATAATAAATATTAGAAGTATGTTAAAAATGTAAGGTATTCAAAATTTTCAAAGTTAAATTTAAGAATAATGCAAATTATTCGCTTTTTATATCATTTCCGAATTGACCTGACCTGCGAGTTTAAATAAAAAAAAAATCTCTTTCAATCAAGTCGTCGCTCATATAAAATGAGATACTGGTATTACTTTTTACTGTCAGTACGCGACAGGCGCTTAAGATCATTTCTTAATTTGATTCTGCCGAGAATCGAACCCGCGGGACCCTGAGACAGACCCTTTTAACAATGGCGAATTCAGAAAATGTCTAATGAGTAATTTGGTGAATTAGTGAAATTGACAAATAAGGAAACTGACAAGTGGTACGCTAACTCGAACAATGGGTTTGCCGAATATACTAATTAATGCTTAAGAATACTAACTGTAGTGTGTGAGAGGCACTGGCCCGGTAATTCACTGTACATTTGGCATTCACACGTCTACTCATTAAGGTACATTGTAACTGTGGGTATTGCCACCGTACGGTGCAGTGCTGCTCCCAATAAAGTGAATGCGAGACATGTATGTATATTTAACTACAAACAAACAAACAATCAAATCTTTCCTCTTTATAATATTAGTATAGATGATTTAGTTATATCTATAAACAAACATTACACTAACAACATAAACGCAACGGAATCACACGTAATCCGCGCTCGTGTGTTTCATAATAACAATTTTGAATTGATACCCCCCTGTGGCTTGCGGGATGAAGGAGTCTGTGTGATTTAGAGTTTGCCCTACTGTATTATCTTGATTTATGCGTATGGGCCTCTAGATTTATCGGCAGATTTTTTTTACATCATAATTACGTGGATATTTTTTAATACTAAAACTACGCGACCTCGTCCGCGTAGAAAAGTATAAAACGCCATCTACCGTATTTTGGATAGATGGCGCTAGCTCCCGGACCAAGCCGCTAGTATTTACTTTTATTTTAGATTTCCCGTAGGAATGAAGCATTTTCCCGCGGTAAAAAGTAGCCTATGTTCATTACGGATAATGTCAGCTTCTAATGGTAAAAGAATTTTTCAAATCGGTCCAGTAGTTTCGGAGCCTATTCTATACAAACAAACAAACAAACAATCAAATCTTTCCTCTTTATAATATTAGTACATATCTATAGATATAGTTACAATACATAATTATACATACTTAAAACTTTACATACATTACATCCTTGGAGAAATCGTATTCCCAAAATAGTGGTTAAACTCAAGTCGTAATCTTCAACTATCAAACTAAGCTAAACTTCGTTTGCAGTTTGACGTGTTAGTGACGGCTGTGTGGCCATTAGATACGAGATTTTGTATAAGAAGTTAATCTTAACTAATATTATAAACTAAACTCGCTGGTGCCCGCGACTTCGTTCGCTTTCTCTATAGCCTGTCTAAAGCCTTCCTCGATAAATGTACTATGCAACACAAAAAGACAAAAAGTAAGTAGTAAATAAGTAAGTTGAGTGTTCAGTTCTTAACTTTTGAATGTATTAATCAACTTATGCGGCCGACTGTACCTTACATAAAGAAAAAAAATATTGTCTCGAGGGATAATCAGTAAAAAAATAGGGCATGTGTTTAGCTAGTTACGCTAGCTAAACACATGCCCTATTTTTTTTTACCCTATACACATATTTTACCTGTTTATTAATTTCTGTTTTATGTTTGTTTATTTATTTATTCTTCATTCTTTTGAAATTCTTCATGAAATTCATTCTTTCTTTTCTTTATTTTCAGTGAGTCAAATACAGCATGGATAACAGTGTAGACCTGCGGCCTATATTTATTTATTTATTTACAATAACATATATATTTTAGTTAATTAGCTATGAAAGCTCTCATGAATTAAATAAAAATATTAATTATAATAATAAAATTTTATAAATTACTAAATATACACTAAATTAACACAATAAATTTAGAATATAAAATGATTATATTTTGCTTTTTGTATAATATATTATAGTTATTATACTTTGCTAAGTCATTATTCG
Source organism: Synanthedon vespiformis (assembly GCA_918317495.1). NCBI lineage: Eukaryota > Metazoa > Arthropoda > Insecta > Lepidoptera > Sesiidae > Synanthedon > Synanthedon vespiformis. The sequence continues at coordinate 3,545,526 of OU906975.1, read as the reverse complement.
TTTTTTGTGAGTAGTCGATGTATTATTCATACGATTTTGAAAACAGCGAAAATACAAATAACTATAACTCTAGAACGAGCGGTTTCGTCGCCGATTTCGTGGCCCACACGTAAAGACGTAATTTAACTAGTTTAGAATTCAACACATCGTTTTACCGAAATTGCGTTACATTAAAATTGTGATAGTAGGTAAGTACGAGTAAGTAATGACTTAACCGAAAATTTAAAAATAGGCCAACTCCTACTATTTCCTTAATAATCCTACTTTGATCGGAAGCGCACTTGCAATATCTATGATGTTGCTTGTGTCATCATAAATGATTTGTAGTGGCAGGGCACACTGCGTTTCGCAGTCATTTGGGCAGCCCGTCTGGCGGCAGTAACCACCACCTTACAGAATACCACCGTGAAATAACAGAATTATGTGCTGTTGTGTTTCGGTGAGTGAGTAAGGGATGCCAGAGCCCTTTACCCCATCCCTCCCTTATCCCCTATCCTTAATCCTTCTATGGTAGGCAGCGCACTTGTAGCACTTACGGTGTTGCTTGTGTTATAGGCGACGGTAGCCACTTACCATAACAGGTGACCGTTGGCCTGCCAAAAGATATTTAAACAGAATTTTCACCCACAAAGTACCAGGCATACATGAATACAAAGAAGTAAGAACAATGAAGACACCGAAGGCTCTGGTCTGAACTGGAGAGAAGTGTAGGGCACACTGCATTTCGCAGTCATTTGGGCAGCCCGTCTGGCGGCAGTAACCACCCCCTTACAGAATACCACCGTGAAATAACAGCATATGTGCTGTTGTGTTTCGGTGAGTGAGTAAGGGATGCCAGAGCCCTTTACCCCATCCCTCCCTTATCCCCTATCCTTAATGCTTCTATGGTCGGCAGCGCACTTGTAGCACTTATGGCGTTGCTTGTGTTATAGGTGACGGTGGCCATCTACCATCAAGTGGACCGTCAGCCTGTCTGTCGACCTTAACATTAAAAAAAAGTCCAGTCCGGTACAGATACGAAGACACCGCTCATTAGTTACCATTAGCTAGAGCGGTTTAACGCACTTATCTACAGTGTACATACACCCTAACCGAGGGTTGAGGTCACATTAATATTACATACAAAGTCAATAGAAATTGGTTTCAAAAATTATTCACTATTCCCACGTGTGTAGTTTTTACCCCATGACATTGGAACCATATCCGGCGGTGAGCCATGCGCGTGTACACCATAGATCATGACACAAATGGGGTGTAGGGTCACCATGAGTTTTGTATTAAAATTTAATATTTTATTTTATTCAAATACCAACAGCACATCAAAATTAGTCAGGTCACATACACAAGTTAATACATTAATATTACAAACAATGAATCAATCAAATATTTATTTGTAACATAACAAAGAAAGAAAAAGGAGAAAAAAAAACAGTAAGAGCCCATTACCCCATCACTTATCCCTTATCCTTAATCCTTGTATGGTCGGCAGCGCACTTGTAGCACTTATGGCGTTGCTTGTGTTATAGGCGACGGTAGCCACCTACCATCAAGTGGACCGTCAGCCTGTCTGTCGACCTTAACATAAAAAAAATGCAAGTTACAAATAGGTATTTTTCTGGCACTTATTAGAAAATAATAATAATAATAATAATAATTAAAACAATACCTACTCGAAACTTAAGCAGTGAACCAAGCAAATATGCTTGGAACCCTGCCTAAGGGACCAAAGCTTTATTTTATCTGTATTGGCTATACTTTATAAAGCTACGCGGACGAAGCCGCGTGAAACAGCTAGTAGTATATAAAATGTAAATATATAATAACTATAGAACATTTGGATTAAATAAATGAAAACTTGTAACTTTTTTTGAAGTGAAAACTTCTATCTATACTTTATATTTTTTATTTATTTTTTGACTTATTCTTATTCAGACCTAGCCCAGGCAACACATAAGCCAGATAACAGTATGAAATTCACAAATTATTCAGTTTAAAGCTTTATTATAAGGGTATTAGAGCTGACAAGATAGGCAAATGCTGTATTGAATGATTTTTGGGCTATTATGCTACTATTCAGCTATTATGTTGCTACTATACAGCTTAAAGCAGTTTATTTTGTGCCCAAATTGCTTGGATAACGGCTGATAACGGCAAAGAATATTCAGCCATTCTGTGTTGCTTGGGAGTTAGTATAACTTAGGCTATCGCCTAAACATACACACACAAACATACCCAAATATATATTTATATCAAAGAGTGACTGACGGTCACGCGAGTTCAGTTCTTTTCCCCATTCATAGAAATGGTAACTTTTAATAGAAATGCCCAACGCGCCAAAACAAGTTTTCATTTCAAAAATTCCCACAGTTTACCTCACTTCAGAATGCCTAAAGAAATTTAAACACAACTATATAGGCACTCAACGAATTTAATTTACCTACGACAAGCATGCCCTTTTCACGGATGAGCAGACCAATTTGAAATTGAAATGTGTTCGGACAATATGGCCACCCTATCGTGTTAGATTTACCGTGATTCGTACAGAGAGATAATGGCGCGCACGCGACCAGCCTAGCGCCACGCGTGCTTCCACCGAATACTACGGCTGCAAAGTATATATATCAATGTCTGATAGTAGGGTGACAATTCATTCCAATTATTACTATACCAGTGCGTGTATTGCGAGTGCAAACGCATCGAACGCGTAAATAAATGTGAATTTGTATGGGAATGAAGCAGCACACTAGGTGGCGCTAAAGAACCTAGCGGTAGTACTCGCACTAGTTTACCAGGGTGCGAGTTTTACTTGATCAAACGCATCGAACGCGTAAATAAACGTGAATGAAGCAGCACACTAGGTGGCTCTAAAGCACCTAGCGGTAGTACTCGCACTAGTTTACCAGGGTGCGAGTTTTACTCGATCAAACGCATCGAACGCGTAAATAAACGTGAATTTGTATGGGAATGAAGCAGCACACTAGGTGGCGCTAAAGAACCTAGCGGTAGTACTCGCACTAGTTTACCAGGGTGCGAGTTTTACTCGATCAAACGCATCGAACGCGTAAATAAACGTGAATTTGTATGGGAATGAAGCAGCACACTAGGTGGCGCTAAAGAACCTAGCGGTAGTACTCGCACTAGTTTACCAGGGTGCGAGTTTTACTCGATCAAAAGCATCGAACGCGTAAATAAATGTGAATTTGTATGGGAATGAAGCAGTGCACTAGGTGACGCTGAAGCACCTAGCGGTAGTACTCGCACTAGTTTACCAGGGTGCGAGTTTTACTCGATCAAACGCATCGAACGCGTAAATAAACGTGAATTTGTATGGGAATGAAGCAGCGCCACCTAGTGGCTTATCTTAACATGTTAATTTTCAAGAATTTTCATCGAGTCGTTTATATAATACTAGCTGTTGCACGCGACTTCGTCCGCGTAACTTTGTGAATTATACACTGAAACCTTCCTCGAGAACCATTCTATCCATTGGTGAAAACCGCATGTAATTCTCAAGTAGTTTTTGAGTTTATCGCGAACAGACAGACAGACAAAATGTATTTTATATATAAGAATTAGATTTGTTTCTCTCAAAATTGCTAAAAATCGCTCAAAACATCAATTAATTATACAGAAGTGGACATGATTAGATGACTCGGAGATAAGCTTAGGGAGCTTACACACGTTCATCCAAGCGTGTCCGTCCAGCCAGAGATAAGCTCCCGTGTCGTGTGTACGCCGCTTAATGAAGCGGTCACTCCAGACTTCAGATATGTCAGAGCGATAACAAATGACTTTGATATATTAAGTTGGAAAATAAATTAATTGTTCAACTTAAATCGATAAAGTGGGTAGTTCTTATTACGTCCTTTTAATGATTCACTTCACTTACGCTTTTCTTGGAATATTTTTTACAGTAACACTGGCTTTTGCACGCGACTTCGCCTGCGTAACTTTATATAATACTAGCTGGCGTTATCAAGATAGATACCGTGGAGCGGATCGCTAAAAATAACACCAAGCAGTTCTACCCATATCCGATAGATGGCGCTATCAAGTGTATTCCGGACTAAGCCGCTAGTATTTACTTTTATTTTAGATTTCCCGTAGGAATGAAGCATTTTTCCGCCGTAAAAAGTAGCCTATGTTCATCACGGATAATGTCGGCTTCTAATGGTAAAAGAATTTTTCAAATCGGTCCAGTAGTTTCGGAGCCTATTCAATACAAACAAACAAACAAATTTTTCCTCTTTATAATATTAGCATAGACTTGCTGGCGCCCGCGACTAAAAATCAATGTTAAAGTTTAAATTTCCAAAACCGCGCCAAAAACGCTGTCTTGTATGTATGTCTTGTCTTGCCATTACAGAAATGGCGAGTCTTTGTAGTAAACAAACAGAATGAATGATGACACAGAGAAATATTAAGTAAATGAACACTATTTATTACTCTATGTCTGATATGTGCACGAGCGTATGATGTCATCAGAGTTGCAACCAGTCACAGAGCGTTTCGGCGTCAAGATTTGCAAAAAATATACATTTTTTTGAAATTATTTACTATTATTATTATACACATATATTTATTTTCTATCTTAATTCTAAATTTTTTACAATAAATATTATTTAAAAAAAATACAAACAATAAATATCGTAAAAAACTTAAAACTAGAATTCCGCAGGTAGTGGGGCAAGGCCCAAGCTACCAGTGGTTAGGGCTGCAGAGTGAGGAACCTCCTGACAATTCGTGCCGTGTCCAGAAGTACCGCTTTTTGTATCTGAGCCTTGATCCAGCCATCTAGTGAGAGCCTCTTGAGGTGTTGGTCGAGGCTCTTCGCTATAAGACCGTTCGCCGACACGACTATCGGGACGATCATGGTCGAATCAACATCCCACATGGCGGTCACCTCATGAGCCAAGTCTAAATATTTACTTAGCTTATCTTTTTCGGCTTTCACGAGGTTTTCGTCATGCGGGACAGTAATGTCAACAAGCATCGTCCGGCGTTGGGATCGATCAATAACCACGATGTCAGGCTTATTGGCGACAATAGTCCTGTCCGTGATTATGGAGCGATCCCAATAGAGCGTGGCATGACCATTTTCGAGAACGGGCGTAGGCACGTACTTGTAGTACGGCACCTCAGATTCGATAAGACCGTATCGAAGAGCAAGTTGCTGATGTATGATTCTGGCTACTTGGTTATGTCTGTGCAAATACTCGCCGTTAGCAAGATGAGCACAACCGGAAATAATATGCCTGAGTGTCTCTCCAGGACGGTGGCATGCCCGACAGATGTCGACCGTACCGTCCTTCAGGATATATTTCCGGTAATTGTTCGTCTTAATAACTTCGTCCATAATTGCACAGACAAACCCTTCGGTTTCCCCAAAGAGGTCACCGAAACGTAGTCAGTTCACTGACATGAGCGAGTCTACATCAGGACTCGTCAGGGCCTTGTAGAACCGTCCATGCAGTTCCTTGCCCTTCCATACGCTCCTTCGGTCTTCGGTGCTAAGAACCACAGGCTTACGCCAGTTCTCGTTAGATAAGCATAAGGGAGTGAAGTGTTTGTCAACTGTCACCACCTCATGATGTGTCCCGCCCTCGATGTTATGGAAATATTCCCTGAGACTGCATATTTCTCGGTTATGAAGATCCTTGGCGTTCAGAAAGCCTCGGCCCCCCAATTTCCGAGGAATATACAGTCTCATAACAGACGAGCGCGGGTGTAACATCCGGTATGTGGTGAGCAGTTGACGAACCTTTCTGTCCAAGGCATCTAGTTCAGTCTGAGTCCATCTTAGTATGCCAAAGGAGTAGGTTAACAAGGGCATAACCCAGCTGTTGAAAGCGCGCACCTTATTACCACCCGACAAAAGACTCTTAAGTACTTTTGTTAGGCGACAAAAGAAGCGTTCCTTCACCTTCTGTTTTATTATTATTATTATTATTATTATTAATTTTTTTAATTTATTTATAGAATTTATTTTTTAATGTCAACAAAATTTGAACCTTATCTTTAAAATAACAATACAAATTATCCTAATTTATATAATACTAGTGGGTGCCCGCGACTTCGTTCGCGTTGAAAAAGAAAATATATGCTAGCTTGACCCGGGCAAACGTTATTTTGCAACTATCACTTACCTACCGAAAAAAAGATTCTTAAAAATCGGTCTTAGAGATGGGACCTCGTACTACAACAAAATTCTGAACGCACCTATAAATATTTGACAACCAAGTGACAATTTTAGACAAATGACATTAATAATGTTTCACAGCTAGGAACATTTTGTGTAATGTCATCTCATGTCATCTTATGTCGCTGTGACGGCGATGGCGCCGCCATGCGACAGTAGCGCCCAATTATTTATGTTTTTATATGATCCCTCGGGAATACTTAGTCCTTTTTATCTGGACGAAAGGTACCCTATGTCCTTTCTGGTGTCCCGGACAAAGTGTATGCAAAATTTCATGGTGATCGGTTCAGTAGTTTTTGCGCGAAAGCGAGACAGACAGACAGACAGAGTTACTTTCGCATTTATAATATTATTACAGTATGGACTAGGCTAAACTACATAAAAAATAGACATACATAAAATTTAACTTTAAAGTGACATATTATGTTCTGTTACGCTATTTTCTGATAGAACAACCACAATTTGTAGTATATTTTAAATCTTGTCAAATAGCCAATTGTGAAAATTTAAATTTATAAACATTCGTAAGACGACACACAAACATGACAATTCGCCCGACCCGGGCGAGATAAATTCGGGTGATTTGTGATAACCTATGATGATGATACCTAAGATGTCGGCGCATGTGTACAATTGCGCACAAAATTGCTAAGGAATATGACATTTTTTTTCTTATTTCGTAATTTTTCACCTCACTAATTTAACATTACAGGCAGTGTTGACATTCCTTCCATAAAATCATCGTGCGATGTCGAAGGGCAATGTTTTTTTTTTAGGCATTTATTCACCATGACGTATTTACTAATACGATAAAACAATCTGTACGCAACAGTACCCGAGAGACTCGAGACGCGCGAACGAAGTGCGCGAGGGGAAGAGCGACTGAGTCTACCAATAACGTCCTCACTTTCCTCTGCCCCCTCAAATACCTAAAAATAGAGTTCTGCGCACATTTGCCGAGAAGTCTTTATTCGCTGCACGCCCTATACTCGTTGATAACGTACAGTCGGCCGCACAAGTTGATTAACATGTTTAAAACGAGTGAACTTACTTACTTGTTTTACGATTTTACTTATTTTACGGCCTTTTACGATTTTACGATTTTGTACGTGAAGTTAATTTAGTCGTGACAACGAGTTATGGCGTGTTGAGTGTTCAGTTGTTTTGCACTTTTGAATGTGTTAATCGACTTATGCGGCCGACTGTAGCTTTCTATACTTAAATTTTTAAAATCTGTTTTTGAGTTTATTTATTACAATACAAATCTTCTCTCTTTATACTTAACTAGATGCTGTACGCGACTTCGCCCGCCTAACTTTATAAAATGCTGATAGTATTGTTACTCGCTGATAACGTAGCTTTTCTATAGGTGAAAGGATTTTTAAAATCGTTTATTAGTTTTTGAGTTTATTTATTACATTACATTACATTAATTTTCCTTTCATTTAATTTATCAAGTTTGTTAGAGAGATTTCATCCTTATAATTGACCCTAACGATCGATGCAATAAAAGTAAAGGATGTAACTTTTACAGATTTTAGCCGGTTCGATTCCCGGGTGTGGCAAGCGAATTTTCGAAAATCTTTGAATGCAGTTTTCCTTCTAATCAAAAATAAAGGAATGTTTTCTTTGAGTAAAACTTTCTATCTACAGTATTAAGAGTAATTTCCCTCCAGGTGGCATTACAAATATCCAACCTGTATACTTTGAATATACGTATTGTTTTGTAAACAGTACTTCGCTCAAAGTTAGCGTTTTCAATATTATTAGGAAGTTGATGAATTGATCGCATCGAACTCCCGCTGTCCCAGGAAATTGGAAATTGTTCCTTTTAATAGCTTGTCATGTGCGAAACACCAATGGAGAGTACACTGGCAACACCGACGGAACAGGCAAACGCGTCATCGCACACGAAGCGACAACTTTTAATGGACGGCATGCAATCTATGTCGGCGGCCTATCGCGAAATTGGGCAAATCACAAAGTGACAAGGGTGTAAATTTTTTGAAGTGGAGTGTTTCACTTCAAAATGCCCGGCTGTTAACTGTGGCATTGTTTCACTTAAAAAAAAATCGCTGGTTGTATATAGCAAAAAAATACTACATTCAAATATATAAATAAAATATAAAAACAGGTTACGTGTTTTTAAATATTTAACCTGTGTTATATATAGTCTATTAATCTACCAATAAATACTTTCAATATATAACCTACGTTATTGCACTTAAAATAGGAAGTTATCTAAACAAAAAACATTTGAAACTGTAGTGTATGCATCTTTGGGATTTGTTCACTAATTCATACAGACAAGCACAGTCTCAAGCGTACCACGTGACTGGCGCCAGCAATCCACGTGGGATGAGATAAATATGCCAGTCGCGTGACGGAAGTCTATCCGAAGTGTGCGTGTGTGAGCCAGCGAGATGATAGTAAAGACACTACAGAAACTATAAATTAACTACAAAATGACTGAGTGTTACATCAAATTTGTGTATGTTTGTAATTAAGTAATAAACTCAAAAAATACTGGACCTATTTTGAAAATTTTTCCTCTCGTAGAAAGCTAGATACATCAGCGAGTAACATAGGCTATATTCTATAGAGTTACGCGGACGAAGTCGCTTGCAACATCTCTGGTATTATTGTAAAAAAGATTTTGTATTTTTGTATGTAATGAATAAACTAAAAATACGCGGACGATGTCGCGTGAAACAGCTAGCAAGAAATAACTTACAACTGGCAATGCAAATTGTAAATTAAAATAACAAAAGGGGAAAAGCCATTCAGCTAATATACTGATTCTAAGATCGAGCTGCGACATGCATACGCCTCTAGTTTTGAAATTCTAACTTAGACTCATAATTGATAAGTTTAATAACAAAATTCTTAGTGTCCCCGTACCTATCATATAAATTACCTTAACAAGTTATGGAAGTTTTCGAGAATTTTCATTGACTCGTTTATATAATACTAGATATTGCACGCGACATCGTCCGCGTAACTTTATAAAATATAATACATTCGTGTCTGTGAAAACATGGAAATTCAACATTTCAACCCAATCGGTCAAGCCGTTTAGTAGTTGACATACCGACAGCAGCGCCACCTACCGGGTCCGATTGTATTTTTAAATTATCCAGGAAATCATCAAAATACCGATATAAAATTTCAACCCAATCGGTTCAGCCGTTTAGAAGTTATATGAAAAAGAAATTAAGTACTGAAGGATAATTATTACTACATGTTGTCCTATTACCCGTTTTACCGTAGGAATGAAGCATGAAAAAGTAGTCTATGTTCATCACAAATAATGTCGGCTTCTAATGGTAAAAGAATTTTTCAAATCGGTCCAGTAGTTTCGGAGCCTATTCTAAACAAACAAACAATCAAATCTTTCCTCTTTATAATATTAGTAAGTATAGACTAGATAGTGCCCGCGACTTTGAGAAATACAAAAATATGTAACGATTGACCTCTTGTTGCTCACTTTGGCCGGGCGTTCGTTTTTTTTTATTTTATTTTAGACTAGCTGATGCACGCGACTTTGTCCGCGTAACTTTATAAAATATATACTATGTTACTCGCTGATAATATACCTTCCCAACAGTGAAAGAATTTTTCAAATCGGTCCACTAGTTTCGGAGTCTATTCAATACAAACAAACAATCAAATCTTTCCTCTTTATAATATTAGTATAGATAGATGATCAACTTTTTGCAACATACAATATGAAACATTGTATTGTCGCGATAAGCTCAAAAACTACTGCACCGATTTTCATGCTGTTTTCACCAATGAATAGAGCGGTTCTCGAGGAATGTTTTAGTATATACATTACAAAGTTACGGGAGCGAAGTCGCGGGCAGCAGCCAGTTAATTATAAACATATAAAAATACACTCACGTTTTCTATCTAGACATTATTGTCAGTGCTTATCCATTAAAAAACAAGTCAAATCATTTACCTGTTAAATTATCTATTTATATAATAAATATCCCTTGTCATTTGTCAATTCTCATTCACATTTGCACAACAAAACCACAAGTAAATTCACAACAAACAACACAAAACAAAATAGTTTCATTAATAACTGAAACAAACACGAATTCAAAATGTTATAAACAAAAACAATGGCGACGCCATTATAATACGGGAGCACAAATAGAACTGACTGACTGAGCGAGTGACTGAGTCCATGAGTTGTATTGAATGGACTGAAGTTAGTGAAGGGTGTTGAATAAATGAGCGGGTTGGAATGGAATGAATGGATTTCCTTTAAGCGAGGGCGATGGGTGTAGGCCAGTGTAGGCACAGATGAATAATAGGGCGTTTGAAAAACAATTTGATTCTATTTATTGGTTTTCAATAGACCATTATTATTTTATTATAATGTTTATCATCTTGTTTATCTTTGAACCCGTGGTATGAAAATTTATGGGAGTAAAATTGTTACGTATAAAAGTACTGATAGCGCACTTACATATTCTGTAGATCAAATATATTTGATTGGTCTCGCTACGCTCTACTAGATACAGCCGCCGTACTTGAAAAATGCGGCAACAAATAGTATGCCGACTTCGGCGTACCTGAGCTAGTCACAATGCAAACTGTCTGTGATATGTATGTCCCGAATGTTTTATTAAATTTTGAGCAAAATAAAATGCCAATTTGCGCAGTGAAACTGCATAAAAATATAATTAAACTGCGTAAAAAGTGATAAAATAGCGACGACGTTTTACACACACTACAATAAACAATAATAAGTTGCCGCATTCACAGACTGTGAATGCGGCAACTTATCACAGAGCTATTGGTTTTAGGTAGGGCCGTATCTAGTCGAGCGCAGCGAGACCAATCATTTATCTATGCTGTAAGTAGATGTTGTCGGTGTTTATAGCGTATACAATTTACCATCTACCATCAAGCGAACTGTCAGAAAGTGTTCATTCTTATCTAAATTATATAAAAATACTCTAATTACCTCTTATTAATATCCAGTTTGATGTTGCGGCCGTTTAGTGACCTGCAACAAAAATAAATTAGGTAATAACATGGTAATAAATAATAATGTACCTACTTTTAAAAAGTTTATAAATTACACAGACCAAATAATAACTATACACAAATTCTGCAATAAACGTAGTGAAGCCGGTTTTATAAACAGTGTATAATATGTCGTTGGCACATCGTAGAATTGGGCATATCATGATATTCCTGGGCAGATCTTATTCCTGTTAAAACTGAGAGGGTCGCCTCACTCCGCTCCGCTTCGCTCGGCTCACCAAATTTATTTCCATGTAAACCTAACATGCTCCTCCTCGCATTGCTTCGCTCCGCTCCTCGTCGCGTCCTTTTTGACTTTTGGTGAAAGATTTCTGATTTCATACTTTACGATCTGCCCACGACACATAAACCGATTACTCTATTGAGATTTTTGTGTTCCATGCTATAACCGCTTATTTGTTTTTATTGTAAAAATTTTTTTTTTTTTTTTCAAAATTTGATTTGATTCCAACCTGCTTTTTATTTTTTTGAAGACTCATTTGTAGAACCTTTACGCAGCTGGTCATTTTCACTAGCAAATCAATTATCAATATACTAATAGTAAATCTGAGTGTTGGTATTGTATGTATGTATGTATGTTCCTCCATAACTCTGAAATGAATTAATTGATTTTCATGAAACTTGGTAGATAAACATTTAAACTTACAGGACACAGGATAGGCTACTTTCTCTTTCAACGCGGACGAAGCTAGTATGGAATAAAAACACGCAAACGTCATAATTAGTTCTGATTACTTCCTAGGGCGACGTTTCAAAATAGTACACGAAATTATCTGTCATTTGTATGAGACAGCCTGTCCAGTGGCATAAATTACAGGTCAGTGGTATAAACACATGAATAATAATATATAATTAATAATATTAATACATGAATAACACAGGTCAACACGATTTTCGGGTTTGGCCTCTGCATATGAAATTTTGATTTGTTTTCTATGTTCTATAAGGGAATAAATTTTAATAATTTTTTTGATCAAAGTTTGCTTTTGTAGAAACTAGAGCATTTCTTTTATTTTTTTAAGACAAATGATAGATTCACACATTATTTCCATACTTTTATTTTCAATTACAATTAGAAAAGTTTGTGTTGAACACTAAGAGCTTTTGTCATTTAAGATTTTTGATAAACAACAGGAAATATATGTAAAATAAGGGAAAAATTAAGTTCAAAAATGATTATAATGTTTGTATGTTTGTAAGATACGAGATCTTACTTATAGTCATAAATCAGGCAAAAGCAAACTTTAAAAGCTAAAAATTAAAATGTAACTATTTTTAGATGTCTACAATCAGAATTTAAGCATTAGAACAGAAACCAAAAAGGAATTCTTTTTTTGTTGACTGATGTACTAAATAATTTATAGATGTGTATTGTATGTAGGTATATTGCTATCATTTTTTTTTTGTACTTAAAAAATTAAAGATGTCTAACCTTTAAGATGGCTATATAAAAATATAAATAATCTATTTTATATATTTGTTAAATATTAAATGCTGTAAGGTTAGCTATTAAATAAATAAAAAAATAAATAAAATTAAAAAAACATAGACTACATTTTGTGTAACTAAAACATTTTGTATAAAACTGTGGGTAGTTTAGTAATAATGACAATAAAAAATCCTATATACCCTCATTTTTACTATTTAAAACTTCGGTTATACATAAATTTCATATGTGACGGCCATTTTTCTCGTTGATCTCACAGATTGAACAGTAATCCGTGTATTTTAATAAGAAAAATAGAAAATTTCCATATTTTCAAGTAAGTTTCATATTTAGCTTTTATGCATGTCTATACTAATATTATAAAGAGAGAATATTTGTATGTTTGCAATGAACTAACTCAAAAAATACTGGACCGATTTTAAAAATTCTTTCACCTACAGAAAGTTACATTATCAGCGAGTAACATAGGCTATATTTTATAAAATTACGCGGACGAAGTCGCGTGCAACAGCTAGTATATAATAATGCGAGAGTTTGTATGTTTCGAACGATCGATGTTTGTTACTCAATGACGCAAAAATGGCTAAACGGATTTGGATGAAATTTGGCACACATATAGCTCATTACCTGGATTAACATATAGGATACTTTTCTCCCTGGAAAAATGTTAGGTTCCCGAGGGATTTTTAAAAGTGAACTGCAGGCTAGTCGTTTAATATTTTTTTAAATTGGTGTCTTGTGGTTTAGGAGATTACCCTCCACATTTTTTTTGTCAACATCTGTGATCATCAGACAGGTTGGTCTATTTGATGGTAAGTGTCTACCGTCGCCTGTGACTCGAGCAACGCCCACATGTGCAAATGTGCATATCTCTATGTATAGATTTATATATCAATCAATCAATCTATACTAATATTATAAAGAGGAAAGATTTGATTGTTTGTTTGTATTGAATAGGCTCCGAAACTACTGGACCTATTTGAAAAATTCTTTTCCTATTAGAAGCCGACATTATCCGTGATGAACATAGGATACTTTTTACCTTAGGAAAATGCTTCATTCCTACGGGAAAACGGGTAATAGGACAACGGGTAGTAAGAATTATCCTTCCGTACTTAAATTCTTTTTCACATAACTTCTAAACGGCAGAACCGATTGGGTTGAAATTTTATATGTCTATTTCGATGGTTTCCTGGATGATTTAAAAATACAATTGGACCCGGTAGGTGGCGCTGCTGTCGGTATATCAACTACTAAACGGCTTGACCGATTGGGTTGAAATTTTGTATGTGTATTTCCATGTGGGTTTTACAGACACGAATGTATTATATCTTATAAAGTTACGCGGACGAAGTCGCGTGCAACAGCTAGTAAAAAAATAAACATAAAAATCCCGCTAGGGTCAAATTCTTGTGTTAACATTTTACCTTTCAACCTGAGTCATATTTGTATATGTTTTGTATTTGTAATATGTATGTATTTACAAAAAAATAAATGTATGTAGTATATTAACTGTCTGGTATCCAAAATACAAGCATTAGTTGCTTAGTGTGGAACTAGATGGCGCTGTGTGGAATGTGTGTCATATTTATTTATTTATTTAAATATATTTCAGTAATGGTAAAACCAATGATCGTCGTCGATGAGGCTACCGAAGCTATGGAAGAAGATGAGCAGGAAGAGGTCCCTAAATCCAGGACCTCTGGTAGTGTAGTCCCTAAAAACAGCCCTCAAAAGGATGAGGCAATGGTAGCGGAAACATCTGACGGGAAAATTAGTAGGGATGCCATGGAAGTTCCTCATATTACGGTAAAAAAATATACCTATATACTAATATACTAGCTGGTGCTCGCGACTTCGTCCGCGTAGAGAAGTATAAAACGCCATCTACCGTATTTTGGATAGATGGCGCTACCTCCCGGGCCAAGCCGCTAGTGTTTACTTTTATTTTAGATTTCCCGTAGGAATGAAGCATTTTACCGCGGTAAAAAGTATCCTATGTTCATCACGGATAATGTCGGCTTCTAACGGTAAAAGAATTTTTCAAATCAGTCCACTAGTTTCGGAGCATATTCTATACAAACAAACAAAAAATCAAATCTTTCCTCTTTATAATTATTAGTAAGTATAGATTATAAAGAGGAAAGATTTGTTTGTTTGCATTGAATAGGCTTCGAAACGAAACTACTGGACTGAAATTACAATTTCTTTCAGCTATTGAAAACTACATTGTCAGCGAGTAAAGTTACGCGGACGAAGTCGCGTGCAACAGCTTGTCAATACTAATAATAAATCTGTAGGGGTCGGTCATAGAGTAAGTTACTTTGTATACTGAGACTCATACATATAGAATTTTTTCTATATGTATGTATGTTTCTCCATAAATAACTCTTTGTACGGAGGAAAACTAACTTGTATTACCTTAAAAAGGCGGAACATCAATTGATATTAACAATCAACCCACTTGTGTTGAACCTAGACTAGACTTCACACAAGTTTTGCCTATTGCCTTTTCGACCGACGAAAACGAAAAAACAAAACGGAGGAGGTACTCAATTCGACGCGTATATATATATTTTTTATGGATCACGCATAACTTTTGACAGGGTGGTCCGATTTTGATAATTCTTCTTTTATTTGAAAAGGTGCACCTCCAAGGGGGTCCCATTTTAATTTGGAAAAAAAAATTCCAACCCTAAGGGTAGGAAAACAGGGGATGATATTCACTCATCGATTGTAGCGTATAACCAACCACGCATAACTTTTTACAGAGTAGTCCGATTTTGATAATTATTTTTTTATTTCAAAGGGTGCACCCCCGAGGGGGTCCCATTTTAATTTGGAAAAAAAATTCCAACCCTAAAGGTAGGAAACAGGGGACGATTGATTGTTCACTCACCGATTGTAGCGTATAACCACGCATAACTTTTTACAGAGTATTCCGATTTTGATAATTATTTTTTTATTTCAAAGGGTGCACCCCCGAGGGGGTCCCATTTTAATTTGGAAAAAAAATTTCAACCCTAAGGGTAGGAAAACAGGGGATGATTGATTGTTCACTCACCGATTGTAGCGTATAACCACGCATAACTTTTTACAGAGTAGTCCGATTTTGATAATTCTTTTTTTAATGGATAGGGTATACCTCGAAGTTGGTCTCGTATAAATTTGGAAAATAAATTCCTACCCTAAAGGTGGAAAAGTGGGAGTGGAAAAATTAAAAATTAAGCATGTAGTAAATATTAGATTATAGCCAAAAAAAAAATATAAAATAAAACTTTTTAACAAAAAATAAAACCGCCGAAAAAACTGAAAAGCATAAAATAATCTTACCTATTATTTTACCTAAGTAATTTTGAGTCGGCGCCAAACAAGCAAAAATTACGTAAAGAGTGATGCGCGGCCGCGACTCAAAATTACTTAGGTAAAATAATAGGTAAGATTATTTTATGCTTTTCAGTTTTTACGGCGGTTTTATTTTTTTCTTTTTCAATGCGGACGAAGTCGCGGGCACCAGCTAGTGAATAAATAAATCTGTCATTTTCAGAGCATCATTTATGGACCTTGGAATATAATGTATTCGTGGCCAAAGCAGGAAGAGTCTGATCTGCCGGATCTTGCTCGCGAAATAATTTTTGGACCGCCGTCCAAATTGGAGAACGCCCTGTTCAGTTGCAAGAAGTGTATGAAGAAATACGAGGATGTGATGGGCGCTATTAAGGTGAAATAACTCTTTTCAACCGACTTCCAATAACTCTTCTTAACAAAAAAAAAAAAACAACCAGCCATTGTCGGAACTGGAACAAATTGAAATGGGACCATAATGAGGTAACAAACATAAAAAAAATACAGTCAAATTAAAGGAACCTCCTTCTTTTTTGGAGGTCGGTTGAAAACGAGGAGGTTCTCAATTCGACTGTTTGTTACCTCATAACTTTCGACTGGGTGAACTGATTTTGATGATTCTTTTTTTATTTGAAAGCTAGTGCTTCCCGTGTGGTTCCATTTCAATTTGGTCCAGTTCCGACATTAGCATCCATGAGAAAAGACCATGAGACTGTTTGAAGTAGGTTTATTTTTTGTTAAAAAGAGTTATTAACAAAAAATAAAACCGGCTTTCTATTCTATTCTATCCTATTCTATCCAATTCCACTTTATTCTAATTCCATTCTATTCCATTCCATTCCACTCCACTCCACTCCACTCCACTCCACTCCACTCCACTCCACTCCACTCCACTCCATTCCATTCCATTGGCAAGCTTGGCAAGCTTCCAAGATTTAGGCACAAAACCCTCTCTCAGAGACAAGCGAAAGAGATGCATGAGGATAGGGGACATGTCCTCACATGTCCGCAGTACTATTGCCACCATCAGGGCCACTAGCCTTGTTCACGTCCATACATCTTAGGGCCCTAAGTACCTCGGACTGGCGAATAGATATATCTGGCATTGTGTATTCGTAACGAGGTAAAGATGGTGGGGTATGACTGGAAGAATCTAGACGCGAATTACTCGCAAACATGTAGCCAAATAGATCAGCCTTCTCCTTGGCGGAGTGAACGAGTGACCCATCTGGCTTTAGCAGTAGCGGAAGCGACGGACGGCAGAAGTTCACTTCCACAGATTTGGCACAGATCTATTCCACTATTTTCTATTCTATTCTTTTCAGTCATATGGCCAAAACGAAGAAATACTAGTCTGCGAGCTGGTCAACGAAGAGTCGCAAGTGGAGGCAGCCATCAACCGACCCAGCTGCGAATGTAAAGACACGCCGAGGGGTGACAAATTCGTCGCGTTACCGCTAAACGAAAGAGCCCTTTTATACTTGAGATATTTCCCTAACGTCGAGTACACGAAGGAAGACCCTTACACGGTTCTGCTACTGCACAGGGAGATAGCTTCAGTGAAAGACGTGCACTCTTGGGCGGACAATTTGGAAATACTCAAGTCTCGCAAGGGAGGTTTGGCCTTCCATTACAACCCAGACCCACATGACTAAAACCTGAAAGCAGTGGGGAATCTATGGTTAGGGTAGAGGAATATATATAGAGTACGCTCAATTTTTTTTACTAATATGTAATAATAATAATATGTAAATTTAAATAGTTATTTGAATTTATTATTAATTGATTAGACGTTCCAATAATTGAGTAGTAGTTAAAAATTCTCTGCCGACACACAATTTCAGTAAGACTTTCTCATTTTTATTGCTTAAATTAATTAATATATATTTTTTAATAATTTAGAATAATAATCTTAGAAAATAAAGTGATTGATTGTGTATGGGTTTTTTATTTAACTTCTCTTATGTAAACATCGTCATATTTGATGGTAGATAAAGCGGCTATAGAGAAAGCGGACAAAGTAGCGGGCACCAGCTAAACATTCTACTTAATAAAAAAAATTCAAATGTTTAAAAAAAAAAATAAAAAAAATTAAAATGTTTATTAACAGTTAGAAAAATCATTTACAATAATAGCCATGATTGAAGACTCCTTTTAAGCAGAAGCCTGTGCCAGGAGCTTTCGCTCTTCCATAAAAGCTAGTATAGGTCGTGCAGCGAATAAAGACTTATTCTTAGGGGGGCAGAGGAACGTGAGGGGCGGGTGCGCGTCGGTGTGCCGACACGTTAATTGGTAGACTCAGTCGCTCTTCCCCTCGCGCACTTCGTTCGTGCGTCTCGAGTCTCTTAGGTACTGTTGTGTACAGATTGTTTTATCGTATTAGTAAATACGTCATGGTGAATAAATGCCTAAAAAAAACGTTCCTCTTCGACATCGCACGATGATTTTATGGAAGGAATGTCAACACTGCCAGTAATGTTAAGTTAGTGAGGTGAAAAATTACGAAATAAGAAAAAAAATGTCATTTTCCTTAGCAATTTTGTGCGCAATTGTACACATGCGCGATTGCCCCCACAAGTGTCTCCTTCAAACCTTAATATAATAATTCACCTATAACAATGTAGTAATGTTTCATACTAAACTTTCACTTAAACGGCAAACGGATCCTCTTCAAAGATAGAAATAAAAATAACATTAAAAAAAACTCAAAGAATATTTATTAATGAGGACATAAGTAAAATGAATTTCCAACTCATTTGGCTTGAAGAACCGCTTTATGAAATGCATTTTTAATTTGTTTAGGAATGCCTTTTTTTTTTCAAAATTAAATCGAGCAGTCCAGAATCTAGACTAAAGTAATATAAATAACAACATCGCTTTTAGACTCTTATTAAATCTAGCTTCAGCTTGCTTTAGGCTTTATCTTTAGCTTTTAGCTATAGGGTTTTACAGGTATGATAAAAATATCTTGTCTATGTATGCTATTGGTCCGTGAGCCAGCGACAGATTTTCATGACCAATTTCCTCTTAGTCGATAACTCGTAAAATGACTCTCTCAAGTTGTATCATGAAGCGTTGTGAACGTCAGCTGCGGCTCCGATGGTGGGTTGAGCAGTAGAGTGGTAGCCGCCCACGTACATAATAAAATAATTTTTTAATCATTTATTCCCGATTAAAAATTCATCAAATTATAGTTAGCCTAATATTTTGAAGAAACAAAATTTTCAGCTATTTATAAAATGGTGGATTATACGTCAGCAGGTCACACGAATGTATACGTGTTCAGTGATTACCTTCCAATAGAAAATTTATCAGATGATAGTTTATGTATTAGTGTTAATAAATAAAAAAGTCAGCTGGTTATATCTTGGTGGAATGCTTGTCAGATGATGCTCTGAAAGTGTAACGGGCTACCACTGCTCAACCCACCATCGGAGCCGCAGCTGACGTTCGCAACGCATCATGATACAACTCTCTCAGGCATTTTACAAATTATCGACTGAGAGGAAATCATTGACGAAATTAGTACCTGGCTTACGGACCATAAGTATCCTCTATTTTAATAATAATGAAACACTTTTTGGTTATATGCCTTTTATGTAAAGAAAAAAAAAACTACACGTAATTCAATTATCGACCGAAAGGCTTCAATACAAGTCAAAATATCTCCGAAGTTCTAAGTTATATTTACGTAATTTTTATAATAAAATAATCTTCAACTCTTTCTGAAATTATGCATCTTTTTAGTTTCTAAATAAATACTATTTTTTTTTATTAAATTAAATAAAAGTACTGCACTGCGCCGGCGAGATGAGTTCAGTCGCGCCCGAGCGCTTGTCGAGTCGAGACTTGCTCAGCGCTGAAACGTAAGAGCGCTCTTAATAAAAAATATTCAAATGTTTAAAAAAAAAAAATAAAAAAAAAAATGTTTATTAACAGTTAGAAAAATCATTTACAATAATAACCATGATTGAAGACTCTTTTCCATATAAGCTAGTAACAATGTAATAACGTTTCATACTAAACTTTCAGTTCAAGGATCCTCTTCAAAGATAGAAAGAAAAATACTCAAAGAATATTTTTTAATGAGGACATAAGTAAAATGAATTTCCAACTCATTTGGTTTGAAAAACCGCTTTATGAAATGCATTTTTTTTTTCAAAATGAAATCTAGACTAGACTAAGGCAAACAGCATCGCTTTTAGACACTTTTTAATGTAGCTTGCTTTAGGCTTTATCTTTAGCTGTAGGGTTTTACAGGTATGATCAAAATATCTTGTCCAGATGCTATGCTATGCTTTATGCTATGCTGTGCAGTAGGGGCGTAGCCAGCCATGGGCTCAGGGTGGGGCAGCAGTCTAAAATAATATGTAACCGGCAAACTATACCCGCGATCATACCCCGGTTAATTTTTTCATACAAAAATGTATGTATGTATAATTCGAATTATCCAAAACACTTTCTTATTGCTCACCTACCAGCACCACGAAATCTTCCATCCTAAAATGACGACTGACGACTGTCGAGTGTGAACTTTCTTACGGATATTAAGTATTGTAGTTAGTATAGGTCGTGCAGCGATTAAAGACTTCTCGGCAAATGTGCGCAGAATCCTATTTTTATCCTATTTTAATCATGGTGAATAATTGCCTAAACAAACGTTCTTCTTCGACATCGCATGATGATTTTATGGTAGGAATATCAGCACTGCCTGTAATGTTAAGTTAGTGAGGTGAAAAATTACGAAATAAGAAAAAAAAATGTCATTTTCCTCAGCAATTTTGTGCGCAATTGTACACATGCGCCGATTCCCCCACAAGTGTCGCCTTCAAACCTTAATATAATAATTCACCTATACATAGATAATTAAGTTATTTAGATTTAATTAGGTACCTTACAGGTCAGAGCCAGGGCTACCTACGCCCCTGGGTCTGTACTCTATGCAATGCTATGCTTTATGCCAGAGGTGGCCAAGCTCCTTGATAGCGCGAGCCATTTTTCAAAATATGAAATTTCTTGCGGCCATAAAGAGAACGTAAAAGTAGAATAAGTCGTAAACGGTAAGTGATAGAAAAAAAATTATTGGACAAGAAAGATGGGAAATTTATTTATCTACAATAATTATTTATCTACCATTTTGGACCTCAAGTGCACGGTTATGGAGAAACCATAACGAACTTATAGAACGAAACGGGTTTTGTCAAAATGGCCCGCCTTATTTGTAAGGATTTTGTGCATTTAGGGTAAGTACGTGATACTGAACCTATTTAAAAAATAAATAAGAGTAATTTAGTGCATTATGGATAAGAATAACTGGCTCATCTATTGACTGTAGTACTAACGGACACCAAGTGTAGGTTGCGTCGCCATCGTGTCTCGATGAAATATGGCCCTATCTCGCATTAACTTATTTTTTGTCTTGTATCATTGTCTAATTCGAACCTTAAGTGTTTACGTGTAGATAGGTTTTTGCTTGGGAAGTTAAAGAGTGATGTATGGTCTACCTACACTCAGGAGACACCATTATTAATTGAAGACGTGAGTGGATGAAGGCGTTATGTCGCATTTTTGGGTTTTTTCGTATTTTTTTTCAGGTTAATGAAGGTAATATGTCGATTTAAGACATTTTTGGAAAATAAAAAAATTGAAAAAGGTGTTGGGTACAAAATTTTAAAAAGCAAAGAGTGTAGAAAAGTTCACTTATGTCAATGGAAGAGGGAGCTATAATAGTATGTTCACTTTTATTAGAAGCGGATTTTAATAGGATTTTCACTAAAGGAAAAAGCGAGGAATGTTTTTTTGTGTATATATTTGCGCCCGTGTGAAGCCGGGGGCTGGTCGCTAGTGTCCAATAGATTTCTTATGCCTTAATAGACCAATTTTAAATATGCTATTCGCACAATGAATGGGCATTGTGCTTCCAAAATGAATTTTCATTGTTAGCTTTTAAGTTCGTACAATATTTGAGAAAAGCTTTCTTATTTTATCATTGTATAGTATGCATTTTTAATGTTTAAACATTCTTTGGAAAAGTTAATGTTCAATAATCTATACTAATACTATAGCTACACGCTCCCTGCTTCGCCTGGGTTCAAAATAAAAACTTTACAAGTTACATATAGTCAAATTACATATAGTTACGAGTTTTATCAAAGTTTTATCAAAATATAGGAGTTCACTTCTTTTTCTATCTATCTTATATTATATAAATAATTAACAAAAAATAAAACCGCCGAAAAAAATGAAAAGCATAAAATAATCTTACCTATTATTTTACCTAAGTAATTTTGAGTCGCGGCCGCGCATCACTCTCTACGTATTTTTTGCTTGTTTGGCGCCGACTCAAAATTACTTAGGTAAAATGATAATAAGATTATTTTGCGCTTTTCAGTTTTTTCGGCGGTTTTATTTTTTGTTAAAAAGTTTTATTTTATATTTTTTTGTGGCTATAATCTAATATTTACTACATGCTTAATTTTTAATTTTCCCATCCCCATTTTCCCACCCTTAGGGTAGGATTTTTTTTTTCCAAATTTATACGAGACCAACTTCGAGGTATCCTTTACAAAAAGAATGATCAAAATCGGACTACGCTGTAAAAAGTTATGTGTGGTTATACGCTACAATCGGTGAGTGAACAATCAATCATCCCCCTGTTTTCCTACCCTTAGGGTTGGAATTTTTTTCCAAATTAAAATGTGAACCCCTTGGGCAAGAATAGAGGTAATGCACTCTTTCAAATAAAAAAAGAATTATCAAAATCGGACCACCCTGTCAAAAGTTATGCGTACATAAAAAAAAAGTGTATACGAGTCGAATTGAGTACCTCCTCCGTTTTTGTTTTTCCGTTTTCGTCGGTTGAAAATAAATCCCTAAATGTGTTGCTAAGCGCAAAACTCGAGAACGGCTGGACCGATTTTAATTCTGTCTTCACTCATGGATAGAGGGATAATCAGGGAAGGTCTTTACGTAAAAAAAATATGCACCCCAGGCGAAGCCGGGAGCGGGTCGCTAGTTAGAATATACATATCTATAACTAAATAGAAACTGTCAAGTCGATTGGTCTCATGTTTTTGTGATGTACGGACGACATTTATTGACTGTTAGGCGGTACGAAGTTCGCAGGGTCAGAAATGTTAATCTGAATTTGTTTGTTTGTTGCGCTTTCACGCAAAAACTACTGAACCGATCACCATGAAATTTTGCATACACGTTGTCCGGGACACCAGAAAGGACATAGGGTACCTTTCATCTAAGAAAAAAGTAATGTTCCCGAGGGATTATCTAAAATATAAAACTGTAACTAACGCTTGGCCAATGTGTTATAGCAACAAGTTGTCAAGCGTTGTAATTTATTTATTTATTTATTTATTTATTTATTTATTAGCTAACCTTACAGCATTTAATATTTAACAAATATATAAAACAGATTATATTTTTATATAGCCTATTACAAGGTTAGGCATCTTAAATTTTCTAAGTACAAAAAAAAAAGCGCTAGTACCTAATTAAAAAAAATAAAATAAATGATAACAATATACATACAATACACATCTATAAATTATATAAACATATTATACATTCATTATTGTGTGTGTCTGCATGTGTGTGTGCGTGTGTGTGTGTGTGTGTGTGTGTGTGTGTGTGTGTGTGAGTGAGTGAGTGTGTGTGTGTGTGTGTGGTATTGCTCAGTGGAGGGGACCAGTTCATTTTGCTTTTATATTTTTAATTTGACATCGCGTACGAAGTCGCGGGCACCAGTAGGTATATATTAGGTATATTATAGTATATTATTTTATTTTTCAAAGCGGACGAAGTCGCAGGCATTAGCTAGTAAATAAATTCTTCGTCATAGTGCACAAGCACTGTCAGGTGGAGGGCAGTAACAGGGTTGTTTTTCAGGTATAAAGACCACAGCTGGCTCCGAACACGGGGGTGGGTTGCTTCCAGACTTTATGGTTGGAGGATAAAACATAGGCATCGCTTGTTCCTCGTCGATAGGGTACGCTGATGCACAGCAAAGTGTAGCTAGAAAATTGTATTTCAATAAGTAAATTAATCCATACATACTTTGTATTAGTCCACACTTACATACTTTTGTACTTATTTCTCAACCGACTTCCAATAACTCAATAGAAAAAAACCGACTTCAAACCGTCTCATGCTTTCCGTGTGGTCCCATTTCAATTTGATCCAATTCGGACAGTGGAATCCATGAGAAAACGGTTTGAAGTCGGTTTTTTATTCTTAAGAACTCTTTTTAACAAAATAATAACAGACTTCAAACCGTCTCATGCTTCCCGTGTGGTCCCATTTCAATTTGGTCCAGTTCTGACAGTGGCATCCATGAGAAAACGGTTTTTTTTTGTTAATAACTCTTTTTAACAAAATAATAACAGACTTCAAACCGTCTCATGCTTTCCATGTGGTCCCATTTCAATTTGGTCCAGTTATGACAGTGGCATCCATAAGAAAACGGTTTGAAGTCGGTTTTTTTTGTTAAGAACTCTTTTTAACACAAAAAATAAAACGACACGATCTTTTCTCATGGATGCAATTGTCAGAACTGGACTAAATTGAAATGGGACCACACGGAAAGCATGAGACGGTTTGAAGTCGGTTTATTTGTTGAGTTATTAGAAGTCGGTTGAGAAATAAGTACAAAAGTATGTAAATGTGGACTAATACAAAGTATGTAAGGATTTATTTATTTATTTAAATTTAAATTTTGAAAAACAAAATTTATACTCACCTAAAACAAAAATGGCAGATTTAAACATGGCTGCCAAACCTATTAACACTTTGAATACATAATACTTAATGTTTTTAAATTTATATATTTTGTCGTATAATTTGTTTAATGAAAGGTACAATGGTTGCATATCAAAGCAAATTTTTTTGTTATTATATAAATTTTTTATGCTTTTTTGTATAATTAAAAATTGCCTTTTAAATACGTCTAAAGTGTCGTAGTATTTAGTTGTTTCTTAACCACAAAGAATGGATTGGTCGGTTGCTTTGACTTTTGTTGGTAAATATTCTTTTAACTTGATTTCATTTATATTTGGGAAAAATACAATGTCTCGATTCCGATTTTTCTTTTTTGGAAACCTGGTGCAGCTTAGTAAATTGTCTAGAGGAGATTTTTCCTCTGGACAATCAAATATTTTTGATATCATTCTTCGTTTTCAAAATATCGTGTACCAAAATCAAAAATTCGAAAAAAAAAAATTCACTATTTCGGCCATAATTTTTTTCGTTTTTAACTTTTTCGAAAAATTATTTTTGCACCTTACAGCTCTCGTAAATACGCGTCTTTTGAGCTCTTTTTGAATATCATATCTTTACAACTCTCCGATATAATAATATAAAGGGATCGCACTTTTTCGTGAAATCGGGGCCTATAAGTACTGAATTTCAAAATATCGAGTACCAAATCTTGTAAGGAGAGTTGTAAAGATATGATATCTTTTTGAATATCATATCTTTACAACTCTCCGATATCATAATATAAGGGGATCGCACTTTTTCGTAAAATCGGGGCCTATACTATACTGAAGCGAATGTAAAGACATTTCCAATGTCAAAAACTATTACAATTGCCGGCACGTAAGTTGGCAAGAATGGCGAGATGCGCAGAAGTCGTTTTTTAGATCTGGTCGAGTATAAAGCGGGGCAAAGGGGCAAAATAACATAGATCCGACCGCGCGATTGGTTCGCCACTCGCCCCGTGCCTCTCGCACCTTGCACATGTCTCGCTCACTCCTTCGTACACTTGCGTTAGTTTTATCTCACGTGCGCAAACTTTCTCCCACTACGGTAAAATCTTGCCAAGTTATGTGCCGGTTATTATAAACTATCTTCAAATTTGTTTCTAGCAAGCCTGTCTTTGGCAGAGTCTATAGCACCAGGGTTTGTTGCTTCTCCGCCGCTATTAACGCGACTTTATCCTCAGTATGATGAGCCTCCACTTTGCCCACCTGGATCTAATGCCAGTAAGTATACGCAGGTTACTTAACAAAAAATTAAATTAATTAATTATTTACTTGACGGTTTAAATTAGCCTTAAAGGTTGGAGGTAGTTTAGAATACTCGATGATAGCGAAATCTGAGGACATGGTTTGATGCTGTAATAGCTCTACATACAGTCATTTCAACTATATCATATCATACAGTCGCGGGTTCGAATCTCACTAGAGCAAATGTTAACATTTTACCTTTGTACTTGAGTCATGGAAGTTTGTACTTATAATATACCTAGCTGGTGCTCGCCACTTCGTCCGTGTAGAAAGGTATAAAACGCCATCTACCGTATTTTGGATAGATGGCGCTATCTCCCGGGCCAAGCCGCTAGTATTCGGACCAGTACTTTCTGAGATTAGCGCGTACAACCAAACAAACAACCTCTCAAGTATTTACTAAGTGGCTAGGGTTACTAGCCACTAGACAAAACGTCAAATTTTAATTGATTTTTGACATTACAGGCCCAACAGGTGCTGGATCGGTCAGGATCGAAACAGTACAAGACCCAATAGTAAGCCGGCTAAACACAATAGGATTTCGGCCTATCCCAGTGCCTGGAGGAACTATGTATCTAGCTTCTTCTCCGGACATGGTCTTCCAATCGCCACCTATCCTAGTTCGTCCCGGAAAACTGTCACCTATTCACCCCCCGACTATAAAGGTTCAACCACCGCAACCACCACCCTTGCAACCTCCAGCAATGGTAGTCAAAATACCCAGACCAAAACCAATTATTCCTCCTCCAATGTGCGTCAAAAGTCCTCGTCCAGCTCCTATCAATTTGGAGCCTATCTTGGTGAAAATACCTCAACCGGCTCCCATACAACCACCACCGTTTATTGTAAGACAAGAAACCCCTTGTCCAATAAATCCACCAAAAATCACTGTGATCCCGCCAAGTCAGCCTCCAATCCAACCTCCACTGATTAAATTTTCACCTGACACCTTAAGAAGCGTCCCAGTAAGATTAGCAAATTGTAATTAAGGGTAAATTTCCATATATTTCCGAATATCGAAAAATAGGTATGTGACTTCGTCCACTTAACTTTATTTATATAAGATTTCATACAGCCATTATTTATCTATTATATATGTCGTCGGCACATCGTAGAATTGGGCATATCATGATATTCCCGGGCAGATCATATTTCTGTTAAAACTGAAAGGGTCGACTCTCTCCGCTCCGCTTCGCTCAGCTCCCCGAATTTATTTCCATGTAAACCTAACACGCTCCTCCTCGCTTTGCTTCGCTCCGCTCCTCGTCCCACCTATTTTAGACTTTTGGTGAAAGATTTTTGATTTCATACTTTACGATCTGCCCACGACATAGACATTTTCAGAAGACTCTCAAGAATTTTTTCAGAGCACCTCTTTGTAGAGTATTTCTTGTGAATACTTATTATGGATCTAATTGGATTTCTAAAACCTTTTCGGCTACTGCAATTTGTGTTGAAGCTCTTTTGCCTTTATTGAAAATTTTATTAGATTTTAATTAAATTTTCTAGATAACGCAGCGGATTCTAGATAGAACATTGATCAGTGCATATTATATAATTTATTTATTCCCGGGTAGATCATGTTTCTGTTAAAACTGAAAGGGTCGCCTCACTCCGCTCCGCTCCGCTTGGCTCCCCAAATTTATTTCCATGTAAACCTAACACGCTTCTCCTCGCTTTGCTTCGCTCCGCTCCTCGGCGCACCTATTTTTGACGTTTGGTGTAAGATTTTTGATTTCATACTTTACGATCTGCCCACGACATATATATAAATTAAATACAAATAGGCCTAAAGAATCATAAAAATATATTACATTTATCTATTAATTTAAAATACAAATTAATATAAAACAAAAATTAATTATTAAAAATTAAGAAATTAATTATTTAATAAAAGAACTTCGCCTCTTTTTTTTTATACAAATTCAAATTGTTTGAGAATATAGCCTATGTTATTCGCCTATAATGTCTTCTATAGGTGAAACAATTTTTAAAATAGGTTCAGTTGTTTTTGAGTTTATTCATTGCATTGATATCACAATATTTTTAAATTGAATTTGTTTTAAATGTGACTAATAAAAAATTAATTATTTATTAGACATAGCGCCTCTTTCACCAACTACAAGTAAAGTAACTTTTAGAAATAAATGTATGTTTTATTTTAGGCGTATTTTTTTATTATTTTCTTTTTAATGTTTGTGACTTTTACCGTACAAACAAATATATATTATTATCAGCTAAATTATTCCCAGTGATAGGTGACTCTAAATGACGGTTAGCCTACTTGATAGATGGTTAAAGAGGCCCTTAGTAAAGATATTAGATGATGACATATGAAAATGGAGGTCAAGTTTCACAACATGCTGAAGATATCCAAGTACGTCAGTAGATTGTTACGTGACGTTATTCATTATCACATTTGGAAGTCATATAGCAATTCAGGTAGACGTAATAATAAAATTATAATCACACGTGGACATCAGTCATCACATTGTGTTCACACGTGAGCATCATAATGTTTTCACATGTGAAATTTAAATGTCGTCGCAAGAGGACGTCAAATATCATCACAAATGGACGTCACACATGTAACTTACATGTGGACGTCACAAGTCATCACATGTGGATGTCACAAGTCATCATAAGTGGACGTCACAAGTCATCACATGTGGACGTCAAATATCATCACAAATGGACGTCACACATGTAACTTACATGTGGACGTCACAAGTCATCACATGTGGATGTCACAAGTCATCATAAGTGGACGTCACAAGTCATCACATGTGGACGTCAAATATCATCACAAATGGACGTCACACATGTAACTTACATGTGGACGTCACAAGTCATCACATGTGGACGTCACAAGTCATCATAAGTGGACGTCACAAGTCATCACATGTGGACGTCAAATATCATCACAAATGGACGTCACACATGTAACTTACATGTGGACGTCACAAGTCATCACATGTGGACGTCACAAGTCATCATAAGTGGACGTCACAAGTCATCACATGTGGACGTCAAATATCATCACAAATGGACGTCACACATGTAACTTACATGTGGACGTCACAAGTCATCACATGTGGACGTCACAAGTCATCATAAGTGGACGTCACAAGTCATCACATGTGGACGTCAAATATCATCACAAATGGACGTCACACATGTAACTTACATGTGGACGTCACAAGTCATCACATGTGGACGTCACAAGTCATCATAAGTGGACGTCACAAGTCATCACATGTGGACGTCAAATATCATCACAAATGGACGTCACACATGTAACTTACATGTGGACGTCACAAGTCATCACATGTGGACGTCACAAGTCATCATAAGTGGACGTCACAAGTCATCACATGTGGACGTCAAATATCATCACAAATGGACGTCACACATGTAACTTACATGTGGACGTCACAAGTCATCACATGTGGACGTCACAAGTCATCATAAGTGGACGTCACAAGTCATCACATGTGGACGTCACAAGTCATCATAAGTGGACGTCACAAGTCATCACATGTGGACGTCAAATATCATCACAAATGGACGTCACAAGTCATCACATGTGGACGTCACAAGTCATCACATGTGGACGTCACACGTCATCACGTATGACGCTAAAATGCAGATATATAATTATACAAATTATACTACATATATATATATAAATATAGCATTAATTTCAAAGTCAGCTTCTTATCTGATCTCATATTTTTCAGCAACTTTTATTATTCTGAAGAAAATTTAATGGCTTTTCCCTTTTTTGGATCTTATAAAATCGGCACTATAGCTATATAATTTTTCTATAATTATTGTGCTACTATTATTACTATATAATTATTTAATATTTATATTAATAGCATTTTTTTTCTCTGTACCAATTCTAGACCATTTTTATTTTTAAGTAATGCATTGTAATAAAATTGTATGATAGATGTATTTGTTTATGTATATTGTAAATAAATTTTGTTAAAGCACATGTAAAAATGTATTTTATTTTTTACTAGCTGTTGCACGCGACTTCGTCCGCGTGACTTTATAAAATGTAATACATTCGTGTCTGTGAAACCATTATGGAAATACACATACAAAATTTCAACCCAATCGGTCAAGCCGTTTAGTAGTTGACATACCGACAGCAGCGCCACCTACCGGATCCAATTGTATTTTTAAATCATCCAGGAAACCATCGAAATAGCCATATAAAATTTCAACCCAATCGGTTCAGCCGTTTAGAAGTTATGTGAAAAAGAAGTTAAGTACGGAAGGATAATTCTTACTACCCGTTGTCCTTTTACCCGTTTTCCCGTGGGAATGAAGCATTTTCCCGCGTTAAAAAGTAGCCTATGTTCATCACGGATAATGTCGGCTTCTAATGGTAAAAGAATTTTTCAAATCGGTCCACTAGTTTCTGAGCCTATTCAATACAAACAAACAAACAATCAAATCTTTCCTCTTTATAATAGTAGTATAGAAAGCGTCGCGGTTAACAGCTAGTAATTTATATGGACTGATTGAAAATATCAGTGAGTGTGGCATGCCTGCATCTACCTCCAACAAATGTTGCGTGTGACAAATTTTAATGAATAATTTTGAACCTTATCCTATACAAAATTAGGTCTAAATTTCAACTAAATTATAATGAGAATTGAGTCAATAAATTTGGCGAGTGTAGTCACGTTCGCAAACAGGTTCGTTAGTTTCACAGCGTATTGGACAAAATTAACTGATATTGAGCGTTGCGGTTTTTGCTTTTTATTTCTATCTATTTATTTACTAGTTGACCCGCTCCCGGCTTTGCACGGGTGCAATTTTTTATTAAATGTATTGTTATGGTGCTCGCGACTTCGTCCGCGTAGTAAAGTATATAAGCCATCTACCGTATTTTGGATAGATGGCGCTATGTCCCGGGCCAAGCCGCTAGTGTTTACTTTTATTTTAGATTTCCCGTAGGAATGAAGCATTTTCCCGCGGTAAAAAGTAGCCTATGTTCATCACGGATAATGTCGGCTTCTAATGGTAAAAGAATATTTCAAATCGGTCCAGTAGTGTCGGAGCCTATTCAATACAAACAAACAAACAATCAAATCTTTCCTCTTTATAATATTAGTATTAGTATAGATTTCCCGTAGGAATGAAGCATTTTCCCGCTGTAAAAAGTATCCTATGTTCATCACGGATAATGTCGGCTTCTAATGGTAAAAGAATTTTTCAAATCGGTCCAGTAGTGTCGGAGCCTATTCAATACAAACAAACAAACAATCAAATCTTTCCTCTTTATAATATTAGTATTAGTATAGATTTCCCGTAGGAATGAAGCATTTTCCCGCTGTAAAAAGTATCCTATGTTCATCACGGATAATGTCGGCTTCTAATGGTAAAAGAATTTTTCAAATCGGTCCAGTAGTGTCGGAGCCTATTCAATACAAACAAACAAACAATCAAATCTTTCCTCTTTATAATATTAGTATTAGTATAGATTTCCCGTAGGAATGAAGCATTTTCCCGCTGTAAAAAGTATCCTATGTTCATCACGGATAATGTCGGCTTCTAATGGTAAAAGAATTTTTCAAATCGGTCCAGTAGTGTCGGAGCCTATTCAATACAAACAAACAAACAATCAAATCTTTCCTCTTTATAATATTAGTATTAGTATAGATTTCCCGTAGGAATGAAGCATTTTCCCGCTGTAAAAAGTATCCTATGTTCATCACGGATAATGTCGGCTTCTAATGGTAAAAGAATTTTTCAAATCGGTCCAGTAGTGTCGGAGCCTATTCAATACAAACAAACAAACAATCAAATCTTTCCTCTTTATAATATTAGTATTAGTATAGATTTCCCGTAGGAATGAAGCATTTTCCCGCTGTAAAAAGTATCCTATGTTCATCACGGATAATGTCGGCTTCTAATGGTAAAAGAATTTTTCAAATCGGTCCAGTAGTGTCGGAGCCTATTCAATACAAACAAACAAACAATCAAATCTTTCCTCTTTATAATATTAGTATTAGTATAGATTTCCCGTAGGAATGAAGCATTTTCCCGCTGTAAAAAGTATACTATGTTCATCAGGGATAATGTCGGCTTCTAATGGTAAAAGATATATTATTTTATTATTATATATTTACATACTAGCTGGCACCCGTGACTTCGTCTGCGTTGTATGTTGTATGTATGTATGTATGTATGTATGTATGTATGTATGTATGTATGTATGTATGTATGTATGTATGTATGTATGTATGTATGTATGTATGTATGTATGTATGTATGTATGTATGTATAAATTGGCATGCTTTAAATATTCAAATCTTTAAAATCTTGTTTTTCAATACTGCTTCTAAAAAATACTTAGAAGGCATTTTTATTTATTTAAAGTCACAAGACTACAAACCTAAAAGCGAAAGCTGGTTTCTGTTATGCGACATTCGAATCCTTGCATATCGTAATGAGCCCATAAACTCCCCACGTCTTGTACTTGAAACTCGTAGAGCTTCATAAAAGTCTCCTCCGACATAAAAACGGCTTTATTTATGTTGTCATATGTCATTCGTGATAATACTCAAAGGGGAATGCTGTGTTAAGGTAATACAAGTCAGTTTTCCTCCACACAAACGTAGAATGTTAATTACTCTGAAGTTTTATATTTTATTTACAAAAGTGAGCATGATACCGATTTATCTTGTCGTTAACTGGTTTCCCTTTAATACAAACTTTAAAAAAAGGCACCAATTTAAAAGATATGATCCTTGAAAGATCCATATTTTAACACAAGTTTTAATGCAACTTTGAGGTTGAATAGGTCACTCCAGAGTAAAAAAACTCCAAAATACTTTGCATATAAACATTGATTAGTTATTTAAGAGTACAAATAACTTTACACGAAATAGATATATGTAGTAGTTTTGTCAAAAAAAGCGTTGGCCCAAGGGTCTGTTTGTGATTTTATTATTGGTATGAATGATTGTGCGTCTCAGTCGAGTGCTCCTCCCGCGCTTTGTGCTGTGTGAGACAGGACGCATTATAGACATGAGACCGATGAGTTCGGGCCGCCGACTTGTTTCACCTTAAGATATAAACATATAAAGTGGCCATTGTTATTTCTCGGAGAATAAGTGTAAAAAAATAAACAATAGAAATATTTTCATATGAATTTATTTTATTTACTTAACCACCAGTCTAGAAATGTGTCTAGAAAATATATTTTTAACAAAAAAAAAACGGACTTCAAGCCGTTTTCTCGTCGATGCCGTTGTCAGAGCTGGACCAAATTTAAATGGGACCACACGGGAAGCACTGGCTTTCCTTGGCACTTGGCGAAAGTTATGAGGTAACAAACATTAAAAAAAAAACAGTCGAATTGAGAACCTCCTCGTTTTTTGGAAGTCGGTTGAAAATGAAATAATTCTTTACAACAAAGATATTCGATTGGTCTCGCTGCGCTCGACTAGATACAGCCGCCGTACTTGAAAAATGTGGCAACAAATAGTACGCCGAAGTCGGCGTACCCGAGCTAGTCACACTGCAAACTGTCTGTGATGTGTACGTGCCGAATGTTTTATTAAATTTTGGGCATAATAAAATGCCAATTTACGTAGTGAAACTGTGTAAAAATGTAATTAAACTCTGTAAAAAGTGATAAATAGTGACGATGTTTTACAGACACTACAATAAAAAAGTTGCCGCATTCATAGAGCTATCGCTTTTAGGTAGGGCCGTATCTAGTCGAGTGCAGCGAGACCAATCATTTATCTATGCATTTACATATTATAAAACAAAGTATGTCTCTCACTCTGTTCGCGATAAACTCAAAAACTACTGCACCGATTTTCATGCTGTTTTCACCAATAGATAGAGTGGTTCTCGATCTATATCTATACTAATATTATAAAGAGGAAAGATTTGATTGTTAAGTGTGTTTGTTTGTATCGAATAGGCTCCGAAACTAGCGGACCGATTTGAAAAATTCTTTTACCATTAGAAGCCGACATTATCCGTGATGAACATAGGCTACTTTTTACCCCGGGAAAATGCTTCATTCCTACGGGAAATCTAAAATAAAAGTAAACACTAGCGGCTTGGCCCGGGAGATAGCGCCATCTATCCAAAATATGGTAGATGGCGTTTTATATTTTTCAACGCGGACGAAGTCGCGAGCACCAGCTATAGTAACCTTCTTAGAGAACCACTCTATAAGTTTTAGTATGCGCGGGCGCCGTTGCGGACTATTATAAATTCTAAGTAACCGTTTGTTTGTTACCTTTTCACGCCTTAACTACTGAACCGATCATCGTGAAATTTTGCATACACATAGTCAGGGATACAGGAAAAGACATAGGGTACCTTTCTTTCTTAAAGACAAAAAGTACTGTTCCCGAGGGATCGTTTAAAAATATAAAGAATTGGGTGCCACTGTTGCGTGGCGCCGTCACAGTAATAACGATGTCAGGCGTTATCATCTATTAATAAATCTGTAAGTGTATGTAATGTATGTATGTATGTATGTTCCTCCATAACTCTTAAACGAATCAATGGATTTTCATGAAACTTGGTACATAGATATTTAGACGCACGGGACACAGGATAGATTACTTTTTCTTTTTCAACGCGGACGAAGTCGCACGCTACAGCTAGTATAAAAAAAATCGCTTACGCCGTCCTTCCCTCTGTATGTACGTTTAGATCTTTTAAACTAAGCCACGGATTTTAATGCGGTTTTCACTAATGGAAAGAGCGTTAAAGAAGGAAGTTTTATATAAATATATATATATAACAACTAGCTGGTGCCCGCGACTTCGTACGCGATGTTAACTTAAAAATATAAAAGCAATTACAACGCTTGACAACTTGTTGCTATAACACATTGGCCGGGCGTCAGTTACAGTTTTATATTTTAGATAATCCCTGGGGAACATTACATTTTTCTTGGATGAAATGTATCCCATGTCCTCTCTGGTGTCCCAGACAACGTGTATGCAAAATTTCATGGGGATCGGTTCAGTAGTTTTGGCGTGAAAGCGAGACAGATAGACAGAGTTACTTTCGCATTTATAATGTTAGTAACACGCTCCCGTACGTGCGTGCGAAGCCGGCAGCGGGTCCCTAGTCAATAAAATATATAAAATTTTAAATTCGTAAACGTACCAACGAGAAATTATTTAAAAACCATTCACAATTAACCTTGGCGTTGACTAATTTCATTTTTCAAAACACCTTAACAACCGTAAACTTTTAGAAAAAATATTTTAAATATGGAACCACGACCGTCACGTTCCAAGTTCGAATGCGTTTAATAACAAATTTCTATTTATGTAATAACATCATAATACTTACTTAATTGTCAGCCAGTAAGTATATAAAATAACTAAAAAATATAGTTCTTTTGTCAGACGTTTTTGAAATGGGAAAGACAGCGGTATTATGGATTTGTGGTAAGCCATTTTGAATTGGTAAACACGTTTGGTCTAACCAAACGGTCGCGGGTTCGAATCCCGCTAGGGCAAATGTCTATGTGTTTAACATTTTAACTTCGTTCGCGTAAAAAAGTGTAAAACGCCATCTACCGTATTTTGGATAGATGGCGCTATCTCCCGGGCCAAGCCGCTAGTGTTTACTTTTATTTTAGATTTCCCGTAGGAATGAAGCATTTTCCCGGGGTAAAAAGTAGCCTATGTTCATCACGGATAATGTCGGCTTCTAATGGTAAAAGAATTTTTCAAATCGGTCCAGTACTTACGGAGCGTATTCAATACAAACAAACAAACAAAAAACAAATCTTTCCTCTTTATAATATTAGTATAGATACAAACATCCATGACTCGGGTACAAAAGTAAATGTTAATACATTAACATTTGCCCCAAGCGGGATTCGATCCCGCGACTGTTTGGTTAACAGCTCGGGTTACTAGCCACTAAACCAAATCGTGTCGTCAAAACTTAAGTAATGTACATTATGATATTTCAGCTCTTCTAGGTTCTGCGTTGGGACAGCCTTTAGAACAATGCTTGTCGTCAAATCTGGAACCCAAAAAGAACTCCTTTCCGGAACAGATCTTACCATGTGAGAATACGTTTACATCCGGTAAAGAGTTCCCTCCGGAGCCGTTAACATCGTGTTACATTCCGAACGAACCCAACCCAGTTC
Source organism: Synanthedon vespiformis (assembly GCA_918317495.1). Classification (NCBI taxonomy): domain Eukaryota; kingdom Metazoa; phylum Arthropoda; class Insecta; order Lepidoptera; family Sesiidae; genus Synanthedon; species Synanthedon vespiformis. The sequence goes on along the minus strand of OU906975.1, from coordinate 3,509,287 downwards.
CGTTCTATACTGGTTCAAATCCGTATTACCCCAATTCGGATCAAAATTACCCCAATCCGGATCAATATTTACCCAATTCGGATCAAAATAACCCCAACCCGGATCAATATTTACCCAATCCGGATCAATATTACCCCAATCCGGATCAATATTACCCCAATTTTGATCCGTACAACCCCAATTTTGATCCGTACAATCCAAATTTTGATCCGTATAACCCCAGTTCTGGTCAATATTACCCCAACTCGGAGTCTCGCTACCCAAAAACACTTTTCACTAATACTGATCCAAGCGACGCATGTACGGAAACAAGTGTTTCCCGCCGTGAATCATACAGACCTAGTGAACAAAATGGCCAACGTGGTCGGTTAGACCTATACCCAATTGGACTGTGTGACCCCAACGGACCAACGGTTAGTTTTCAACGTGGACCTTCAGGTAATTTTATATTCATAGAAATAATTAAAAATTCTGCAATTTTATATTATTATTTGATATAACTTGTGAGAAAAAAAAAGATAAAATATTGGTAACGCCATCTGCCGATAGCCGGTTTCGCTTACGTTAGGTTTTCGATTATATTTCAATGAGTCAGTAGTTCTGACTCTTCCGGTCATGCGCAATTAATAGAAATTCGCTTCCATCTCAAATACACAAAAAGCATTTATATGAAAACCAATATGTATTACAGCAAAATCTAGTCAATTACCGGAATATTCGTGTAATTTTAAAATAATTAATTTTCAGAACAAGTCGTGGTCAAACCTGGCATCATTCGGTTTCCAAAACCGAGCCCCATTTACGTTCAACCTGGCCAGATAACTTTACCCCAGCCGGCACCGATTCGTGTTAAATTACCGCCCATTCAACCTGCGACACCGCAACCAATGTATATTCGACCACCACCAGTACAACCACCAACTCCTCCACCTATAATGGTCAGACCGCCAGCGGTTCAACCACCACCTATACAGCCAATCGTCATGAGACCACCACCGATAGTGGTTCCTAAGCCGAGCCCAATTAAGGTAAGTACTTAAATTCTTCTATACTAATATTTTAAACAGAAAGATTCTCATTTTTGTTCGCACTGCGTTTCGCAGTCATTTGGGCAGCCCGTCTGGCGGCAGTAACCACCCCCTTACAGAATACCACAGTGAAATAACAGCATTAACGTGCTGTTATGTTTCGGTGAGTGAGTAAGGGATGCCAAAGCTGATTACATTACCCCATCCCTCCCTTATCCCTTATCCTTAATCCTTCTATGGTCGGCAACTCACTTGTAGCACTTATGGCCTTACTTGTGTCATAGGCGACGGTAGCCACCTACTTACCATCAAGTGGAACGTCAGCATGTCTGTCTACCTTAACATAAAGAAATATCTTTGTAATTAATAATCTAAAAAATTACAATGATTTTTAAATAAATAATTAAAAAAAAAATTAAATCAATATATCAATAATAAAAAGTATGTATGTATGTTCCTCCACAATTTCACGAATTTTGGATAGATGGCGCTATCTCCCGGGTACTTTTATTTTAGATTTCCCGTAGGAATGAAGCATTTTCCCGCAGTAAAAAGTAGCCTATGTTCAACACGGACAATGTCGGCTTCTAATGGTAAAAGAATTTTTCAAATCGGTCCACTAGTTTCGGAGCCTATTCTATACAAACAAACAAACAATCAAATCTTTATAATCTAGTATAGACTAGATACTAATCTTTATAATATTAGTACACACTAGATGGTACCAGCGACTTCAATCGTTTTGAAAAATGAATAACAATAAAACGCCTCACATCTTAATTGCTGTTATACTTTTGCTAGGCGTTGTAACCGAGATAACTATATTTTTGTTTTCTCATTTTAAAGGTTCAACCAGCCACAGTTTATCCGCCGAGACCTTCGCCTTTAATAGTCAGACCACCGAGAATAGTCATGCCAGGTGCACCAACGGTTTGCTTCAAGTTAAACTATCCACCATTCGCGAAAACGCAAGATGTTGCTAGCATATGCACGTGCCCCTCATGTGTCCCGTCTGCCCCTAATTCGTTTGAACCATGTGACCCATGCATTGACCATTCTACCCCGTGGGATACATCCCTAGCAGCCCAATATCCCCCTCCACCGGCTCCATGCAATTAAACTTTATAGTATGCACTATGACTCTGACCATATTATTTTATATAACTTTAAATGTTAATAATGTTAATATTTTATTACTTGTAAATGAAGCTACGTTCATTGAAGGCACAGTTGATATAAATAGCGAGCAATTTGGAAAATTAATGAAGAGTATATTTTTTACCCTAATTACTTTAAAATTTATTTATTTATTTTCTGTGTCTAAACTGGGCTAAACTGTCTGTTTCTCTGCTAACTTCTTCTAAACCCACAAAACTTTGGTTTACTAAGGAAAAAAGCAATAAACGAGGAGGTTTGTGTATATAATTTACAGAAAAAAATTACTTCGGTAAAAAGCCGGGAAGAATTATTAGTTAAAGGATAAAAATAAAAGTTCTTTACAATATATTATTTTATTGCCAATTTTAAAATACAATATCGATATATTTTTTTTGTACATACAAGTCTGAACATTAAAGAGAGTCTGAACATTAATTTTAATATAATACCATTGTAAAATAAATAATCAGTTTAAAATATACGCCGTAATTTTAGACTAAGGTTTGAAAATCTTAAATTTATTAAATCTCGGTCAAAATCCATAAACATGTATTATGTTCTTGTCGTATAATTTCAATTCACTAAATGTAACGGAATGTAAGGGAATGCAACTGAATACTATCACTGATATCAAATCAATTTTCAATTAATTCCAGTCTTGTATGTAATTTTTTGTAATGTTGTAATAAGATTCGATGATTCAAACAAATATATGTGAAATTAGAATACTCTACCCCTTCCTAAGGGATAACCGTAAGGATACGCGTTTGGGGTCGTCATGAAACCATAGGGCATGCCGATGTTTGAGGCTTCGCTCCACGCCAAAGGATAATTAAATCTGTTGTTTGGGGATGTTTCGCAAACTGTCGTTGAGCCCATTTGAGGAGATGTCATTCTAAAACCCAGCGGCATGCCGTAAGAAGGCATCGTTTCACAAACGGTGGTGCCACCGGCTAATGTTGGCATGGGGTAAACCGGTAAATTTGGGGAAGTCTCGCAAACGGTTGTTGCACCCACTTGAGGACCTGTCATTCTAAAACCCAGCGGCATGCCGTAAGAAGGCACCGTTTCACAAACGGTGGTACCACCGGCTAATGTTGGCATGGGGTAAACCGGTAAATTTGGGGAAGTCTCGCAAACTGTTGTTGTACCCGTTTGCGGACCTGTCATTCTAAAACCCAGTGGCATGCCGTAAGAAGGCAAGGTTTCACAAACAGTGGTACCACCGGCTAATGTTGGCATGGGGTAAACTGGTAAATTTGGGGATGTCTCACAAACAGTTGTTGAAGTAGACATTGGGTTGTAGAGAGGTAAACCTGAGAGTCCCAATGATGAATAAGGCAAGGACGATAATCCTGAGTATGGCAATGGCATTCCCAGTCCTGGCAGTAAATCAATGCCCATTGGCGAAGATTCGCAGACCGTAGTTGATCCCATAGGGTTGAACAAAGCTTCGCCCAGAGGCCCGCAGGTTGCGATGCAGAATAGTGCTGGAAAAATATTTGTTATCTATATTATAATATTATAAAAGGAAAGATTTGATTGTTTATTTGTTTGTTTGTATAGAAGAGGCTCCGAAACTAGTGGATCGATTTGGAAAATTATTTTACCATTAGAAGCCGACATTATCCGTGATGAACATAGGATACTTTTTACCGCGGGAAAATGCTTCATTCCTACGGAAAATTTAAAATAAAAGTAAATACTAGCGGCCCGGGAGATAGCGCCATCTATCCAATATACGGTAGATGGCGTTTTATACTTTCTACGCGGACGAAGTCGCGTACTAGTACATTATACACAGTAACCAAACTTGGATCATTTAAACTTGAAGCAATGTACAGATACATCAACATACTGGTATGATAATAGACTTCTATTCTGTGATTTTTAGGATTTTTTTAAATAATTTAGAGAATTTCTTCTGAAAAAATTTGTGATAGGTGAAGGTCCTCCACCTTCGTCTATTTTTTTTATTTGTTGGATGGCTTCTTTCGCTCATAACAAAAGAAAGCTAATCATAAAAATCCTAATATTTCTTTACACGGTATTGGTATATGAGGCTAAATGAAAACTTGTCTGCTAACTTATGTATGTAATAAAAATAATAATAAATAATAATAATAATAATAATAAGAGTGTACACTCACCAGAGAATACAATGCAGATCTTGGAAGCCATTTTTGCAATGTGCATCATCGAAAACCAGACACTCTTTTTATACTAAGCTAATTTTTAATGTTATTGCATCAAATTTTTCACGGGCCATTTGTAATATGAACATGGTGTTAATTAAAAAAAAATCACTAAATTAATTAAGATATGTTTTGGCGACAAATTTCATGGATTTGAAAAATATACGATCTTCAAAAACGCTCATAATTCAAATGGGGTAAAATAATAAATGCACTGTTGTATGAAAATAAATCATTTTCAAAATTAGAAGCATGAAATTTCATAAACAAGCTTTTGGTTAGAAAGAAATAAATAAATAAGTGTTTTACGTTTTCGAAAATCTCTCCCCCAACAAGGTTAAATAGGGGTTGAAAGTGTGTATTAAGAGTCCGTCAATTTTGAAGTAAGATAAATGAAATTTATTATTAAAGCTTCATAACAAAAATAAAATACACACGTATTTCGTAGTTTTTAGAAATTCAACCCCAAAAGGGTGTAACAGAAATAAATAAATTATTATAAATGCTATATAATTAGTACGGCAATAGTGAAATCGTAAATCTATAAAGAAGTAGTAATAAAGAAAGAAATTTCTTGGTTGACTGTACTAAGAAACCCGTTCACGCACTTTTTTTTTGCAAAAATCATGATGTTTCTAAAACAAAAATGATTTTAAACCATATTAATTAATAAATTACTATGTGAAATTGGCATATACTACGGGTAGTCACCGAGGGGAGGTAACAAATTGTAAAAAATGGGTCACGTAGTATGGGTACGGTCCTTAAGGTGGCGCTGGACGAGCGTGGGAACTCAGTAATAGAGCTATTTGGGAGATATTGTTGTCTCAACTTACTGTAATGCTAATAACCTAAGACAGAATGCGAAGCAACACATTCGCGCACTTATTCAACTAGCGAAACATACGTCAGCAATTCCAATATTTTAGAAAAACCTTTATAGATTGTAACTATTGACATCCCAATTTTTAATGTACACTATAGCTAGGATCTTTTCATTGGAAAACATTATTGGCTTTCAATCAATAATTACGAGATCTCAACCAGCGAAAATTTGACAATTTCTGCACATTTTAAAAATTAATTATGCTAGATATAAAATAATTTTCAGTTTTTTGTTTCGATGCAATCCTTCATATTATGTCTCAGAAGAGTCATGTTTTTTCTTGTGTTACTACGACCAATAACTAATGAGTAATCGTGGAATTACGTAGTATGGAATTGGTAAGCCGCTCGAGTTGGAAAGACTCCTCTTAAGTGTAGAAAGCTTTGGAACATAGCTTTATTTTACGATTTATTTTTGTGTAAAAGCTTCAACGTAATCACATTTTACACAAATATATTTCTTTCACACAAATTACGTAACAAAAAATGGATTTTTTTGTCTACAGTACTTATCGATATTCGAATAAGTACAACATACTAAGATAAGTAATATAAAAGGAAACATCAAAATGTATTCGCCGAAGTGCAAAGGGCAAGGTAATGGACAGAATAATAATATTGGCAATCCTTTTATGTGTTTGTAATTATCATTTTTTTTTTATTATTATTAACTAACAATTTTTATTGACTCAAACTTCATTTTATTATTGACTTATTTTCCTTCAAACGCTTGTACCGATCTTCAAAAGTTGGTTTAGTAGTCGTCTCGCACGATTTTGTTACGTACGTGAATTTTACGCTTATAACAAAAAATAAAACCGCCGAAAAAACTGAAAAGCATAAAATAATCTTATTATTTTAACCCTTGTGGCTATAATCTAATATTTACTACATAATTAATTTTTAATTTTCCCACCCTTAGGGTAGGATTTATTTTTCCAAATTTATACGAGACCAACTTCGAGGTATACCCTATCCATTAAAGAAATAATTATCAAAATCGGACTACTCTGTAAAAAGTTATGCGTTGTTATACGCTACAATCGGTGAGTGAACAATCAATCATCCCCTGTTTTCCTACCCTTAGGGTTGGAATTTTTTTTCCAAATTAAAATGGGACGCCCTTGGGGGTGCACCCTTTCAAATAAAAAAAGAATTATCAAAATCGGACCATCCTGTCAAAAGTTATACGTGATCATACATTAAAAAAAATATATATAAGCGTCGAATTGAGTACCTCCTCCGTTTATATTTTTTCGTTTTCGTCGGTTGAAAATAGTAATTTATTTATCTATCGATTTACCTATTTTACCTATTTTATTGTCGTAAAACGACAGTACCTATTTACATTATTTTTCTTCTATAAAAACCAAAAAGTGCGAGACCACTATTAGTAGTTATAGTAGACGATGTCGGAAGTCAATTTTGACATTACAAACAGACACTTAAGTATAGATAAACAATCTATTCTCGAAATTATAACTGCCATACTTCCTCTTAGTGCCTCTTTCACTATTTGTCGAGTAGGCTAACCGTCATTTAAAGTCACAAAAATTAACAAGAAAATAATAAAAAAAATCCCCTATCGAAGGATGCACTAAACCGAGTTCATTAATACTAATAATAAATCCGTAAGTGAATGTATGTATGTTCCTCCATAACTCATAAACGAATTAACTGATTTTCATGTAACATTAAGGGCCACTGTCCACAGCGGCGTAGCTTCATTGACGCGTATTCGTCACTATACGCTTAGTGTACGCCTGCTCACAGCTTCCATACAAAACCGTATGTACGCCCCTGCGTATGACATGCGGTACGCGAGCGCGACGTTGCCGCTCCGTCGACAGAGTAGTACGGTTTTGTATGGAAGCTGCAAGCAGGCGTACACTAAGCGTATAATGACCAATACGCATCTATGAAGCTACGCCGCTGTGGACAGTGGCCCTTAGACATACAGGACACAGGAAAGGCAATTTTTTTTCAACGCGGACGAAGTCGGTTGGCGCCGGCTAGTAATTTAATACACTTTACAACACTTTACTTGTTGGTGAAAGAGGCCCTTAAAATAATAGCGATCTTAACTGTACAGCATTGAGGACAATAATATTTCAGATTCATTAAGTCCGGTTGCTTCAGCCCCAACTGTTTCTATTTCTGTGGACGGACGAAGACAGGTTATAACATTAGGGTTCAGCCTAATTCCGAAACTGTCAGACATGATGCCTGGAATGGTGTTTCAAAATTATCACGTAAGTATTACTTGCATTATCATAGTATATCACCATCATCTCAACGGTACGCCGGTACGCACTATCGGGTACGCCGAGGTTCTGACCAGCGTACCCCGCTAGATAGCCGTGGCCGGGCACCGATGTCGTTTCATAACGTCCCCGCTACCCCGCACCTACACGCATCTACGGCATCTACACGCATCTACACGCATCTTCGGCATCTGTCTCATTTGTGGCATCTATGGCATCTACACGCATCTATGGCATCTACACGCATCTATGGCATCTACACGCATCTATGGCATCTACACGCATCTATGGCATCTACACGCATCTATGGCATCTGCACGCATCTACACACATCTACACGCATATACAGCATCTACACGCATATACACGTATATACAGCATCTACACGCATATACACGCACCTACAGCACATACACGCATCTACGGCCGCGCTACAAAGTCATTGTGTTTTGACCGGTACCAATATACTCGTATTCTATGTCCTTGAAAATATTTTTTTAGTTTCAAACTACAAATCGTCCATGAAGATCCAATCTACGATTGTTTTGTTAATTAAAAATGAACCGTATTCTTTAACTAATAGGTGTGCTAATTGTGTAAACATTACGGTTTCGTTTCGAAATCTTGATACGGCGTTAATAAAAGCCTGTAATGTTCTTTTACAGAGGCATTGTGAATAAATCGCTCCCGTATTAAACAACCATGATCGAAAGTGTAGCGATTATTTTAATAGGTAAGTTTAAATTTTAATTTTCATCTAATTTTTTTGTACTTATTTTTATTTTATAAAAAAAAAATTTTAGAAAAATGTCATATAGAGAAAAGATTTGTATGTTTGTATGTTTTTAACTCAAAAACTAATGGACACATTTTGAAAATTCTTTCACCTATAGAATGCTACAGCTAGCAATTTATAAAGAGAAAATATTTCTATTTTTGTATATCTATACTAATATTATAAAGAGGAAAGATTTGATTGTTTGTTTGTTTGTATTGAATAGGCTCCGAAACTACTGGACCGATTTGAAAAATTCCTTTACCATTAGAAGCCGACATTATCCGTGATGAACATAGGCTACTTTTTACCGCGGGAAAATGCTTCATTCCTACGGGAAATCTAAATTAAAAGTAAATACTAGCCGCTTGGAGCGGGAGATAGCGCTATCTATCCAAAATACGGTAGATGGCGTTTTATACTTTTCTACGCGGACAAAGTCGCGAGCACCAGCTATTTGTAATAAATAAACCCAAAAAAATCTACAGTATCTGCAAGTATAGGTTAGCATATGTGCTTGTGTGTTTCGGTAAGTGAGCAAGGGATGCCATAGCCCATTACCCCTTCTCAATCCCATATCTTCAATCCTTCTATGGTTCCGGCTTTATTTTCTATCGTTTCGTAACCAGTGCCCACGCTCCCGTTTGCACTGGTTTGCTCTTGGCTAGGGCCCCAGAGATACAACATTTTTGCTTTATGCTTGCAGCTATTTCAGCAGCCATGACGACACCGCTACGCCCCACATATTACATGATGCCCTATGTCACGGACTCGCATTCGCCACACTGTGCCACGGACGTCCAAACTTTGCCACAGTATGGCCACAATCTGCACACGTCTACAGACGTCGTCCTACCGGTGTCTAGAAACGTCGTCCATTCAACTGTAAGGATAAGGCCTGAAGAGAATTGCAAGAGTGGAAACGAAGATTACGATTATCCGCCCAGGAGGCATTCGAGCTATAACGGTGAGTTTTTGTGTGAAAGTGAAAGTGAAAACGCGCCTAGCGTTGGAAATTTTCGAGATGGGAAAAAACAATTGAACTGGCGATCTGTTATGTAATGTAATGTAACGTAATGTAATGTAATAATATTTCACAGATGATGTCTCCCACCACCGTCATCACGCGGACATTGAATCGCCGCTTCACGGTCTGCTCGACTTGCCAGCGAAACTTATTAGCACAGCCATTAAAATCTAAATATATTCATATTAATAAATTTATTAAATAAAGTCAACAATAAATAAATAAACTATAGAAATTTGCTTTTTATTTTTGCAATTACATATACATCAATCAGTAGTAGTAGTAAATGGTTAGTAACAATAAATCTGTAGGGGTCGATCATGGAGTATATTGGCATCGTGTATATTGGCTCTATACATGATAATAATATACTGAAACTAAATTGACCATTTTTAGATTTTTTTTCTATATGTATGTATGTATGTTCCTCCATCTTTTTTAACGCGGACGAAGTCGCGGGCAACAGGTAGTATTATAATAATAAAAATTGTTTATGAATAATCCTAATATCCATACAACCTTACTAATATTATAAATGCGAAAGTAACTCTGTCTGTCTGTCTCGCTTTCACGCCAAAACTAGTGAACCGATCACCATGAAATCTTGCATACACGTTGTCTGGGACACCAGAAAGGACATAGGATACCTTTGATCCAAGAAAAAAGTAATGTTCTCGAGGGATTATCTAAAATATATAACTGTAACTAACGCTTGGCCAATGTGTTATAGCAACAAGTTGTCAAGCGTTGTAATTGATTTTATATTTTTAATTTCTCATCGCGTACGAAGTCGCGGGCACCAGCTAGTATTATTATAAATGAGTAACCCTGTGTGTCTATCTGTTGAATTTTTACGCCTTAACAGGCCATCATGAAATTTTGCATACACGTTATCAGGGAAAGAAAAGAAGGGACAGACAAGAAGACTATCCAGAAAAGGTAGGTAAAATTAAGACGACGCATTGGAAATTTTGGTGGCAGGGATTTAGATTTTTCTCAGCAATGACAAAACATATGAAAGTGATGTTTGTTAATCTGTTTCTTCATGTTATTGACTTCATTTTTACGGTTGGATTTCACGATTGATAAACTTTTATAAGATAGAAAAAAAATTCAAAGAAACCTCTTTTAAAACTTTTCTATGTACATTAGTGTAAACATACACTTTAATTTATCGGTTGGATTTATTAAAATACATTACAGTTTTTTATTTAAACGATAAAAATCTTATGGTCGCACACGACCTTACGACATAAGCAAGGGCGCTCACGTTTATGTATGGAATCACAGCCCTTGAGTCTCTCCTCAGATTTTCGATTAATTGTTTATCGATGCGTCGCCTTAAGAAAACTAACGCCTGGCACAAGACGGTGTATATGAAGATGTCAGGAGTATCACAGATCTTTGATAATCTTTGGAAATAAATGGCATTTACAAAATCTGTGGGCGTTATTTTGGTTATTCATTTGCAGTCACCATTTAGTAACATTATATATTCATACTAGCTACACGCTCCCGGCTTCGCCCGGGTTCAAAATAAAAACTGTCCTACCTTTTAAGTTGGACCAAATTACACATAGTTACGAAGTTTTATCGAAGTTTCGGAGGAGTATGGCAACAAACACTGTGACACAAGAATTTTATATATTAGATTAATTTATTAAGTTTTACCGTGATTGAAGTTTCATATAAAGTATGATCTATTTTTTAATATTATTAATTTTTTTTATACTTAAGCAACTTACTTACAGCAGGTGTTTGGGGGTATATAGAACGTCAATAGAAATTATTATTTTTTCATTATTTTATGTTAAGTTTGATAGACAGGCTGACGGTCCACTTGATGGTAGGTGGCTACCGTTTCCTATAACAACGCCATAGGTGCTGCTGACCATAGAAAGATTAAGGATAAGGGATAAGGAATAACGATCCAGTTGAGAAGGAACAATTTTGACGGGGAAGTTGACAAAAGAATATGTCATCACTGCCGCAATGTCTGAAGACCATAAATATAACATTGACATATTATATTACTTTGTTAGGACAAGGCTAACGCTCCTAGTCGTGGCACCGACGCGCCGGTGTCAAAATCGGAAAGTGACACCAATGACAGCTTAGTCACCGAGACACAGAGACTGGCCCATGTACCAGAGCTGCAGAAGTTAAGAAAGTATTATCTTAAAGTTCTAATAGATGGCGTTAGTTTTTTTCTATACCAAATGCGCTCGAAGCAAATGTTCGAATGGCCGTATCTTTACTTTCTAGGATCAATGAAATATCTATACTAATATTATAAAGAGGAAAGATTTGATTGTTTGTTTGTTTGTATAGAATAGGCTCCCAAACTACTGGACCGATTTGAAAAATTCTTTTACCATTACAAGCCGACATTATCCGTGATGAACATAGGCTACTTTTTACCGCGGGAAAATGCTTCATTCTTACGGGAAATCTAAAATAAAAGTAAATACTAGCGGCTTGGCCCGGGAGATAGCGCCATCTATCCAAAATACGGTAGATGGCGTTTTATACTTTTATACGCGGACGAAGTCGCGAGCACCAGCTAGTAATAAATATCTTCACACAGATTATTCCACACAACACCACCATGTATTTACAAAAAAAATAATGTATGTAGTATATCAACTGTCTTGTATCCATAATACAAGAATTAGTTGCTTAGTGTGCTGTGTGGAATGTGTGTCATATTTGCTATTATTATTATTTTGTTACTTTTTTAAAATAAGGTTGCTACACCCGAGAATCGAACTAGCTAAATACATCAAAATAATTCTGTACTTTCAGGACATCAATCAATCGATAGGTTCTACCATAAAGATCTAATCTCTAAAAAAACGTGGTAAATTAAACGAAAGCAAATGTCGAGATATAGACACACAAGTAAGAGATACAACACCCCGTTTTCACGTCGGACGTCTGGGGGTTTAAAAATAGAACAATTCAAGACGTGAGTGGATGAAGGTGGTATGTCGCATAATTCCAATTTTGAATAAATCGAGGTTTTAAACTTTTACTTTTAATTTTTGAGATAACTCGCCACGGAACTGATTTTTGTACTAAATTATTATGCAAAGTTGTGTAAATAATCTAAAATATTAATAGTATGTTAGCAATTAAACACTTCCATTAATTAATTTTTAAAAAAAGTGAACATAAGCAGCTCCCTCTTCCATTGACAAAAGTAAACTTTTCTGAACTCTGCTTTTTAAAATTAACTGTACCTACATAACACCTTTTTCACCTTTTATTTTAACTCGACTGTTAAAAATGTCTTAACTCGACGATCTTAAGGTCTGCTACCATTAATATGGACATATTACCTTCATCAATACAAAAAACCAAAAAAAACCCAAAAATACGACATAACACCTTCATCCACTCACGTCTTGAATTATGACAACAACAAAAGATCGATTTGTTCTTCACGCGTACCGTTAATTCTTTAACGTGAACATTTCATAACAAACTTCAAAATATAATTGAAAACTCCTTGTGCCGGAACCGTCTCTAACAAGAAATTAAACATTCATTTTTAAAATAACTACTTCACTGTCAACTAAAAATCTAACCTAGAACCTGGAGTCTTTCTGTTACGATGCTTTAAGAACATAGACGCGTTGGGAGTAAGTTATTTTAAATTATTTATATTTTTCTTAATGTTCCTAACTAATGTAATAAATGTTAAAGTAACTGTTTCGGTCTGTCTGTTACGTGAAAAAGCCTTGGGCCCTACCCTAGCCAAGAGTACAATGCAAACGGGAGCGTTGCGTATATCATTGTATGTACTCACATTTCTATACAAATAAAGTTATTATGATGATGATGATGATGATGATGATGATGACGACGTACAAATTTTTATTGCAATATGCAATGCAAATATGCAAACGCAACGCTCCCGTTTGCATTGTACTCTTGGCTAGGGCCCCTGAACTACTAAACAGATCATTTTGAAAATTTATTATATATATTATAATTACACGTTGTCTGAGATACAGGAAAGGAAATAGGGTATCTTTCATTAATAAAAAAGTAGTGTTCCCAAGGGAGCATATATCAATATGTCAATACTAATAATAAATCTGTAAGTGTAGGTATTTTATGTATGTATGTGCCACAATAACTCTTAAGGCGACGCAACGATAAACAATTAATCGAAAATCTGAGAAGAGACTCAGGGGCTGTGATTCCATACATAAACGAGAGCGCGCTTGCTTATGTCGTAGGGTCGTATGCCACAATATGATTTTTATCGTTTAAATAAAAAACTGTAATGTATTTTAATAAATCCAACCGATAAATTAAAGTGTATGTTTATACTAATGTACATAGAAAATTTGGAGGTATTAATTGGTCCCGTTTGGCTGTAAAATGTAAATCTCTGTTTTGAAAGAGGTTTCTTTGAATTTTTTTTTCTATCTTATAAAAGTTTATCAATCGTGAAATCCAACCGTAAAAATGAAGTCAATAACACGAAAAAACAGATTACTAAACATTACTTTCATATGTTTTGTCATTGCTGAGAAAAATCTAAATCCCTGCCACCAAAATTTCCAATGCGTCGTCTTAAACGAATTAATTGATTTTTCATGAAACTTGGTAGATATAAACATTTAGACGTACAGGACACAGGATAGGCTAGGCACCAGCTGGTATTAAAATAAAATAAAAAAAACTAACGCCTGGCTTAAGTGTCATAGAAATAAATATGTTAGGCGTTATATTGCTTATTCATTTTTTTAATTTTTAACGCATACGAAGTCGCGGGAACTAGATAGTAAAATTATATATTCATAAACATATCTTTAGATTTTTTTTTTTTTCATTTCAAAAATAGTATTATTTTATAAAAAAAAATAAAAAATTTGCTATAAAATTTTGACTGCAACTGAAACAATGAAATTTCAATTACAGATAGACCTGCTAAATGATTTGTGAGTGCCGTACCCGATATGATAGAACTTCGGATAGCTGCGACAAACTTCGTCTTAATATGTGAGTATCATTTAAGTATATTTATTACTTACTAATAGCTAATACATTCGTGTCTGTAAAACCCACATGGAAATACAATACAAAATTTCAACGCAATCGGTCAATCGTTTAGTAGTTGACATACCGACAGCAGCGCCATCTAGCAGGTCCAGTTCCTATTTTTAAATCATCCAGGAAACCATCGAAATGCCTATATAAAATTTCAACCCAATCGGTTCAGCTGTTTAGAAGTTATGTGAAAAAGATAAGTGCGGAAGGATAATTCTTACTACCCGATGTCCTATTACCCGTTTTCCCGTAGGAATGAAGCTTTTTACCGCTCTAAAAACTAGCCTATGTTCATCAGGGATAATGTAGGCTTCTAATGGTAAAATAATTTTTCAAATCGGTCCACTAGTTTCGGAGAATATCCAATACAAACAAACAAACAATGAAATCTTTCCTCTTTATAATATTAGTATAGATACAAAACATCCATGACTCAGGTACAAAGAAACATTTAAACATTTAACATCAGGTTAAACACATAAATATTTGCCCTAGCGAGATTCGAACCCGCAACCGTTAGGTTAACAGCTAGGGTCACTAGCCACTAGACCAAACGTTTCGTCGAACGTGTGAATGAAAGATAAAGTTGACTATTTACTTGTACAGTAGCACTACCATCAGTTTATGACCACCGAAATCGCTAGCGAGAGATGAGTGAGAACGTAAAATATTTGTATGAAAAATTGTACAGCGCCTCTAGCGGTCGCTCAAAGAACTAAAACCGGTAACATGAGTTGCATAAGTGAAAAACCTATCGAATATAGTCGCTAGCGACCATTAGCGACTAACGTTTAAATTGACATTTCTATACAAAATCGGTACCATGAGTTACAAATTTTCCTGATGCTCACGAGAAATACCGTAACGTTAGTAGTTAAATCATTCACTAGCACATTGAGGGGTGAAAGGTTCGTTATCGACAGAAGTAAACTGACGTAAGATTTCGATAGCAACTCATGGTAGTGCTACTGCTATTTCGCGGTCGCCAAGCGAGTTACAATGTCTGAAGCTATACTATACGATTCAATACAAGACAGCCAACAAATTGAAGGGAAGGCGTGCCCAGATATATATCACTAGTCTCTGACAGTGGGGCGGGTGAGTAATTAGTGAAAACAATTTACAAGTAGGGGTTGGGGTATTTGGGTTAGGCTGACTGTACGGTCAATGCACTGTTGCATGTAAAAAAAAAATGGATTTTTAAATAGTTCTTATAAACATTTAAAACATTAGTAACGTTAGTAGTTAAATCATTCACTAGCACATTGAAGGGTGAAAGATTCGTTATAGACAGAAGTAAACTAACGTAAGATTTCTATAGAAACTCATGGTAGTGCCACTGTGGTCTAGCTTTCTATAAGGGTATGATAACTGCCCTGCCATTTTGACATTGGAAATGTCTTTTCGTTCGCTTCAGTATAGGCCCCGATTTCACGAAAAAGTGCGATCCCCTTATATCTCAGAGAGTTGTGTAGATATGATATTCAAAAAGGGCTCAAAAGACGCGTATTTACGTGAGCCGTAAGGTCCAAAAATAATTTTTCGAAAAAATCAAAAACGGAAAAATTTATAGCCGAAATAGTGAAAAAAAATTGGATTTTTTTCCCGAATTTTTTACTTTGGCGCTCGATATTTAGAAATGAAGAATGATATCAAAAATTTGAGAAAGTCTTTTCTGGACAATTTAGTCAGCTACAATTTGAGCCTAAATTGAAGACGATCGGGTTAAGGGTTTGCCCTGTAGCTTAACCTTTTTGAAAGAAGTCAACAAGTCAGAACAACCCTTAATTTCGAATTCCGTAAATTCATTTCCAATGTGCTCGATAGTCGTGTGAGGCACGAAATCTGTGAATTTTTTTAAAGAAATATTAATGTCGCAAAAGGTTTTAAGTTAATTCTACAAAACACGACCCAAGACATGTTGTGACATTAACACGTAGAGAAATGGGAAAGGGGTGTTGAAACTTTCAAACAAAAATGGCACAGTGAAACGAAACTGACAAAAATGTTGGAACTAATCCAAGATAATATTATACTTGCAAGGGATGAAATTTTATTGCGAATTTAATTTTCAATTACAAATCCCACTAAGTAATGCCTATTAAAAACCTATTTTTTTGGTATTAATCTATTTTCATGGCCTGGCGTATGAAAATTTATGGGAGTAAAAACAAATGTCACATGTCACACGTTACGCGTTACAGGCGTTCAATGCATATTATATTTATACGCCAAGTTGCACAGATTTGGTGTGGGCATTTTGTGTAAAAAGTATTAGAAGAAAACCGCATTGTTATTAACAATTTTATGCAAAAATAGCTTTTTCTTTGTTTTTTGCTTATAAAATTAAAACTATCAGGGTAATCATGATGGTGCCAGACAATTTGTAGAGAACGAAAACACGAATTAAATGAGAGATCGAATGACTCAATCAGACCGTTAGTTTAGGAGAAAATCGGGAAAAACTGGCCATAGTGCAGTTTTTTCTAACTTTCTAAATAACTCGGTTATTTTTTGACTTGCAGCATAGATATTCCGGCCAGTATTAGTTATCAATATAAGCTTTATATGTGCAAAAATCAGGCACTGTCCGATGCACAGTTTTCTATCTGTCACACCATTTAAATTTTTTACTATGCAATTTTCCAGCAGGCCTGTATGCGACAGGTATGGTCTGATTTCAATTTACAAAAACGATTTCGAAAGTACAATTTTCATACTTCAAAACGTATATCTTGGTTTTGCATTAAAACGCTGAGAAGTGTGTTAGAAATGAAGCTGAACATCACGAGAAACGGTCGAGCGCGCGAGTATCGGGTGAAGGAATATAACATTGTGTGTATTTGCGGCGGCGTTTTAAGTTGAGCGACGCTGAGAGACGTTGAACGACCTTGAGCGCGGTTGAGCGACGTTGAGCGACGTTGTGTGCGGTTGAACGCGGTTGAGCGACATTGAGCGACGTTGAGCGCGGTTGAGCGACGTTGAGCGACGCTGAGCGACGTTGACGGACGCTGAGAGACGTTGAGCGACGCTGAGCTTTCTGACGCGGCCTATACTAGAAGTTAGAGACAACGTTCACTAGCTATAACAAAATAAATATGAAAATCCCCATTAATTGCTACAGTTGTTAACATAATTTCTGATGCTTTTTTATCTATTTAATACGAGTCTTTTGTTTATTCGCAAATAGCGTGATAGCGGACAATTTGTCTTAATTACACAAGTATTTACTTAGTTATTTCGTCGCGTGAATTTCGGATTTTTATTAGTCAGAGGGAATTGTTTGTTTTTGCTTTTAGAATTAGAAATTAGTGGCGACCCGCCCTCAACTTCCGTATATACGAAAATCTGCCTCGTTTATCGCTCTTTCCATTGGTCAAAACCGTATCAAAATCAGTCGGGTGGGCTCCTGGTAGGTATTTGAGGCAAGCTGAAAACTTGCTCGCGACTTCGTCCGCGTAGAAAAGTATAAAACGCTATCTACCGTATTTTGGATAGATGGCGCTATCTCTCGGGCCAAGCCGCTAGTATTTACTTTTATTTTGGATTTCCCGTAGGAATGAAGCATTTTCCCGCTGTAAAAAGTATCCTATGTTCATCACGGATAATGTCGGCTTCTAATGGTAAAATAATTTTTCAAATCGGTCCACTAGTTTCGGAGCCTATTCTATACAAACAAACAAACAAACACACAAACAATCAAATCTTTTCTCTTTATAATATTAGTATAGACAACCCTTGAGGCCATCTGAAATTTTTATTATTACAAATTAAATATTTAAGGAGTAAAAAAATCGATTACTACGATTTTCTGTAGTCATTTCGCACGATAGTCATTTCGCACGAAATAAAAGATGTGTGCGAGATGTGACCACAACAAATATACTTATTTATTATATTTAAAATTTTCGCACATTACGTACGAAATAAAATCGTGCGAGATGACTACATGTCTGGGCTTGGGCTTGGGTTCTGTATATTCCTTACAAGGTGAGGAACCCTGGAAAGACAACATTTAATTATCCCCTGCTGAAAGTTTGTAAGAATAATTCAAATAACAAAGTAAATCCCGAATCCGTACATTAACATTGCTAAGTAGGCCTTTTACGATTTCACCATTTTGTTTTTCTTTCCTGTTTTTGAATAGGGTGACAATGATCTCGCGTTTTTTGTGGATTTCGACGAGCCCGTTGGACGAGTGGCAAGGGTGCTTGCCTAACGTTTCAGGGGCCCCGGGTTCGATTCCCGGCGGGGTAAACTTTGGAAATTTTAATATAATTTTCAAAATTGACTCTGGTCTGGATTTGAAAAGTAGTGGT
The DNA here is from genome assembly GCA_918317495.1 of Synanthedon vespiformis. Taxonomy (NCBI): domain Eukaryota; kingdom Metazoa; phylum Arthropoda; class Insecta; order Lepidoptera; family Sesiidae; genus Synanthedon; species Synanthedon vespiformis. The sequence goes on along the minus strand of OU906975.1, from coordinate 3,490,572 downwards.
AAGCGTTTCGCAGTCATTTGGGCAGCCCGTCTGGCGGCAGTAACCACCACCTTACAGAATACCACCGTGAAATAACAGCATTATGTGCTGTTGTGTTTCGGTGAGTGAGTGAAGGATGCCAGAGCCCATTACCCCTTCCCTTCCTTATCCCTTATCCTTAATCCTTCTATGGTCGGCAGCGCACTTGTGGCACTTATGGCGTTGCTTGTGTTATAGGCGACGGTAGTCACCTACCATCAAGTGGACCGTCAGCCTGTCTGTCGACCTTAACATTAAAAAAAATCAGTATTTGAAACTCATTTCTACTTGTTGAACAATCTCCCGTAAGTAGTGACGAAACAATCAAAATAATAAGTGTCACTATAAACTTCCATTATGTATGTATGTAATTAAAAATTAAATTGTAGTCACTATTTAATATTTATCTATTATAAAAAAATAGGCAATCTTATCTATAATTTGTCAAATAATAAAACGTGCATAAATGGTAAATATCACACTAAAAATAATAATAATTCCAGTTACTGACCACCATTTTTCCTCGTCTGACTATCTGCTTCCGTCTTACATCAATTATGTACATACCTGTAAGAGAAAATGGTAAAATTGACTTTTAAAAAAAAAAATGGCGTTACATACATGCTGTCTCAGAAATCAACGCAAAGCGAGCACTGGACATTAAAAAATAAGCTGGGCAGGAAAAAATAAAAAAAATCAGGTCATGACATTTGAATTTGTGGAAAATCTTCATCCCGGACAACATTGTTGGGTATTGCGATCACAAATCTAATTTTTCACATTTTTTGTGTAATCCAAGCATACTGCAAAATGACCTGCTCCCTTACACTGAGCAGTATACCGCACGCACACACACACACACACACACACACACACATAAGGGATATGGGAGGGATGGGGTAATGAGCTCTGGCATCCCTTACTCACTCACCAAAACACAATAGCACATAATGCTGTTAATTCACGGTGGTCTACTGCAAGAGTGTGGTTACCCCCAGACGGGCTTCGCAAATGACAGTGTGCCCTGCCACTACACTTATCTCCAGTTCAGACCAGAGCCTTCGATGTCTTCATTGTTCTTACTCCTTTGTATTCATGTATGCCTGGTACTTTGTGTGTGAAAATTATGTTTTAATATCTTTTGGCAGGCCAACGGTCACCTGTGATTGGTAGGTGGCTTCCGTCGCCTATAACACAAGCAACGCCATAAGTGCTACAAGTGCGCTGCCGACCATAGAAGGATAAGGGATAAGGGAGGGATGGAAGGATAAGGGATAGGACAGGCAGAGCCTAGTATGGGGGATAGAAATCTGTTAAAAAATTAAGTTGTATCTAAATAATTTCTTTCTTTCTTTCTTTCTAAAATGACTGCGAAACGCATTGTGCCCATGTAGGGGAATCCCCTTTCACTGAAGGCGTGGTCACCCTACAATCAATTTGGGCAGCTCGTCATCGTTCCGCGATTGTTTAACTTGGACCTATCTGTATTCATTCAGGGTTTTATTTTGGGAGACGATCGCTTTTTGTACAAAGTACTTTTTTAGCATTTTTATCAAACGCTTCGGTAATACGATTGAGGTGTAAACCTAATTGTGAAAGGAAGAAAACAAATTATGGTTTTTCCCCAAATAAGGAATCTCTAACTAATTGTTATGAATGCGAAAGTGAGTTTGTTTGTAATGCTTTCACGCCTTAAGGTAATACAAGTCAGTTTTCCTCCATACAAACGTAGCCCCCAAATTACTCCGCTGTTTTATGTTTAATTTACAAAAATAAGAATGATACCGATTTATCTTGTCGTTAACTAGGTTCGAATGCATACAAACTTTAAAAAGAAGTATTATTTGTTTGTTTGTATTTAAAAGGCTCCGAAACTAGTGGACCGATTTGAAAAATTCTTCTACCATTAGAAGCCGACATTATGTCTGATGAACATAGGCTACTTTTTACCACGGAAAAATGCTTCATTCCTACGGGAAATCAAAAATAAAAGTAAATACTAGCGGCTTGGCCCAGGAGATAGCGCCATCCATCCAAAATACGGTAGATGGCGTTTTAAACTTTTCTACACGGACGAAGTCGCGTGCACCAGCTAGTTCAAGCGGTTATTACTTTTGTAACCGTTGCATTAAAAAAAAAATACCTAAAACGAATTTTCTCAAAGTTAAGACCCTGACAATTCGATTTCTAGACCTAAAAATTCCCTAACCCTAGATTTTGGTCAAAATCGTTAGAGCCGTTTGCGAGATCGTCGTAGCATACAAGAGATTATAAATCTGAGTGTAGGTATTGTATGTATGTATGTACCTCCATCACTCTTAAACGAATTAATTGATTTTCATGAAACTTGACAGATAAACATTTAGACGTACAGGACACAAGATAGGCTCCACTTTTTCTTTTTCAACGCGAACGAAGTCGCGGGCGCCAGCTAGTTAAAATAATACAGCAAAGAGAGTAGAGAGCGCATAAATCACTTTAGCTGAGAAAAATAAGTGCACCTGCGCCTTTTGTTTGAGTAAGAGATTTATGAACATTGTCCGGCTACATTTTAATTGCTAATTAAATTAATTAGACGGAATTAAGCAACGTTTTGTTTGAGAAGGTGTTTTGTTCAGAATGTATTTAGTCGTCTTCAAAATTAACTTAAGACCTACTTATACTTCTATACTAATATTATAAAGAGGAAAGATTTGATTGTTCGTCGTCAAAATCGTATGTATGTTCCTCCATGACTTTTAAACAAATTAACTGATTTTCATGAATCTAACGATTTTGACTAAAATCTAGAGTTAGGGGTTTTTTAGGTCTAGAAATCGAATTGTCAGGGTCTTAACTTTGAGAAAATTCATATTAGGTATTTTTTTTTTATGGAACGGTTACAAAAGTAATAACCGCTTTGTCGTTTTGTAATATTTTGAACTAGCTGGTGCTCGCGACTTCGTCCGCGTAGAAAAGTATAAAACGCCATCTACCGTATTTTGGATAGATGGCGCTATGTCCTGGGCCAAGCCGCTAGTATTTACTTTTATTTTAGATTTCCCGTAGGAATGATGCATTTTCCCTCGGTAAAAAGTAGCCTATGTTCATCACGGATAATGTCGGCTTCTAATGGTAAAAGAATTTTTCAAATCGGTCCAGTAGTTTCGGAGCCTATTCTATACAAACAAACAAACAAACAATCAAATCTTTCCTCTTTATAATATTAGTACATATCTATAGATATAGTTACAATACATAATTATACATACTTAAAACTCTGAGCATATTCAATACAAACAAACAATCAAATCTGTCCTCTTTATAATATTAGTATAGATTATTAATCAGACGCTGGGGTTTATTATGACGAAATGTTTCTAACAAATGAAATTTATTTTATTTAGATGCGTTGTCCTGTTCCGTTGCTGGGAACGAACCAATCTCCTGGACTCCAAGTGGGTATCTTACGTCATCATCACCAACATGGATGAACAGGAACCAACAGGTTACATAAATAAATAAATATGTTCACACATTACACACAGCGCCATCTAGTTCCACTCTAAGCGACTAATGTTTGTATTATGGATACCAGACAGTTGATATACTACATACATATTTTTTTTGAAAATATTTACATACATATTATAAATAAAAAATCCATGAATAGTCTATCCTGTGTCCCGTACGTCTAAATGTTTATCTACCAAGTTTCATAAAAATCAATTAATTCGTTTAAGCGCCTCTTTCACCAACGTCATGTAAAGTGTTGATTAGTTACTTTTAGAAATCATTTTCTGTTTTATTGAATTATGCACTCGTTTTACTGCATCACCGTACAAACAAAGGTATATATCAGCTCCATTATTCCCGGTTACCAGTGACTTTAAATGACAGTTACGTCAAGTAGGCCATACTTGACGTTTGTGAAACAGGCGCTTAGAGTCATGGAGGAACATACATACATACATACAGAAAAAAATTGTAAAAATGGTCAATTTAGTTTCAGTATCATGTATAGACTGAATATTTCTGAAAACAAAATAAATTACACCATGACCGACCCCTACAGATTTATTATTAGTATGATGATGATGATAATGATGATGACAATGATTATGATAATGATGATGACAATAATAATGATGATGATGATGATGATGATTATGATGATGATGGTGATGATGATGATGGTGATGGTGATGATGATGATATAAATTTGTATTTTTCAGACGGTCCCAAACGCATTCCACCCGGCAGTTGCTGCGACAGGCGACGAATATTCGGCTAAAGATAAAACCGTTTCAATCGCTGGATACGACAAAGAAATAGAGGAGCTAATAGAAGAATTACAAAAGGTTTCAAAATGTTTGTACGATAAGACAATAGAAGTTAACTTTTATATGATAAATAAGGGTCGATATTTTCATATAGATAGCGTATGGACCAATCTCAATGTTTTGGAGAAAACTTTAGATCACTATAACCATTATTTTTGTTTAAATAAGAGCTATCTGGATCAAGTTCAACGTGGTGACAATGATAACAGATTTTATCTAAACAATTTGATTATGTTACAGAGCAGTAAAGATTTGAAACACATTTTAAATCTTGGCAAATGTAAGAAAGTTAAAGTATTGAACGATGAAATTGAAGATACGGATGATAAAGTTAAAATATATGTAATCAAAATTGATGACGCCATTGAAGGGGATGACGCTGTTACGAAAGGCGATGAAAATATTAATGAAGAAACGGCTAAAATGTGCAAGGAACTAAATGAACATGACTGTCTGTATATAATCAATTACGGCGACAAAGTCAAATCGAATACTTCACTTGAAGATGTACAAAATGAGAATTTACAAGAGCTAAAAGAAACTCCGCTTTGCAAGCCACAAAAATTTAATAATGATGAAGTTACACAAAATAATGAAGACATGGCACTCGTTGATGAACCAGTGATCAATGAAAATATAAAATTTTATGATCATTTACCACAACAAAATTCTAATGTAAAATGTGAGAAAAATAATGATACTCCAAATGAAATAGAACCACTTGCTTCCTGTGAAAAAGTAGAGCCGTGCAATGATTTAAGAACATTAAATACGAGTTCTACTTGTAACAAACCAAATGATAGCGTAGTACCGTTGGAAACCCAATTTCAAGTTAAAACTAATCTTAAGCCAGAATTATTAGTAAAAGACAAAATGACAGATGATAGAGCAACCGATTCAAACGAACATGCAAATCCATGTACTCATAAAAAACCAAAAACAGAATATTATGATAATAAAAATTCAATTTCATCGACCAATAACACTAACATTCCATTTTGTCTAAATAATTTATCTACATACAACAAAATTAAACCAAACAGTCAATTAATTCAGCAAAAAAATCTTAGACAAAAGCCTGAAATCAATACTTCATTCTCTACTTTATTTTCAAGATGGCCTATTTATTTTGTCCCTAATTATAATCCCTGTATACGTCCATATGGTAATATAAGAGTACCATCTCAAAATGTGCCATTTTCTAAAATTGCAGACATTGCTTCAAAATATCCAAGCTTGAAAAATCATAAAATCTTTAGAAAACCAGATTCTAATACTATCTCATCAGTTCCTACAGTGGAACTCTATGCGCCTTATGGAAATATGAACAAAGAGATACTTTGGTCTCATCCATTATTCTCCACATTCGACCGAAAAGCAAAGCCATATAATGCAATAGAAGCAAAAATAACGGATAACTTGAAAGTTAACCTTCCCAATTATGCTCATATTGAACCAACAGTACCTTGTAAAAAATATGAAAAATTGATTCCATTTAATAGTTTCGAGAAGTCCAAATTACCTTTTGCAAGTAAGGGACAACAGAAAATATTATCTGGTATTAGTCATAGGATTCCATATTCAGATATCCCTACAGATTCTAAAACTAAACCATCGCCATCTTGTACTTGTTTAATGAACAAATATCCCGGTCCTTACAATTATTTTGTGCCATTTGGCAGTGCACATAAAAAACCACTAACTTACCCAGTATTATCAGATAATAAAAGTAAACCATCAACACCTTGTAAATGTTTAATGAACAAATATCCCGGTCTTTACAATAACCTTATACCAGTTTGCAGTGCACATAAAAAACCACTAACTTACCCAGTATCCGATAATAAAACTAAACCATCACCACCTTGTAAATGTTTAATGAACAAATATCCCGGTCTTTACAATAATCTTATACCAGTTTACAGTGCACATAAAAAACCACTAACTTACCCAGTATCCGATAATAAAACTAAACCATCACCACCTTGTAAATGTTTAATGAACAAATATCCCGGTCTTTACAATAATCTTATACCAGTTTACAGTGCACATAAAAAACCACTAACTTACCCAGTATCCGATAATAAAACTAAACCATCACCACCTTGTAAATGTTTAATGAACAAATATCCCGGTCTTTACAATAATCTTATACCAGTTTACAGTGCACATAAAAAACCACTAACTTACCCAGTATCCGATAATAAAACTAAACCATCACCACCTTGTAAATGTTTAATGAACAAATATCCCGGTCTTTACAATAATCTTGTACCAGTTTGCAGTGCACATAAAAATCCACTAACTTACCCAGTATCAGATAATAAAACTAAACCATCACCACCTTGTAAATGTTTAATGAACAGATATCCCGGTCCTTACAATTATTTTGTGCCATTTGGCAGTGAACATAAAAAACCACTAACTTACCCAGTATTATCAGATAATAAAACTAAACCATCACCACCGTGTTCATGTTTAATGAACAGATATCCCGGTCCTTACAATTATTTTGTGCCAGTTGGCAGTGAACATAAAAAACCACTAACTTACCCAGTATCCGATAATAAAACTAAACCATCACCACCTTGTAAATGTTTAATGAACAAATATCCCGGTCTTTACAATAATCTTGTACCAGTTTGCAGTGCACATAAAAATCCACTAACTTACCCAGTATCAGATAATAAAACTAAACCATCACCACCTTGTAAATGTTTAATGAACAGATATCCCGGTCCTTACAATTATTTTGTGCCATTTGGCAGTGAACATAAAAAACCACTAACTTACCCAGTATTATCAGATAATAAAACTAAACCATCACCACCGTGTTCATGTTTAATGAACAGATATCCCGGTCCTTACAATTATTTTGTGCCAGTTGGCAGTGCACATAAAAAACCACTAACTTACCCAGTATTATCAGATAATAAAACTAAACCATCACCACCGTGTTCATGTTTAATGAACAGATATCCCGGTCCTTACAATTATTTTGTGCCAGTTGGCAGTGCACATAAAAAACCACTAACTTACCCAGTATTATCAGATAATAAAACTAAACCATCACCACCGTGTTCATGTTTAATGAACAGATATCCCGGTCCTTACAATTATTTTGTGCCAGTTGGCAGTGAACATAAAAAACCATTGACTTACCCAGTATTATCAGATAATAAAACTAAACCATCACCACCGTATACATGTTTAATTAACAATTATCCCGGTCTTTACAATTATTTTGTGCTAGTTTGCAGGGAACATCAAAAACCATTCACCTACCCAGTATCCGTTTCTAAAACTAAACCATCACCACCGTGTACAAGTTTGTGGAACAAATATCCTGATCTTTACGATTATTTTGTGCCAGTTGTTAGTGGACATGATAAACCATTGACGTACCCAATATCAACAAAAATATGTCCGTTCCATTACTTACCTAATTCTTATAAAATCCCGAAATCTACCACAGTCGACAAAAGTTATCCATTTGTTTCAAATGCATTATCGCCAATTCACGAGGACAATAGACCTCCTTGTTTTAATGCTGATCCGCATAACATTAATTCCAATACGACTAAATTAAAATCAACAGTTCCATGTAAGGCTAAAAACGAACCAATACAATATTGGCCAAATTATTTCATACCTATTAAGAATATTGAACCTTTGACTTTACGCCACAATCCTGTATTCCCTTTTGAAAAAATTAAAATAATACCAGAAAAAATTGGTTCTCTTTCCACTTACACTCCCCTGAAGCCTGAAAGTGCTGCAACTATAAGTTTAGGTCAACCAGAGGTTCAAAAAATAAAAGTCAAACCATCTATTAGAAAACCAGAAAGAAAAAACATTTTGAACTTAAATTACAATCTAGGTATGCCTACTTTTAATAAAATCGTACCTGTAAGACCTGATCCCGGTCATTTAAGACCTATTTACGAAGAGCAACATCGACCATGCAATAAAATAAGGAAAAAACTTAAAACTTGTCCTACATTTGGAGAACCTAAATCATTTTACATTCCAAATTTAAATATAACAACCACACCTCTGGCTACAGGAGTATATCAACAAGTACCACATAGTCTAACCAGTACAAAACCTCATAATATTAAACAGTTGCAACTTTATGTATTTTCAACATATCCTGTAACAAATTTTAGAATACCACAAGTTAATAGAAATATTCCTCTAAAAGAAAGTACAGTAACACCTAAACCGTGTCCAATGGCAACAATTAGAAATTTGGATTCCAAAATACTTCCTAAATATAGTGCCGCTAAGATACTCTCTGATCCTTGTAAAGATGAAATGTTAATTATGAAAAAATTACCATATTATGTTCCATTACCAATAAGAACAAACAATTCTAAATTCACTGGTTTTCCACATTTGACCGAAGTCGAAGAGAATATGCAAAAATATCCAAAACCGTGTACTAAAACACCTAACGTCTACACAAAATTTCCAATTTATTTAAAAACAGAACCCACAAAAGTTTGTAGTGATAGAGTATTACCTAAGCCCGCTAATTTATCGCCTGTGAACTATAAAAGTCATACTATTAAACCCATAAAAGATATTGACCCAAAATATCCAATTGGACTTAACCCTTTTTATTGGGTTCCTAATTATGACGTAAAGACAGCAAAACCTTGTAGCAAAATAGTACCAAATAAATTTTCCCACAATTATTCATATCCTCTGCCACCAGGTCAGATCCCAATTTGCAAATTAAAACCTGTCACATATCTAAAGGAACCTTATATAAAAATGGCAGAAGAAATAGACCCGACTTATCAGTTACTAGAACCCTTATCCAAAATAAAACCAACATTAATTGCAGATAATAAGAAATCAGTTCCTTATAAAATAAATTACTTGACACCTCTTATTAGAAACTTATTTTCTAATTTAAAGAAGGCGGATCCTAAAGCAAATATTTTTAATAATGTAATCCCTTTTTACAAAGACAATAAAAAACTATACAATTTAATCTTAGCAGATGAGAACTCACAATCTTTCAGTTTTGCACCGGTTAAGATTATATCTAAACCTAACATTTTGGCTCAGATAGAACCAATAGTAGAGTGCCACGAAAAAAATATTCCATTTATTGACACAAAAACTACGCCCTATCCTAATAAAGAAACACAGAAAATTACATCTACTAAATCATCTAGTAAAGAAAACAAAATTAACAAATTTCGGCCTATACACTTAACGCCCACAAATAAAGACAAACCATGTCCCACAAAATCAATGACTTCCAAAATACCAAGTATTTCGAATGCTAAGGTTCCCGTTTATAAGGAAATTAATAAGCCTTATATGAAAACATCACAGCCTTATCCTAATTTACAACTTTTCAATCCATATCTACATCCATACTCTACCAAAATATTACAAAAATATCCGAATTCACTTGCCGAACCCAATCCGTATTGGCAATATTGTAAATTACCTCTTTATTTTGAAATAACCAAGCCTTGGAAACCACAAAATGCGAATATGCAGACAAAAAACCAAACTAACTTAGGCCCGAATATAGATTTAAAGAAATTAGCACCTATGTACGCTGATTACGTCCCTTGCCCAGATACTCCAATTATCAAATTGGGAACAAAATTACCTTACAATAGTTTTTACCAACCAATTCAAAGTCCTGCTCTATATTTACCATCTACTTTAACACCTAAAAGAATAGAAGCATTCCCTTGCCATTATTTACCAGATATTGTAAATACTCCAATAATTTCTAAATTTAAACCTATTGCTGTCAACAAAAAAGAACCTTATAAATTAAACATATTAAAGCCTGCATACCAACAAAACAAAACGCCTCATACGGAACCGAAAATATCAAACACACATTTCGTACCAAAACTTCCAGGAACCCCATTTTTTTCTGAAAACTTGCCTTTATTGCCTTATAATTTTGTTGTTCCACGTTACTTAACTAAATTAAAGCCTGCTTATGCTAAAAGTAAAGGTCCCATAGAAATACCTTGTAAAAAATATTTAGATATACCTCGTGGACAACCATATTTCGCTTCTAGTACTGTACCAGAAAATTCAAATTCAAGTCTCAATTACCCATTAAATTTACCGACGAAGAAATTTTCAACAGATCCAATGTCACCTTTCAGTTATAATTTTAACAAAAACAAACTACCGTTTCCTTCGATACTTAACATAGATACTTCTGTACCTCCAAAAATACCAGTTTTAAATACACCAACAAAGTTATCGTCTCCATACTCATTACAACTACCCAAACCTTGTTATACAGCTTTTACTGGTTCGCCAATACCAGCAAAGACAAGTGACATAGTATTGTCGCCCAAATCTACAGATTTCGGTACTAGAGTACTTAATAAAGATACTGCTGTACCTCCAAAAACACCACTTTTAAATAAACCAACAAAGTTATCGTCTCCATACTCATTACCACTACCCAAACCTTATTATACAGCTTTTACTGGTTTGCCAATACCAGCAAAGGCCAATGACATAGTATTGTCGCCCACGTTTACAGATTTAGGCACTACAACACCTAATTTCACGTGTTTGAAAGCAGTTCCATTTGAGACGAAACCGAGAGACAAAATATTAAGACCTCATCAGCCTGCATTCATTCGACCTTATTTGGACGATAAAAATGGGTTGAAGATTATTTCTCCTAAAAAAAAGAAAGAATTTCGCCCATTGAACTCTGCGCTCATTGAATTTAGACCTTTAGACTTATATCCTTTCAGCACATTAGAAAAACAAGTAACTAATAACTCTGTACCTCCTTTATCCAACATAAAACAATCAATTCCTTTACTTCAATCTACAAAACCAGTGCCTTTTTGGCCTAAAACACAAATGTATGATGATAATTTAACAAAATTGCCATTTCATCCATATATGAGACCATTGATTAAAGAAAAACCTACAATTTTGTTACCACCGAATATACTTAGTAAGCCACAATTAAAACAGTCAGGTTCATCTGTTGTGACGAAAGCAAAAAAACCAATGCCTCTATTAGATAATACGTTCATCCCTTGTAAAGGTAAAGTTGTTTGCACGCCTAAAGTTCAACCAGTGGAAACCAGTAGAAAATTACATCTGAACCCTTCACCACCTCGCGTTGTACCTATTATACCAAAAGAAAGTTTCAAGCCTTCTGAGCCTGGCCAAAGTCTTCATTATAAAGGAGTAAAATATCCAAAACAATTGGTGCACATTCCCAAAAAATTTACAGATATAACTGAAATGGTGACAAGACCAATCCCAACGTCAATTAATGAATATAAAACACCAGTATTCGTCAATTTCAACAAACCTACATATACTGTTAAACCACATATTTTATCGACACCAGAGATATTTACTAGTTTACCATTTGCCACAGTACCAGAACTTCCAATTTTAAACAGAAATGTTTTAAAGGCACATCCTTCCCAAATATCACCATTATCAAGACCAAATGTTCATCCTAAATTCAATGTCGTTCGTAAAAAAGACAATCTTGCACCATTAAGTACTTGTGATTCAAAATCACACGCACCAAGCATAAGTCCTGAAGCAGTCATATTATCTTCGCCGCCAAATCGAATTTTATCAAATGTTATTTCCCCTGTTTCTAATAAACTACCAACAATCAGGCCCTCATTGGCAACACCTTCGTCTATTTTACCTCAATCAAATTTGGAGGCAATTTACTCGCCACAAGGCATATATACCAATATTCCTTTGCTAAATGATTCAAAAAAAACAATCATCAATTGGCCAGATCGAAAGCCCGAAATAAAATTACCATTTGAGCCAGTAAATGCGTACACTGTATTGCCTAAAATCAGAGTTTCAAAACCAGTCATGAACTTACACTTAATGCCACAAAAATCTAAACCTCTATGGGCTATCAACAAATACGATTCATTGAAACCTAACAAAATACAAAATTCCCCAATATCAATTGGCCACCAAAATGAATTTGCCCCTATAAAGAATAACAAATTGATTTCATTAGGAAGGAATGAACCTAACGTTTTTGAGTTACCTCATCCTTTAGTACAAAATCTAAATCCGACACAGGCAAATATGAGACCTAATACTTTAGCAGAAGATCCAATATTAAATGGACACACAAATTATTTTCCAACAATTTCAGCAAAACCCAAAATAAACATGGACGCTAAAAAATTAAAATTACAAAAAAAATTTAATGAATTAAATGATACTATCAAGAAATGTGTAAACAAAGATAACTACGCTAAAGATGTACTGTTTAATGATAGGGAAGACATTATAATTCCTATAACCGACATTGGTATAGCCAAATACACGCCGAACGTTTCAGAAAAATGCCATATAATTAAAACCAAGAACCCTTACATATTTTTGAAGGCGTGGAAATCAAAATTGAAACTTCTCCAAGTGAAAATTAGTTTTGAAACTGAATATTTTGATTCTGTCAACTTTGTACCGGTAGTGATGTGGAATTTACCTCCGAAGTACGTTCAGAAGACTGCCGAAGATGTTATTACAAAATTGTATGCGAAACCGATAGTAGTTCAAGGTGTTTATTCATTGGATAATTCGTATGCTATAGTAAATGGAGAATTTGCATTTGAAAATAGAGTAGTCTATGTCTTATGGCCGACGTTCTGTGGTAATTGTGTCGTTTTTCATGGTCAAAAAGGTCAGTGGCGATGCAATTGGAGTCAGTGTGGTGTATAAAAGCTATGAAAATGAAATAAATATAAATATAAAATATAAATTGTGAAGTGATGATAATAAAGTGATTACCTTATTAATGTGTTGCCACTGTTCTAAAGGTTGAAATCCATTGAATGTTTCTATCTAGAACTATGCGTTGCGGTTGTAAATAAAAGCAAAGAAGATAAAGATGCAGTACCGTTGTCCTATCAATCGAACCAATAGGGGAAAAGTCCGCATTGTCCTATCCATCGAACCAACGGGGGAAGGCCCGCATTGTCCTATCAATCACACCAATGGGAAAACAGTCCGCATTGTCCTATCCATCGAACCAACGGGGGAAAGCCCGCATTGTCCTATCAATCGAACCAACGGGGAAAAAGTTTGCATTGTCCATGTCCACTCGAACTAACGGAAAGCCCACATTGTGTCCGATCACGCGGTCTCAGGAGCATAATTGAGTACTTACAGTTCCAATATCGGACACGTGTAATAACACATATACAGAGAGAGTGAGAGCGAAAGAGAAAGAGATAGAGAGGAGAGAGAGAGGCAAACGGATTTAGAATCTATAGCGTGAATGAGATAACCATATGAATCACCGCCACTCATCCACATACAAACGGTTATTCCCCGTTCAATGAGACGGTATCTCGTGAATTATGTGTCTCATGTAAATGATCTCATGTAAATTAAAAACTTATATTTAGTTAAGAAATTATTAAATATTAATATTTTAACGAATGGTCCTTCCGTGTGCGTTAATTTCTCGTCTTGACTCAAGGCCTAGCCAAGATGCAAACGCTTCGTTGCGTACTTGAGAAACGAAGAGAGAACGCAACGAAGCGTCAAGATAATGTTGTTTGAGCGACTGATTGAAACTGGGTCCATTGGACTCAGTTTATAAGAACCACGCGTGGATAGTCAGTCAAGTATCTTCCTTTTTTGCTTCTATCTATGGTTGCTGTACGTACATTTCTTTTTGTTTAGTAATATTAAAATACATACGAATTTCAGTCGCTCTTAACACTTTATTTTTAACAATTATCTACGTTTCGAATAGCCTAATTTCATGAGGAAGAATCCGGCAAAGAAACCTCATACATGCTCTTTGGAAATATAAATTTGTATATGTTTCAACGATTTCATAAAATATAGCCTATCGTCGGCATAATTCGTTAACCTGCTAAGTCCATTTTTGGGCAATTTCACTTTTTATACTTTCCGACAAGTATAAAAGATTATCTACCGTTTGGTGAAGGAATAATGACGATTATTAACTGAAAAGGTTAGAAATTTCATAAATGAAAAACTGCTTTCTGACCAATCAGCAAAGAAAACTGCTAAATCCTAAGTTTTGTACCAACTGACGTTTTGTCGCTCATTTCATTTCATTTTTTCTTCCTCCTGAAAACTATGCAAAATTGACTTAGCACGTTAACGAGCTAAGCCGACGACTACTCGCTGATAATAGCTTCCCAACAGTGAAAGAATTTATGCATATTCATATAAACAAACAAACAAATTTCCTCTTTATAATATTATTAGTATAGACAAGAGCAACTACGAAGTATTCTTGCCGATTCTTTCCCAGTAGAAACAGCTTTCTAAGCTTTCTAAGATAGATTAAGTTACCTACCTAATATTTTGTGCTTTTGTATTTTGACAATTTGTAATACAAGTTGATTTAGATAAATAAATAGTCTTAATTTACAATCTAAAAATGTTCTTTTATTATAATATAATGTTTTTGCTATGCCTATAAACACATCTTCTCTCTTTGTATAGATATAAGCTTATCAATAGCTTATCAACATCAATAGCTTCTTTACTGTACTTATGTCTGTATGACCACTAACCCTTCCTAAAAACTACAGCACCTATGCTGTTATTTCACTACTTTCTAAATCCAGACAGAACCGAACCGCCAAGAATTGAACTTGGGGCCCCTGAGACGTAAGGCAAGCACTCATCCAACTAGAAATGGGCAGTGGGCAGGACACAAGACCGCCGTGGCAGGGGCATCGATGTTGTGTCATAACATCCCCGCAACTACGGCATCTACGGCGCATCTACGGCATCTACGGCGCATCTACGGCATCTACGGCGCATCTACGGAGCATCTACGGCATCTACGGCGCATCTACGGTGCATCTACGGATCCCTATCTGGCCATCCATCACGACAATACAGAAGTACCCTTGCCAATAGTGTATCTTTTTTTGTGTTACTTTGTATCGTTTTCCAATTTAAAGATGGTAAGTCTGACTCCCGTATGTGATTCACATAAACATTATCAATATTATTAGTACATAAAGTGTGATATTTTGTGTTATCTTGTTCATTAGGCTGTCTGGATAAGAAATCAGCGGGATTTCTGTTTGTACTGATGTATTTGACTGTATAGTTAAATGCTGATAAGAAGATTGCGTAATGCTGTAGGCGTTTTGCTGCCATTCTTGGTATAGCCTTGTATGGCCCAAAAATGCGAGTGAGCGCTGCATTGTCCGTTTCCAATTCAAATGATCTTCCATAAGTATAATTGTAAAACTTAGTTATGCCAAAAATTATAGCTAATGCTTCTTTGTCTAAGGCTGTATATTTTTGTTCAGTGTCACTTAATTTTTTACTTGCAAATGCAATTGGTCGGACAATGCCATCCACTCCGCGGCTTGATAAGATAGCGCCAATTCCATAGGCTGATGCATCACAGGTCAATATCAATTGGTAATTAGGGTTATAATGTGTTAGATTTTCAGCTGACGCCAATTTATTTTTTACAGAGTCAAATGCCTTTTGGCAATCATCAGTCCAAACAAAACTCCCCTTTCTAGTACATTCGTACATTGGATGTAAAATTGTAGCCAAATCTTTCAAAAACCTCCCATAATAATTAACTTTACCTAAGAATGAACGCAACATGGTTAAATTTTCTGGTGGTGCTAACTTTAGTATCGGCACAATGTTTTCTTTTATGATTTGAATTCCTTGTTTATTAATTCTATATCCAAAGACATCAATACTTTTCCGGAAAAATTTGCATTTTTCTACTTTAAGTTTAAATTCACACTCTTTTAATTTAGTTAGCACCATCTCTAGAAATTTCAACATTTCATTTTGCGTTTTACCACACATGTAAATATTATCTATAAACACTATTACATTAGGGATTCCTGACAGTTTTTGTGACATGAGTCTTTGAAACGACCCCGGTCCCGTACTGACACCATATGGTAGATATTTGTATTTAAATATACCTGCCTCCGTTACAACAACTGTCAGTTCCTGTGAGGCTTCATCCAGGGGTGCCTGTAAATATGCTTCCTTTAAATCCAATTCGCAGTAATACTCTGCGTCTCTTAATGTATGAAAAATGTTTTCTACATGTGGTAATGGAAAACGATCAATTTCTAGTTGTGGATTTAAGGTGACTTTGTAGTCGCCACACAAGCGAACTGTTCCGTTTCAAGGGTATTCACTTTACGATTTTTGGGACACACTTTAAACAAATGGCCTCGTTGGCCGCACTCTGAACAAAACTTATTTTTCAAACTACATTCACTTTTTAAATGGCCATTTTTACCACAGCAAAAACACTTTATAAACTTCCCTGATCCTGATGGTCTTAACTCGGTTCTTTGATTTGGAAAAGCCTTCGCTTTGTTTGGGTTACTCCGCTTGACTTGAAACATACTTGTAGGTGTTTCTTCAGAAGATTGCTTTCCTTTACAATGCAATAGGGCTGACTCCACTGTCCTGGCTAAAATAATTAAATTTTCTAATGTTCGTTCTCCATTTTTCAATAATTCGAATTTTATTAAGGAAGAGTGTACACCATCAATGAGTTTTTCTTTGACTTGATCATCATAATCTTTAAAGTTGCACTTTTTTGCTGCTTTCTTTAGTCGTATTACATATTCCTCAATGTTTTCATCTGGTTTTTGATTACATTTTCTAAATTCCGCACGATCTAAAGGTACCGATGTTGACTTTTCATATCTTTCTCTTAAAATTTCAATAAGCTGTAGGTAGGTCTTTTCCGTTGGTTTCACAGGAGCACAAATATAATTCAAGGTTTCAAATACCTTCGCTGACAATTTTGTAATTAACAGTGCGACTTTTTTTTGTTCCGGTACATCATTCAATGTTATTAAACACTGTAATTGTGTATTAAATATATCGAAATCACGTCCATCAAACGTATCTATGTTGTATATGTTTCCTGACATGGTTGGTAAAGTTGGTATATTTTGTCGTGTGAAATTTTTGATTACCTCACGTAAACTTTTTCTTAAATCTTCTATATTTTGGTTGCTAGTTTCCACCTTTAACTGCTCACACAAGGAAATTAATTCACTTTTACTAAGTGTTTGTATGAAACCTGTTTTACCTTTTTCGATTTCCTTGGCAAATTGTTTGAGTGGTGACATTTAAGGTTATAATCGATGTACAAACTACAAAATAACAATTTTGTCAATAAAAGTTACGTTACGTAGGTACGTAGGTAATCCTCGTCGCCATTTTATTATATTTCGCAATAAAACTGGTAAATTAATTGATTACTTGTTCTTTTATTTTATTTATTTCCTTTACAGTCACACTTAACTGACAGACTCAAAATTAACACGGGGTTGCCAACCCAGTCCAGTGAGTACAGTGTTGTCAGGTTATGACACATATACAACATGGACTCTCTCATCTATCATCTAAAACTAACCAAACATCTGTCATTTAAAGAAAATGCGACTTTATGTCAACACATTCGAATTTAAAATGAATAGTAGAAGTATTGAAGTAAGTAGAAATTACCATTGACTCCGCCATGATTCCGTTTTAGGCGTATTTTTCATGTTTCGCTTTGGCATTTGTCACGCAAAATCTACATACATAGATTGATGAATGTAACAATTTCTTTCATTATACTGTCCCGTTTATTCAATCAATCAATCAAAATATTTATTTATCAATTAGGTTTCTACAAGAAACTCTTTTGATCGTCATTATAAATTTAAATTTACCAGGGTTTTGGAAAAAAGCCAAGATGACGATCCTGAGATACTATTCATTTCGTCATCATTAAAATGTAAAATAGCACAATACACTTAATATTAACAAACTTAAAGTATATATATATATATTATCCGGAGTTTCTTTCGGGGTTTCTTCTCAGGATCGTCATCTTGGCTTTTTTCCGAAACCCTGAAAGTATATATATTATAGTTTTACAATACAAAACATAGTACGAGCTCCGAATAGCTAAAATCCAGGCTTCTTTGTCGCTTAAATAATCAGTGATTTTATAATAGCCTTTCGAGAGGAGTTTAGTTTTAATGACACATTTAAATTTATTTATAGATAAGGCTCTGATTAATTTAGGCAGATTATTATAAAACCGTACCCTTTGACCCATAATATTATATTATTGTTAGCCCATATTTATAATATTGTTAGCGTAATAAAACACAACAGCACATAATGTATTTAAATTATGACGGATTAAATTAAGTTGAAATAAATAAGGATGAAATAGTGTCAATTTTAAAATGAAGTCACATCCAGTACGCTGAAACTCGGTGTTACCATTTTAACTCTTAACAGGGTATGTTTTATAAGTTTTTACAGTCATCTCAACCCTTTTTTGCCGAGGGTTTTAAGGGTTTAGTCAACAGGGGAGGTTCAGACCAGTGACTTTTAAGTTGACGCGTATTAAACAGGTTCATTATCTGGGCTTTTAAAAGACGATTCAATTTCAGTAGCACTACCATGAGTTGCTAACGAAATCTTACGTTAGTTTACGTCTGTCGATAACGAACCTGTGAAAGGTTCGTTATGCGCTAGTGAATGATTTAACTACTAACGTTACGGTATTTCTCGAGAGCATCAGTCAAGTTTGAAACTCACGGTACCGATTTTGTATAGAAATGTCAAGTTAAACGTCAGTCGCTAATGACTACATTCGATAGGTTTTTCACTTTTGAGCGTGTATAAAGGAACACTAGCGCCACTCATTTAAAAAAATATAATCTCGTCGAAAGTTATATATAAAAAAATATATAACTTTCGACTGGGTGAAACGATTTTGATATATTTTTCAACCGACGAAAACGAAAAAACAAAAACGGAGGAGGTTCTCAATTCGACGCGTATATTTTTTCTTTTTGATTTTTTTGATTTTTTTTATGTATGATCACGCATAACTTTTGACAGGCTGGTCCGATTTTGATAATTCTTTTTTTATTTGAAAGGGTATTTTACTCTTTACGTCCGCGCGCATCACTCTTTACGTAATTTTTGCTTGTTTGGCGCCGAATCAAAATTACTTAGGTAAAATATTAAGATTATTTTGTGCTTTTCAGTTTTTTCGGCGGTTTTATTTTTTGTTAAAAGGTTTTATTTTATATTTTTTTGTGGCTATAATCTAATATTTACTACATGCTTAATTTTTAAAATTTCCATCCCAATTTTCCCACCCTAAGGTAGGATTTTTTTTTCCAAATTCATACGAGACCAACTTCGAGGTATCCTTTACAAAAAGAAAGATCAAAATCGGACTACGCTGTAAAAAGTTATGCGTGGTTATACGCTACAATCGGTGAGTGAACAATCAATCATCCCCTGTTTTCCTACTCTTAGCATTGGAATTATTTTTCCAAATTAAAATGACACCCCTTTGGGGGTGCACCCTTTCAAATAAAAAAAAAATTATCAAAATCGGACCACCCTGTCAAAAGTTATGCGTGATCATACATAAATATAAAATATATACGCGTCGAATTGAGTACCTCCTCCGTTTTTGATTTTTCATTTTCGTCGGTTGAAAAAAGAGAGATTGAAGCATTTGATCGGACTATGAAAGATTGGTCCCATTTCAATTTTGGTCCAGTTCTGACAATGGCATCCACGAGAAAACGGTTTGAAGTCGGTATTTATTTACTAAAAGATTTATTAGGCATGGTCATATAATGAATTTAATGTAATTTCCATGTATTGGAGAGAATTTCCAATTAAACGACTCCCAAGGTACGACCCTGAAAGGTTAATTATTATTTTTACACGAGTTTGGTTTTTACAATCTATATTTGACTTTATTTAATAACTAGCTGTTGCACGCGACTTCGTCCGCGTAACTTTATAAAATATAATACATTCGTTCGTGTCTGTGAAACCATGGAAATACTCATACAAAATTTCAACCCAATCGGTCAAGCCGTTTAGAAGTTATATGTGAAAAAAGATAAGTACGGAAGGATAATTCTTCCACCCGTTGTCCCATTACCCGTTTTCTCGTAGGAATGAAGCATTTTCCCGCGGTAAAAAGTAGCCTATGTTCAACACGGATAATGTCGGCTTCTAATGGTAAAAGAATTTTTCATATCGGTCTACTAGTTTCAGAGGCTATTCTATACAAACAAACAATCAAATCTTTCCTCTTTACAATATTAGTATGGATAAATTTTATTGCATCCGTGTGAAGCCGGAGACGGGTCGCTAGTCACTACATAATATTATACTAGCTGGTGCTCGCGACTTCGTCCGCGTAGAAAAGTATAAAACGCCATCTACCGTATTTTGGATAGACGGCGCTATCTCCCAGGCCAAGCCGTTAGTGTTTACTTTTATTTTAGATTTCCCGTAGGAATGAAGCATTTTTCCGCGTTAAAAAGTAGCCTATGTTCATCACGGATAATGTCGGCTTGTAATGGTAAAAGAATTTTTCAAATCGGTCCACTAGTTTCCGAGCCTATTCAATACAAACAAATCTTTCCTCTTTATAATATTATTATTAGTATAGAAAACAAAGTCGTCCGCCGCGTCTGTCTGTTCTCGATTAACTCAAAAACTACTGAACCCATTTTCACACTGTTTTCAACAATGGATAGAGTGGTTCTCGAGGAAAGTTATAGTATATGATTTACAAAGTTACGCGGGCGAAGTCGCGGGCAGCGGCCAGTTTATTATATATGAGGATTGGCTATTGAAAAATGCATAATACACAGTGCGATAGAAACCGCAAAATAACTGATAAGAAAAATGGATTTCCACTACATACAAAGTAATTGTTAAAGCTGATATGAAAAATGCGAATGACCAATAATTCAGTTTTTCAATTTCTATGTCGTGATCAACTATTAAATTAAAAATGTAAAAGCAATTACAACGCTTGACAACTTGTTGCTATAACTCATTGGCCAAGCGTTAGGTACAGTTTTATATTTTAGATAATCCCTAGGGAACATTACTTTTTTCTTAGATGAAAGGTACCCTATGTCCTTTCTGGTGTCCCGGACAACGTGTATGCAAAATTTCATGGTGATCGGTTCAGTAGTTTTTGCGTGAAAGCGAGACAGACAGACAGAGTTACTTTCGCATTTATAATATTAGTATGGAGTATGGATTATAATTAATATAAACCCCAGACTTTCTATTGAGCCCAAACACGCTATATCTGCTCTAAGTTTATTTATTTATTTATTCAAAATCCACAACTCTCAACATAAAAAATCTATACTTACTAATATTATAAAGAGGAAAGATTTGTTTGTTTGTATAGAATAGGCTCCGAAACTAGTGGACCGATTTGAAAAATTCTTTTACCACTAGAAGCCGACATTATCCGTGATGAACATGGGCTACTTTTTACCTTAGGAAAATGCTTCATTCCTACGGGAAAACGGGTAATAGGACAACGGGTAATAAGAATTTTATCCTTCAGTACTTAACTTCTTTTTCACATAACTTCTAAACGGCTGAACCGATTGGGTTGAAATTAGATATGAGTATTTCGATGATTTCCTGGATGATTTAAAAATACAATTGGACCCGGTAGGTGGCGCTGCTGTCGGTATATCAACTACTAAACGGCTAGACCGATTGGGTTGAAATTTTGTGTGTGTATTTCCATGTGGGTTTCACAGACACGAATGGTCATGGTTCGCTCCAATATGGGAGCGCGCGAACTGACAGAAACCGTTGGATTATGACGTCACTGCTCCGAGCGCAGGCCCGTGACATCCGCGTCGTGATCTCATTTTTAAAACGCCATATCTCAGAAACTAAACGATGTATCAAAATATTTTTTTCACAAGTATTTATTATTTTCAATAGAGAATACGAAAAGTTAAAAATTAAAATTAGTGAACATCCTCCATTTTTTATTTGTTTGAAAGGAGATATCCCAAGGGTGGTGCCCTGATAAGGAAACCGAGATCTGATGGTGGCATTCCAGAGAAATCGAGGGGAACCTTCGAAAACTGTAGTGGCGTTTATTATTTTATAAAAAACTATTGTGTGCAAAATGTGTTTTTCTATTGAAACCTTAATAATCGCTTTGTGAAACGTGTGCTTAAAATTGTAGCGTGCATTATCTTGATTTCGAATCTACAACATGCAAACTTCGAACTGGCTCACTAAACTCATAAATTATTTACAATTTATTTACTGTATTTCAAATTTACCAATACCATATGTATAAAGAACTAACTGTTGCACCCGACTTCGTCCGCGTAACTTTATAAAATATAATACATTCGTGTCTGTGAAACCATTATGGAAATACACATACAAAATTTCAACACAATCGGTCAAGCCGTTTAGTAGTTGACATACCGACAGCAGCGTCACCTAGCGGGTCCAATTGTATTTTTAAATCATCTAGGAAATCATCGAAATACCCATATAAAATTTCAACCCAATCGGTTCAGCCGTTTAGAAGTTATGTGAAAAAGAAGTTAAGTACTGAAGGATAAAATTCTTACTACCCGTTGTCCTATTACCCGTTTTTCCGTAGGAATGAAGCATTTTCCCGCGGTAAAAAGTAGCCTATGTTCATCACAGATAATGTCGGCTTCTAATGGTAAAAGAATTTTTTTAATCGGTCCACTAGTTTCGGAGCCTATTCAATACAAACAAATCTTTCCTCTTTATAATATTGGTATAGATAAGTCCCCCGCTGCTTGTCTGTCTGTTCGCAATAAACTGAAAAACTACTGCACGAAAAAATCTGTTGTGCTGATTTTCACGAAACTTGGTAAATAAACATTTAGACGTACAGGACACAGTATAGGCCATTTTATTTTTCAACGCGGACGAAGTCGCGGGCGCCATTTAGTTTCAAAACATCGTATCACAAATTCAGTATAAAATAACAATGATGGAATTACTGGTGGAAACTAGAAGCCCTTACAAGACACTCAACACGACCCCTTTGCGTGTCAATAAAATAAACCACCCTTCGCTTTGGGGGATGAAAAAAAATGTTTTTCTTTCAAAATGCATTTCTAACATCCTACCCTGGGGTTGGGATTATCTACTTTAAATCTTATCCCCGAACAGATAAAGGTCACATTACTGTAACAATTCCCTTATGAGCACACAGTCTGCTATTCTATGAATTATTAAACCAAATTATAGCAAATACCCTCCTATATTATTGGATTATCGACAAGAGTTATAGCTCCACTGTATTTCGGATTCAATGCTTTGAGGAATAGAATTGAAAATCAATTGACGGCGATTTATTAAACACGGACATAGAGTTTAATGGATGCGGCAAGAGTTTAATGGCATTGTATATTCTTTTATTGCGTCATTTCATTTACTTTTATATGTACCTTAATTTAGCGTTAATTTAGTAATTTATAATTTGTTATTATTATAATTAATATTTTTATTTTATTTTTTAATATTTATTAAAAAAATATTTTTATTTTTTGTTTTATATTTATTTTATATTTATTATTATTAAAAAATTACACTATACAGGCTTGCATGCCTAGTGTGTGCTTTCATAGCTAATTAACTAAATTATAAATAATAGTTATTGTAAATAAATAAATAAATAAATAAATAAATAAATAAATAAATAAATAAATAAATAAATAAATAAATAAATAAACTAGGAAGTTATTTCAACATCAGATTGAATTTGGATAAGATTTTTTTTATCTTTATCTATACTTCTATACTAACATTATAAATTATAAAGAGGAATAATTTGATTGTTTGTTTGTTTGTATAGAATAGGCTCCGAAACTACTGGGCCGATTTGAAAAATTCTTTTACCATTAGAAGCCGACATTATCCGTGATGAACATAGGCTACTTTTTACCGCGGGAAAATGCTTCATTCCTGCGGGAAATCTAAAATAAAAGTAAATACCAGCGGCTTGGCCCGGGAGATACCGCCATCTATCCAAATCAGGTGAAACCTCGCAGAGATATATTATTTCGATGGGTGAAACGACTAACATGACAACTGCTTGGTGATAATCCACGGTAGATGGCGTTTTATACTCTTCAACGCGGACGAAGTCGCGAGCACCAGCTTGTATTTTTTAATTTTTTAACGAGGACGATGTCGCGGGCACCATCTAGTCTGTATGTATGTATTTACAAACATATATATGTAAAATTATACCCCAAATTGTGATTTTTTTATTTTTGATTGTACTCTGACCATTTGAAAGCCTGACGATTTGAAAAACTGACCATTTGAAAGTAAAGGAAAAAATCTATATGACAAAACAATGTTTGCCAGCTAGGTGAGCTAGTTCTACATATATAAGTAAATTTTTTACGCGTAATGGTGACGACTCATTCAGTAAAAACTAACTCTAAATCTGTGTATAGTGCCCCGCGGGTCGACAAACCATTTGCTACAATATATTGGGTTTCAAATTGAAAAAAATCTTATCACAGAAAATTGTTAAAGGAACATATGTAACGAGGGGTGATGTCAAGTAGCGTCTCTTGAGCCTTATTGACATTTTTTGTTAACATTTGACCATTAATGACATTTTTTGGAACGTAAACCATTTTTTGTCAGCTTCGTCTTTCTTATGTAAAGTTCGTCAGGTCGCAGTGGCAAACAGCATATCCGGCTCGAAGGACCATTTACAAACTTGCTCCCAAAAATCACCAAATAAAACTCAAATAAAACACAGGGTCTATAAGTATTATCTGTCATGTCTGTTTTTCCGCTAACTACTTCTAAACTACCCAACGGAGAGAGGAATAAAACGAAGAGAGGAAAGAGGAATAAAAGAGGAAGGTTATTGTGTCAAGAAAATGCATCACGGGCATAGCCGGGAGCGGGTCGTTAGTTATCTAAAAAATAGGACTTTTCAAACCCCATTGTATTTCATTGTCATTTTTAAACTTTCAACTCAATTCGAGCTTTGAAAAAGATATGATAAGGATTCCATTCCACACACATAGAATAGAACAACAACTGTCAACACACAGAACAAAAAAACCAACATTGAACAACATTCTTTTTGTTGTGTTTGAAAAGTTCTTTCATTGAAACTGACCGTAATCTAGGTTAGAAAATGGTGGAAATCTAGTTGGGAAATTCTTCACTGAAGGCGAGCTGACCTATCTATACTTACTAATACTATAAGGAGGAAATATTTGATTGTTTGTTTGTTTGTATAGATTAGGCTCCGAAACTAGTGGACCGATTTGAAAAATTCTTTTACCATTACAAGCCGACATTATCCGTGATGAACATAGGCTACTTTTTACCGAGGGAAAATGCTTCATTCCTACGGGAAATCTAAAATAAAAGTAAATACTAGCGGCTCGGCCCGGGAGATAGCGCCATTTATCCAAAATACGGTAGATGGCGTTTTATACTTTTCTACGCGGACGAAGTCGCGAGCACCAGCTAGTAATATATAAATAATTAATTTTTTTAATTAAGATTGAGATATATAATACTAATATATACTAATCCATACTAACCTTTCTTACTAATATTATAAATGCAAAGTGTGTATGGACCTCACGCAAAAACTACCAAATGGATTTCAATGAAACTTTACAATAATATAGCTTATAAATCAGAATAAGACACAGACTATATAAGACATAAAACGCGGACGAAGTCACGGGCACCAACTAGTTAATATTATAAACGTGAAAGTGACTCTGTCTGGTCTGTCTTTTACCTTTTCACGCCTTAACTACCCAACCGATTATCGCAAAATTTTACATACACATGTATGGATGGGATATGGGATATAGAAAATAAAAATTGCACCCCAGGTAGAGCCAGGAGCGCATCGCTAGTTTAAAAACGAAAATAAAATATCAAAAATATGCTCGTATAACCAAAAATTATTTAACACCTAAGAAATGAGGGCGCAGACGAAGTCGCGGGCAAAAACTAAGTTTAACTATAAATAAATAAACAGGGGAAAAACCGCAGGTAAAAGTTAGTACATTAATAAGTTCGTTAAATACTTCGTATTGTTACCAACCATTAATAATAGTACCTAATTCTGTTTTAGAATTTCCCAATTGTTTTTTGTTCAAATTCTGCCCGGTGACAACGCTAATCTATATTTAATTGCAGTTTAGCGTTGTATAATTATAGCATTATTATATATTAACTATAGCAGAACTATAGTGGACAAATAAGTATACAAAAGAAAGAGGTTCTATAATTTTTCTATGGAGATCACAGTACGTGTAGTACGAGTTTTACCAACAACAGTACAATCAAATAGTACTAGAGCAACTATGTCGTACTGTTAAGGTGAAACAAGTCGGTGGCCCGAACTCATCGGTCTCGTGGCTAAAATGCGTCCTGTCTCACACAGCACAAAGCGCGGGAGGAGCACTCGACTGAGACGCACAATCATTCATACCAATAATAAAATCACAAACAGACCCTTGGGCCAACGCTTTTTTTAACAAAACTACTGCATATATCTATTTCGTGTAAAGTTATTTGAAATCTTGAATAACTAATCAATGTTTATATGTAAAGTATTTTGGAGTTTTTGTACATTATATTGATCTAATCACCCTCAAAGTTGCATTAAAACTTGTGTTAAAATATGGATTTTTCAAGGGTCATATCTTTTAAATTAATACTTTTTTTTTGAAGTTTGTATGCATACAAACCTAGTTAACAACAAGATTAATCGGTATCATGCTTACTTTTGTAAATTAAATATAAAACAGCGGAGTAATTAACATTCTACGTTTGTATGGAGGAAAACTGACTTGTATTCCCTTAATACCAAAATATCACTAGTACCATTAGTAGTACTAGCGATATTGGTGTACCATGGGGTAGTAACACTAGTAAGTACTATTAATGGTACAGTCAAGTGGTCTTTCTGTATGTATGTATTTCCTTTGCTACAAATAAAACTTAAACTTATACTAGATAAGGAAATGAGCTAGACATCACTTGCGACTTCTACCGGATGCAAATTATGTTCTGCAAATTATATAAGTAAGTACTTACTTCATTCGTTTATCGTTTTTCCATTAGTTAGTTTTTTTAAGGCCTCCAACGAAGCAGGCATCAAATAAAATTGTCAAAATCAAACAATCAAAGTCAAATACAGCTTTAAACTTACAGGTCTATAAGAAAGAAAAAATTGAAATACATAAATTGCTTATTATTGGTTTTGAAATTAAGTCGATAATGATGAAAGCAAAAGTCTGTAAAGTACGTTTGAGAACATTTCAAACATGTTGCTTCAATATAGTTACGGAATCAGCTACGCTTAATCTCGTAGCATGTGCTACGAGAGGCGTAGCAACTTTAAGCTACGCAAACTCGAGACGAGATGGCATGTGCTACGAGATTCGTAGCGACGACACGTTTGGTCCAGTGGCTATGGCTAGTAATCAAACCTTTGTACCTAAGCTACGGAATCTGCTACGCTGAAACTCGTAACGAGTGCTACGAGAGGCGTAGCGATTTCTATTTTAATAAATAAACTAGCTGTTGCACGCGACTTCGTCCGCGTAACTTTATAAAATATAATACATTCGTGTCTGTGAAATCATGGAAACACACATACAAATTTTCAACCCAACCGGTCAAGCCGTTTATTAGTTGACATACAAACAGCAGCGCCACCTACCGGGAGGTCCAATTGTATTTTTAAATCATCCAGAAACCATCGAAATAGCCATATAAAATTTCAACCCAATCGGTTTAGCTGTTTAGAAGTTATGTGAAAAAGATAAGTACGGAAGGATAAAATTCTTACTGCCTGTTGTCCTATTACCCGTTTTCCCGTAGGAATGAAGCATTTTCCCGGGGTAAAAAGTAGCCTATGTTCATCACGGATAATGTCGGCTTCTAATGGTAGAAGAATTTTTCAAATCGGTCCAGTAGTTTCGGAGCCTATTCTATACAAACAAACACACAATCAACTCTTTCCTCTTTATAATATTATATAGTATATAGTATATATTATAGTATAGACTAGCTGTTGCACGCGACTTCGTCCGCATAACTTTATAAAAATAGCCTCTGTTACTCGCTAATAACGTAGCTTTCTATATGTGAGGGAATTTTTAAAATCATTCCACTATAGTGTTTGAGTTTATTCATACAAATGTGGATGTAGTGTTTAAATTTATAATGAAAGTAATGGTTACTGTAACGCAACCGTAACAGTAGCACTACCATGAGTTTATGACTACCGAAATCGCTAGCGAGAGATGAACGAGAACGTAAAATATTTGTATGAAAAATTGTACAGCGCCTCTAGCGGTTACTAAAGAATTAAAACCAGTAACATGAGTTGCATAAGTAAAAAACCTATCGAATGTAGTCGCTAGCGACCATTACTGACTAACGTTTAACTTGACATTTCTATACAAAATCGATACCATGAGTTACAAATTTGACTGATGCTCTCGAGAAATACCGTAACGTTAGTAGTTAAATCATTCACTAGCACATTGAGGGGTGAAAGGTTCGTCATCGACAGAAGTAAACTAACGTAAGATTTCGATAGCAAGTCATGGTAGTGCTACAGATAGAGATATATAGGCCATTTCTTATGAGGTTTTTTTTTTTGGGGTTTTAAAAGAACTACCTTACAGAATACCACCGTGAAATAACAGCATATGTGCTGTTGTGTTTCGGTGAGAGAGTGAAGGATGCCAGAGCCCATTACCCCTTCCCTTCCTTATCCCTTATCCTTAATCCTTGTATGGTCGGCAGCGCACTTGTAGCACTTATGGCGTTGCTTGTGTTATAGGCGACGGTAGCCACCTACCATCAAGTGGACCGTCAGCCTGTCTGTTGACCTTAACATAAAAAAAACGAACTACAATTCTCTAGTACATCATTATCGTAAGCCATGAAAATATATTTTTCAGCGACTTGGTTGTAAAATATATATTTTTTTCTATTTACATAAAAACTTAATTAAGATTTATAATATACTAGCTGGTGCTCGCGACTTCGTCCGCGTAGAAGAGTATAAAACGCCATCTACCGTATTTTGGATAGATGGCGCTATCTCCCGGGCCAAGCCGCTAGTATTTACTTTTATTTTAGATTTCCCGTAGGAATGAAGCATTTTACCGCGGTAAAAAGTAGCCTATGTTCATCACGGATAATGTCGGCTTCTAATGGTAAAAGAATTTTTCAAATCGGTCCACTAGTTTCGGAGCCTATTCTATACAAACAAACAAACAATCAAATCGTTCCTCTTTATAATATTATATAGTATATATTATAGTATAGACTAGCTGTTGCACGCGACTTCGTCCGCGTAACTTTATAAAATATAGCCTATAATGTTTCTCACTGATAATACAGCTTCGAAACAATGAAAGAATGTTTCAAACCAGTTATCTCGGATTCGGAGCCTATTCAATGCAAACAAACCAACATTCAAACCTTTCCTCTTTATAATATTAGTTTAGATATAATATTATCATCAATCAATACTAATAATATATCTATAAGGTGTAGGTATTGTATGTATGTATGTTCGTCCATAACTGTTAAACGAATTATGATTTTCATGAAACTTGGTAGATAAACATTTAGACGAACAGGACACAGAATAAGGATACTTTTTTTCTTTTTCAACGCGTACAAAGTCGCGGGCGCCACCTAGTATAATATATGATCTTTAAGTGAAAATTTGTCTAACTAATGGTGAAAACTGCATCGAAATCCGTCAATATTTAGTTCACAAATAGCTTACACGAGCGAAAAACAAAGACACGTCTTTAATAATAATGATAATAGTTTAAAATATATGTAATTTAATTAATTTTTGTATGACCTTTTTATGTTTTGAAAAATGTAAAATAAATATTTCTATTGCCTACTTAAACAGAATAATTTTATTTTTTCATACATTTTTATTAGTGTTTAAACCAAGTTCTGAAATCTGATATATAATGGAGATAAAATATGTATATGGCTTCATTCTAAGCTTTCCAAGTAATTTGTTTCAATTGAATCACACTTAAATGAGACATTAACTTATTAGGGTTAAGTTAAGTTGTTAATTTACAACTTAATTTAAACACACAATGATATATTTGAACTCGTAACATACCTTTTTCTGTGTGCCAAGTGAAATTCTCAAAGCACTGTTTCACAAATCTGCCATATTGTTAACACAAAAGTGTCACTAGAACCAATGCTTTTAAAGCACGAATGTGTATTAGAAAATATGTTAAAACAAACCCGTGACAGTCTCAAGTTATTTAAGTTAGATTTTTCATAAATAAAAATGTCTTTTCAAGGGGTTTTCAGCGGACGGTTTTCCGACACGCCCGCCCTATATCGCGTTGTAAAGTAACTGGGGTCCGCTCAATAACCTTCAGAGAGAGAGGCTTGAAATAGAGATAGAGATAGAAATACTTCTCCAGTGCAAAGTAGATTTTCCCTATAATCATTTTTGGATGTATTTTTTTTATTAACATTCATTTATATATTAGAAACTGGTTGACGAAGAATATGTTAAGAAGAAAAATGAAGGCAATGAGGCATATGTATATTATAACAAGCAGGTGCCAGCGACTTCGTCCGCGTTTAAAATTTTATATAGCCCAAGTCCTTCCTAGATAAATGGACTATCCAAAGCGAAAATAATTTTTCAATTGGAACCAGTAGTTCCTGAGATTAACGCGTTCAAACAAACTCTAGATTTACAATATTAGTATAGATTAGTATAAGAATGAAACTGAAGACTTTAGTGCTACGAATGAAGGCTACGCTTTTAATGTTCTGTGCTACGAACAGGTGTCGTAGCTCTACGAAGAAAAAGCTCTATACACATTACTAGCTGTTGCACGCGACTTCGTCCGCGTAACTTTATAAAATATTTGTGTCTGTGAAACCATATATACAAAATTTCAACCCCGATTGGGTTTGTCCAAACTATTCTATCGTAGAACAAATCGTAAAACAGTTTGGAACAACCCATCGGTCAAGCCGTTTAGTAGTTGACATACCGACAGCAGCGCCACCTACCGGGTCCAATTGTATTTTTAAATCATCCAGGAAATCATCGAAATAGCAATATAAAATTTCAACCCAATCGGTTCAGCCGTTTAGAAGTTATGTGAAAAAGATAAGTACGGAAGGATAATTTTTACTACCCGTTGTCCTAATCCCCGTTTTCCCGTAGGAATGAAGCATTTGTCGCGTTAAAAAGTAGACTATGTTCTTCACTGATAATGTCGGCTTGTAATGGTAAAAGAATTTTTCAAATCGGTCCAGTAGTTTCGGAGCCTATTCTATACAAACAAACAAATAAACAATCAAATCTTTCCTCTTTATAATATTAGTATAGACAAGTCACGGGCAGTAGCCAGTTTTACAAAAAAAAGGTCCAAACGCGATTGTCTAATGACAAAACGTCATGTCCATAATGCGGTAATCTCGTCTACCAGAAAAACAATATTGTAATTGAATTTGTGCTCCTATAAAAGAGTCCCCTAATGCAGACTCCTAATTGCGTTAAACGTAGATTAAAACTCAATCCGAACAGTCACTTATGTAGGCGACTGTACAATTTTCTAAGTACACTCGTGCACAAAAGTGGTTAGCTATTTTAACGGTTTTTTTTTTTCTAAGCACTGCAAGCTTTTACATAATATCGACGACGGTTAAGAACCAAATACGTCCAAGTCCAAGAATGGAACTTTTGAGGACGCAAAAAAAAAAAAATCATTTTAAATGTTGATAGGTATGCGAATAAAAAGCTAAGCACTTTAGAGAATAGCTAAAATAGTTCTTATTACTTTAAAATATAGCTAAAATAGTTCTTTTTACTTTAAAAAAATTGCTAAAATAGTTCTTTTTACTTTAATAAATAGCTAAAACAGTTCTTTTTACTTTAAAAATAGCTAAAATAGTTCTTTTTACTTTAAAATATAGCTAAAATAGTTCTTATTACTTTAAAATATAGCTAACATAGTTCTTTTTACTTTAAAAAAATTGCTAAAATAGTTCTTTTTACTTTAATAAATAGCTAAAACAGTTCTTTTTACTTTAAAAAATAGCTAAAATAGTTCTTTTTACTTTAAAATATAGCTAAAATAGTTCTTTTTACTTTAAAAAATAGCTAAAATAGTTCTTTTTACTTTAAAAAATAGCTAAAATAGTTCTTTTTACTTTAAAATATACCTAAAATAGTTCTTTTTACTTTAAAAAATAGCTAAAACAGTTCTTTTTACTTTAATAAATAGCTAAAACAGTTCTTTTTACTTTAAAAAATAGTTAAAATAGTTCTTTTTACTTTAAAATATAGCTAAAATAGTTCTTTTTACTTTAAAAAATAGCTAAAATAGTTCTTTTTACTTTAAAATATAGCTAAAATAGTTCTTTTTACTTTAAAAAATAGCTAAAATAGATCTTTTTACTTTAAAATATAGCTAAAATAGTTCTTTTTACTTTAAAAAATAGCTAAAATAGATCTTTTTACTTTAAAAAATAGCTAAAATAGTTCTTTTTACTTTAAAAAATAGCTAAAATAGATCTTTTTACTTTAAAATATAGCTAAAATAGTTCTTTTTACTTTAAAATATAGCTAAAATAACTTTTTACTTTAAAATATAGCTAAAATAATTCTTTTTACTTTAAAAAATAGCTAAAATAGTTCGTTCAGGAGTTTTTGTGACCTAGGTTTTGCCAGTCGATTTCTCGAAAAACCGAGTTAGACCGATTTGGTTCTTAACCGTCGATATATAAACACTCAATTTTCTTTTTCACTACTGAAAGATTTTTTTTAACGTATTCATACTTAGAGCCTCTTTCACCATCTGTCAAGTAGGCTAAATGTCAGCCACAGCTAAGCATGACAGGTCTCAGTATTTTTTAAATTTTTTATTGGTAGTAAATAAATAAATATTAATAAGGAGCAAAAAAGTTTCCTACTACTTTATTTGTAACAAAAAAAAAATTAATGATTTTGCGCGTGACTTTACATGCATCCCTCAAAAACAAGGGTGCGAAACAAAACCCTTTTTATTTTTAAGCTACACGACCCTCACAGAACCGAATTCGGCTCGGAATTATTAATTTTTATTATACTTAACATATTTTTTTTACAAAACATTTTGTTCCATTCTATCTTCTTAATACTTATATCTATACTAATATTATAAAGAGGAAAGATTTCATTGTTTGTTTGTATTGAATAGGCTCCGAAACTAGTGGACCGATTTGAAAAATTCTTTTACCATTAGAAGCCGACATTATCCGTGATGAACATAGGATACTTTTTACCGCGGGAAAATGCTTCATTCCTACGGGAAATCTAAAATAAAAGTAAATACTAGCGGCTTAGCCCGGGAGATAGCGCCATCCATCCAAAATACGGTAGATACCGTTTTATACTTTTCTACGCGGACGAAGTCGCGAGCACCAGCTATATTCTTCTGGTGTCTGACGACGCGACGTATATGCAAAATTTCATGGGTTTTTTTTAATGTTAAGGTCGATAGACAGGCTGACGGTCCACTTGTTGGTAGGTGGCTACCGTCGCCTTTAACACAAGCAACGCCATAAGTGCTACAAGTGCGCTGCCGACCATAGAAGGATTAAGGATAAGGGATAAGGAAGGGAAGAGGCAGTGAGCTCTGGCATCCTTCACTCTCTCATCGAAACACAACAGCACATATGCTGTTATTTCACGGTGGTATTCTGTAAGGGGGTGGTTACTGCCGCTAGACGGGCTGCCCAAATGACTGCGAAACGCAGTGTGCCCTACCACTACTAACGGTTTTTACTACTAGTTCGTACTCATCGACATTCCACCCAAATAGACGCCTAATGCAAGGCGAACACTGTCGGGCAACACGTTAGACATATACGTCTTATTTAAGATACCAAGCGCGAACTCTACTTTAGTACCGACCACTTCTGTGACCCCTGCACACGTTGTCGTTGCGTGAACGTATTTCTGCGTATTATAACAAAATAAAGTACTATCGAAAATTAACATGGCTCCCTGTACCATAAGATGGTGTGGAAAATGTAGCCAAACATCTAATTTCAAAAAAGACGGCACCACTTTTCATAGATAAGTTAATTTCAAGATTATAATTCATTATCTTTAGAGCTCATTAACTTTGGGTGGATGTTCGTACTAGTGATCGGTTTTTGTAGTTTTTGCGTGAAAAAATAACAAACAAATGATTATAATAATTGTAGTATATTAGTGCTATTAGTATTATTATACTATTTAGTATTAGGTATTACTAGTAGTTTTGTTACCTATTTAAAATTAAAATTTAAAACTTGGAATCCGGCCCTGGTTGTCAGTTTTTGACATGCACCCCCACGCATCAACGTCACTGGTTTAAGCCAATTACGGATGAACCCGGGGACCGGGGCTAGTCATGCGAAATCTCTTTTAATTATGTACATTAAATATTCTTTTTAACAAATTGCTAACCGATGCCAGTGCATTTAATTTTTATCTTTATTTTATTGTTTTATCTTTCTTAACATCAGTACGTACATAACGCAATAGTAGTTAAATTAAATTGAAAAATATTACCTACTTCTTCTTCGTCCGCGTAGAAAAGTATAAAACGCCGTCTACCGTATTTTTGATAGATAGCGCTATCTCCCGCTGCAAGCCGCTAGTATTTACTTTTATTACCCGTTTTCCCATAGGAATGAAGCATTTTCCCGCGGTAAAAAGTATCCTATGTTCATCACGGATAATGTCGGCTTCTAATGGTAAAAGAATTTTTCAAATCGGTCCACTAGTTTCGGAGCCTATTCTATACAAACAAACAAATCTTTCCTCTTTATAATATTAGTATAAATATAGATAGCCTATGTTACTCGTTGATAATGTAGCTTCCCAATAGTGTCATAAATCGGTCATAAATCGGTTTCGCAGCCAATTCAATTCAAACAAATAAACAAACAAATCTTTCCTCTTTATAAAATTAGTAAGTATAGATTACTCTCTTTGCTTGAGCAGCTAAAAACTGGTGTCAAATTATGACCACAATAAAACAAGAATTAATTTAGAAGGCTATTTATTATTTTGTCGATAATATTATAATAATAGGTACTCTAGTAATAACAGCATCCTTAAAACAATATTTCAATTTATTTTAAAATGTGAAGTTAATAACTATGATTTAAATGACATCTAGATGAGATCCAATAATTACAAAAAATATAATCACACTCAAAGATATTTGATTGGTCTCCGCTACACTTGACTAGATAAAGCTGCCGTACTTGACAAATGCAGCAACAAATAGTACGCCTAGTTCGGCGTACCCGAGCTAGTCACACTGCAAACTGTCTGAGATATGTACGTTCTGAATATTTTATTAAATTTTGGGCATGATAAAATGCCAATTTGCGTAGTGAGACTGTGTAAAAGTAATAAATAGTGATATTGTTTTACACACACTACAATAAAAAGTTGCCACATAGGGTAGGACCGTATCTAGTCGAGCGCAGCGAGACCAATCATTTATCTATATAAAACACGTGGACACGTCGACATCGCATTGTGTTCACACGTGGAGATCACATTGTTTTCACACGTGGACATCACATTGTGTTCACACGTGGACATCACGTTGTGTTCACACGTGGACATCACGTTGTGTTCACACGTGGACATCACGTTGTGTTCACACGTGGACATCACGTTGTGTTCACACGTGGACATCACGTTGTGTTCACACGTGGACATCACGTTGTGTTCACACGTGGACATCACGTTGTGTTCACACGTGGACATCACGTTGTGTTCACACGTGGACATCACGTTGTGTTCACACGTGGACATCACGTTGTGTTCACACGTGGACATCACGTTGTGTTCACACGTGGACATCACATTGTGTTCACACGTGGACATCACATTGTGTTCACACGTGGACATCACGTTGTGTTCACACGTGGACATCACGTTGTGTTGACACGTGGAGATCACATTGTTTTCACACGTGGACATCACGTTGTTTTCACACATGGACATCACGTTGTGTTCACACGTAGTAATCACATTGTTTTCACACGTGGACATCACGTTGTTTTCACACGTGGACATCACATTGTGTTCACACGTGGACATCACATTGTGTTCACACGTGGACATCACATTGTGTTCACACGTGGACATCACATTGTGTTCACACGTGGACATCACATTGTGTTCACACGTGGACATCACGTTGTTTTCACACATGGACATCACATTGTGTTCACACGTGGACATCACATTGTGTTCACACATGGACATCACATTGTGTTCACACGTGGACATCACATTGTGTTCACACGTGGACATCACATTGTGTTCACACGTGGACATCATATTGTGTTCACACGTGGACATCACATTGTGCTCATACATGGACATCACATTGTTTTCACACGTGGACATCACATTGTGTTCATACATGGACATCACATTGTTTTCACACGTGGACATCACATTGTGTTCATACATGGACATCACATTGTTTTCACACGTGGACATCAGTCATCACTTTGTGTTCACATGTGGTACCTATCTATCTAATAGTGTATTCTAATCTTATAGTGTATTAGAATAATTAATTACAAATATTAATTATAAAGATAATAGCAAATCTTTATAATTAATATTTGTAATTAATTAATTATCACTTTTATAGTAACAATGCAATAGGGTGTCTTTTGAGTAAGTCCAAACATTGCTCGCTGTTTATTTGTGCGAGTAAAAAATAAAAAATATCAACAAAATATGATTTAGGAAAAACGTACTGGTTGTCAACTAAAAGTTCATCTGATAAATAATCTGCAAACGTCACCAACGACTCTTCCCTTTCGGTCGGAGTAAGTTTTTGCAAAAAATACTCAGTCGCCGCTCTGTTGCCAGTACGTGTAGCGTAATCGAGTGCATATTGATAAGGAGAACATTTCCCTTGCACTTTTCTTTCAATCATATCATCCAACCTAGCCAATTCTCCCTTCATTTCGTATGTCCAAAGAACCACCAGTTTCTGCTGCTTAATTCTACTTGGATCTTTTTCGGTGTAAAAAGATCCTCTGAGATGATGAGACATTTCATTCCACAGCTCCAAAACAGCATCCTTCAAACAGTAAATGCATGCTAAAATGTAGCGCTTCGTAATCTTCAATTCCATATCTCTAATTATTACTTCAGCTGTTCTCTTATTATCTATTGTTCCTGTCGGCGTCCAACAAAACACATTTGGCAGTGGTATGAAGAAACCGATGCGGATAACGTGATATAACATCCAATTTATTATTTGTAATCCTATTGGTTTAATAAGCGTTGCTAATTTCTCTTTTAAATCTCGAGGTAAAAGCAGTTGTTGCACGTTTTCTCTTACCTTATCCTCTATCTTGAGCCACGTTTCTTTTCGTTTAGTACGAAAAAATGAAACATTGCTGTTCCATATGATTTTCCAAGCTATGTACTTGCGCCTCCAATGACGGCGTGAAGGGCGGGAACTACGATAATTCCGAAATAATGAAAAATAGAATCTTGCTGTCGAAGTTCTAATATCACTTTTATTCCACAATGCAGCAGCTATCTCAACTAGAGCTATATCCTCAAGCGGTGGCACCACGGCGTGATTCATTATTGAATAATAATGAAAATTAATTCGTTTTCAAAGATCAAAGAAGCTGAAGGTAAAAAACAAAAAGTAAGCTGAAAACTTGCTTGTGCCTTGAGTTGAGTTCTCAGACTATACAGTTGAGTTTTTTGAGTACCCGAATACCGTTATCAACCGTTATTTTTTACAGTATACAGAGTAAAGAAAGAAAGTAATCACAGATCACTATAGTATACTGATATTTTATATTTATTTTTGCTCTGCAACATTCATTCATGATTCATAATATCTCTACCAAGGAGAATAGAGGTAAAGGAGCGCAAGCTCCCTGTATTGAAAGAGTCCGTTGAAAAACGACGAACTGATGGCGCTGGTGCAGCTAGTGATAGTATACAATTCAACTCAGCCCGCACTTCACTCCGTTTCATTTCATACTCTCCATACTCTCAAACTCTCTAGATCACTGCCTTAGACACACCAGCGCCATCTCAATTTGTCGATTTTAGTTGCCACTTTTTTAGTTTAACACCCATATAAGATTGTCCTCCTTATCTCTACGCTCCTTAATTCATAACATAAGCTCCAAACCAAAGAGTATAGCATAGAGAAACTTATAATATAATAGGAAGTAATATTAATAGTGAGACTCCAAACTCTCTTTGTCTTCACTAGCTAGAGCCACCTATTTATTGCTTTTAGTTGCCACTTTTTCAGTTTAACACCCATGTGAAGATGGCGCTTCTTTTTTACTCTTACATCGCTACTAAGGAGGGTAGAGATAAGGAGGGCAATCTTATATGGGTGTTAAACTAAAAAAGTGGCAACTAAAATTGACAAATTGAGATGGCGCTGGTGTGTCTAGGGCAGTGATCTAGAGAGTTTGAGAGTATGGAGAGTATGAAATGAAACGGAGTGAAGTGCGGGCTGAGTTGAATTGTTTACTATCACTAGCTGCACCAGCGCCATCAGTTCGTCGTTTTTCAACGGACACTTTCAATACAGGGAGCTTGCGCTCCTTTACCTCTATTCTCCTTGATCACTACATTCATTTCATACTCGCCAAACAAACTCTCGCTAGAGAGTATTTATTGTGTTCCTTGCTCCAAAGTCTCTCTGCCTACACTATTATAGAGCCACCTACTTAACCAGATCTTCTCCGATGATTTTGCCAGTGTCATTAGTAAAAATAGCAATTTGTAATAGCCTTTTTTTAATTGAAATTAAAAATCAATTGTAGCAGATCCCGAGACTAGTAATCAGACAAAGTCAAGTCCAGTTTATAATATTTCTTAAACAGGTCCGTCAAGTCCAAAGTAGTCAGGTGAAGTAGCTAGAGCCACCTAATTATTGCTTTTAGTTGCCATTCCTAGGACAATTAATCACTGCCATTCATTGTCAAATGTCTCTCTGTTCACACTAGCGCCATCTTTATTTTTTATCAGCCACCTCTATATTATAAAAAAAATCTTTATTTATCGCTTTTAGTTGCCACTTTTTCAGTTTAGCATCCATGTAAGATGACGCTCCTTGCCTCTACCCTTCTTACTTCTAGGACAATCGCTTTTAGTTGCCACTTTTTCAGTTTAACACCCATGTAAGATGGCGCTCCTTGTCTCTACCCTCCTTACTTCACGAATAGAGATAAGCGATAAATAGATGGCACTAGTGTTAACAGAGAGAATTTGAGATGCAAGGAGAATAGAGATGTATTTGTTAAAAAACAAATATTTACACTAGTTTTGAATTTTTCACAAGCAATATTCTCATTTGATATAAATGCGATCATTAAAGGAAATTAAATTATTTCTCAGACGTTTGATTATATGGAAATCGTTTTATTTAAATATTAAAATGTTTAATAACAGAGCGGAAGTTTTTCTTTCCTTGTTTACTTATCTATCCTATTCTAATATTTTTTGGCGGGCGCTTTTCTAAAATTTACCCTCACTAGCTACACTAGCGCCATCAATTTATCGTTTTTCAACTAACGCTTTTAATACACAGAGATTGCGCACCTATCTCTATTCTCCTTTCCTTCTTTACTTTGAAACCTGATCTCTATTATATGGATCGGCTGCTGTCAAATGTCTGTTTTTATGTTTATTTGAAAATCGCCATTTTGACGCTGTAGGCTATGGAGTGTAAGTACATGGAACTAAAACTAATGATGTCCGCATGATAGGGACATTTTCAGAATACACATTTCTTCATTTTGCAAAACTCAAGCGGACACAAATAAACTTAAACAGTCCCTAAGACATCAACAAATAGAATAAAACAGACATGAGGAGGATAGAGATAGAGTACAGCTAGTGAGAGTAAATAATTCAACTGAGCGCGTACTTCACTTTGTCAACAACTACTACATTCATTTTATACTCTCCATACTCTCAAAAGTCTAGAGAGAGTTCTCTAGCTATTTTTATTTATCGATTTTAGTTGCCACTTTTTAGTTTAACACCCATATAAACTTGCACTCATCTCAACCCTCAAACAGACACAATTTACTTATCTCAAAATTAGTTCCAGTACTTACATGCGGCAGCGCTTCAAAATGGTACACACAAACTATATAGTAGATACTATGGTCACTATCACGTCACTATGATATATATTACTATACTCTTTGTCAGTATGGTACACGAAAGTATCCAATCCATACATAATAGAGATCAGTGTTTGGTTTGAAGCATAGAGTAGAGTAACTCTACTCTATAAATAACTCGACAACGTGATTTCTCTCTCTTTTTGACAACAACATGTTGTACGGAACGGAAGTGAATAGGGAACACGTGACAGTCATGTGGTATTTCAGTTTAATTTAAAATTTTAAAACAGATTTCAACTTTTCAAAACGAATTCTATTTATTCATTATTCCATTCGTAATGATTTACGCCGTGACGCCACCGCTTGAGGATATAGCTCTAGTGAAAATTGCTGCTTATTTGTGGAATGAAGACGATATTAGAGTTTTACTAACACATTTCTACCTCTCCTTATATCGGATTTATCGCCCTTATAAGGGGCGTATTGGTGCGAAGAGGATATGGAACAGGAATTTCACACATCTATATGGCAAGAGAGGAGACACGTGGCAGAAGATAGAGGATAAGGTAACAAAGAATGCACAAAAATTACATATAGCACGTGTTTTAAAAATGAAATTAGCAATGCATATTGAACCAATAGGCTTACAAATATTAGAATGGATGGTATACAATGTTTTCCGCCTAAATTTCGTTATACCTCTGCCAAATGTGTTTCGTTGGACGCCGAAAGGAATAATAGATAATAAGAGAACGGCTGAAGTATTAATTACGCATAAGAAGTTGAACATTACGAAGCGCTACATTTTAGCATGCATTTACTGTTTGGAGGATGCTGTTTTGGAGCTGTGGAATCAAATGTCTCATCATCGTAGAGGCACTTTTTACAGCGAAGAAGATCCAAGTAAAATTACGCAGCAAGAACTGGTGGTTTTTTGGACATACGACATGAAGGGAGAATTGGCTAAGTTGGATGATATGATTGAAAGAAAAGCGCTAAGGAAATGTCCTCCATTTCAATACGCACTCGACTGCGCTGCGCGTACTGGCAACAGAGCGGCGACCGAGTATTTTTTGCAAAAACTAACTCCGATTGAAAGGGAAGAGTCACTGGTAAGATTTGCAACATATTTATCAAAGAGTCTTTTCGTTAACAACCAGAACGATTTTCCTAAATCATATTTTGTTAATATTTTTTATATTTTACTCTCGCGTATGAATAGGAAACAACATTTAGAACTATTCGAAAGACATCCTTTTATATTGGCAATGACAAAGTCACTATTAAAGTGTTATAGCAAATCGCAAGTGGAATTTTCTTTCTGATTATATTGTGTAGCGAAAGTCATTTCTAAAGTAAAAGATTGATATCTTAAGAGCCTTAAGAGCGCTACCTCACTGGGACGCCACAGCCACGTCGCTGGCGACTTAGGTTGGCTATCCACGGTTGCCAAATTGAGTTGCCTAGTGATGTCTTGGCTACTATCTGTCAGTTGTGACAATTTTCGTAAAGAGAATGGATGCTTTTATATTTTAACAATGTACCTCCGGTATCAAAACTCATTCTTCAATACTAATAATAAATCTGTAGGGGTCGGTCATGGAGTAATTTACTTTGTTTTCAGAAATATCGTGTATTTAGGCTCTATACATGATACTGAAACTAAATTGACCATTTTTAGATTTTTTTTCTGTATGTATGTATGTATGTTCCTCCGTCACTTTTAAACGAATTTATTGATTTTCATGAAACTTGGTAGATAAACATTTAGAAGTAAGGGACACGTGATAGGCTACTTTTTATCTTTTTTAACGCGGACGAAGTCGCGGGCAACAGCTAGTTTTACTATAAAATCACATAAAATTTAAACATTTTAAATTTGGAACACGCGTGGCCACCAGTTTGGATACTGATCGCGTCGCCAGTCTCCAGTCACCACGCAGAGCGCCGACGTTCATGGCCACGCTTCCAAGCCGTCGCCGAGTGCATTATCTGTCATACATGTCAATATAAATTGTTAGCCACGTCGTCGGCCACGTGGCTTTGACGTCCCGGCTAATACGCAAAACAAATAACTCTACTTTTGGTTAAAAATGACTTTTTAATACGGGTAGAAACTAGACTTTTTGCTCTATATTTTTCAATCATAATATCTCCTCGTTTTCAAGTGAAATTGTATTCAAAAATCAAACAACTCCACCGTGTAACATAACGTCTCAACTCCAAAGGTACATCTAAGAGATACCTACATTGTTTATTCGACTACTATCTGCCTTAAACCAAATCTGACCGTCTGTAGAGTAGTCCGACAGTGTGTAGTTCAGATTTGGTTCTGAGCGTACCAAATCCGGACATGTGTTACGGCTATTATGGAGAAAAATACATACATACAATACACCTACACTTGCAGATTTATTATTAGTATAGATTATTATTGATTGGTAGTTAACAATGGAGAAATATTTTACAAACTAAGATTTACATATGAATGGAAACCGCTTAATCGAAGGAAAAACACCCCGTTAGACCCTTTTGGGTAGAAAATTTAAAAAATTTGTACGATGAGTGTTGCAAAATTACAAAAGGAAGTATTTTAGACCTGCAACAATTAAAATCTTTCATGCCCCTCGATTATCACAGGGTTATTATGTTATGATGTGCTACTATGATTTAATTTAAATTATTAAAAT
The DNA here is from genome assembly GCA_918317495.1 of Synanthedon vespiformis. Taxonomy (NCBI): domain Eukaryota; kingdom Metazoa; phylum Arthropoda; class Insecta; order Lepidoptera; family Sesiidae; genus Synanthedon; species Synanthedon vespiformis. Next base: position 3,447,440 of record OU906975.1, on the reverse strand, counting down.
ATAGTAAGTAACAGCAAATAGTTAACTCCATTTAAATTATTTATTGTTTCATTTCTTGTTAATATAAATAAAATATATCAACTCGAAAAAGTGGCATAAAATCTTAATGACAATTAGAATTTAATTTTTTAAAACGTCTATCGGTTAATGCGACCCATAATTTCCAATGTACAAAACAAACTGTCTTTTTTCTTTTCTTGTATCGTACAAGATTTTTTTCTGTAAAATTTTCTTCACAGTAGTTATTTGGTTTGCAAATTGATGTATCGAAATGTATTGAATAGAATAAAAATAAAATAGACTAAGATTTTATTTTATTGAACAAAGGACATTTAAAACATACATTTAATAAGTAACAAGAAATACAAATTCAGTTAAAAAAAAAACCACATACTTTTAAAAAATTATTTTTAAAAACTTTCAAAACGTTAACATAATTTTTAAAAATAAAAACACTGTACACACATAATAAGTTCTTTAAAAATGTAACAAAATTAATTTGTTTTTCTTATACATGTATAAAAAGGTTGTTTTGTAAAAATTAAAAAATGTATGTATTTTTTAAATGTATACACTCAATGTGCTATAGATAGGTACAGTCGGCCGCATAAGTCGATTAACACATTCAAAAGTGTAAAACAACTGAACTCTCAATTTACTTACTTACTGAAGCTTTTTACGATCGTTTGTACGTAAAGTTTATTTTGCTCTCTAGTCGTGACAATGACTTAAAGCGCGTTAAGTGTTCAGTTGTTTTGCACTTTTGAATGTGTTAATAGACTTTTGCGGCCGACTGTACAAATTTTTTTTTTTTTGTTAGAGATGGGTTTGCTCTTGGCCAACAACCAGCTGAAATGTTAAAATGGGTTTCATTCGATTAAGACTGTAAATTAGTTGTAAAGCAAAAAATTTAATAATGTTGCCATGTTTATTTCACAAGTGGACCTTAAACAAAGTGATTGATATCTTACATAATATGATATAAATGAAGAATTAGCTAAGTTGGATAATATGATTGAAAGAAAAGTGCAAAGGAAACTGTACTCAAAAAAACTCAACTCAAGCAAGTTTTCAGCTTACCTTTGGTTTTTTACCTACTTAAGCTTCTTTAATCTTTGAAAACGAATTAATTTTCATTATTATTCAATAATGAATCACGCCGTGGTGCCACCGCTTGAGGATATAGCTCTAGTTGAGATAGCTGCTGCATTGTGGAATGAAAGTGATATTAGAACTTCGACAGCAAAATTCTATCTTTCATTATTTCGGACTTATAGGTCTTCTTGCCGTCATCGGAGGTACATAGCTTGGAGAATTATTTGGAACAGTGATGTTTCATTTTTTCGTGGTATATGGTATGGTATCATATTTTTCAGATAATGGTCTCCTTATCTATTTGCATTCGACTACGCTGCACGTACTGGTAACAAAGCGGCGAATGAGTATTTTTTGCTAAAACTAACTCCAATTGAAAGGGAACAGTCATTGGTGAGATTTACATCATATTTTTCAGATAATGGTCTCCTTATCTATTTGCATTTGACTACGCTGCACGTACTGGTAACAAAGCGGCGACTGAGTATTTTTTGCAAAAACTAACTCCAATTGAAAGGGAACAGTCATTGGTGAGATTTACATGTATTTACCGTTTGGAGGATGCTAGTTTGGAGTGTTGGAATGAAATGCTTTATTATCGCAGAGGCTCTTTTTACAGCGAAGAACGTGGTGGAAGATAGAGGATAAGGTAACACAAAACGTGCAACTACTTTTACTGCGACTTTTAAAAGAGAAATTAGCAACGCATATTAAACCAATAGGATTACAAATAGTAAATTGGATGTTATATCACGTTATCCGCATCAGTTTCGTTATACAACTGCCAAATGTTTGTTGCGTTGGATGCCAAAAGGAACAGTAGACAAAAAGAGAACGGCTGAAGTAATAATTACAGATAAGGAATTAAAGATTACTAAGCGCTACATTTTAACATGCATTTACTGTTTGGAGGATGCTATTTTGGAGCTGTGTAATGAAATGCCTTATCACAGAGGCTCTTTTTACAGCGAAGAAAATCCAAGTAAAATTATGCAGCAGAAACTGGTGATTCTTTGGACATGTGACATGAAGAGCTAAGTTAGATAATATGATTGAAAAAGTGCAAAGGAAATGTCCTTATCAATAAGCACTTGACTACGTTTAACTATGCTCAATAACTCAATAACTTCAACTTCAATAACTCCAATTGAAAGGGAAGTGTCATTGGTGAGATTTACATCATATTTTTCAGATAATGGTCTCCTTATCTATTTGCGTTTGACTACGCTGCACGTACTGGTAACAAAGCGGCGACTAAGTATTTTTTTTCAAAAAGTAAATCCAATTGAAAGGGAAGAGTCATTGGTGAGATTTACATCATATTTTTCAGATAATGGTCTCCTTATCTATTTGCATTTGACTACGCTGCACGTACTGGTAACAAAGCGGCGACTGAGTATTTTTTGCAAAAACTAACTCCAATTGAAAGGGAACAGTCATTGGTGAGATTTACATGTATTTACCGTTTGGAGGATGCTATTTTGGAGCTGTGGAATGAAATGCTTTATTATCGCAGAGGCTCTTTTTACAGCGAAGAACGTGGTGGAAGATAGAGGATAAGGTAACACAAAACGTGCAACTACTTTTACTGCGACTTTTAAAAGAGAAATTAGCAACGCTTATTAAACCAATAGGATTACAAATAATAAATTGGATGTTATATCACGTTATCCGCATCAGTTTCGTTATACAACTGCCAAATGTTTGTTGCGTTGGACGCCAAAAGGAACAGTAGACAAAAAGAGAACGGCTGAAGTAATAATTACAGATAAGGAATTAAAGATTACTAAGCGCTACATTTTAACATGCATTTACTGTTTGGAGGATGCTATTTTGGAGCTGTGGAATGAAATGCCTTATCACAGAGGCTCTTTACAGCGAAGAAAATCCAAGTAAAATTATGCAGCAGGAACTGGTGATTCTTTGGACATGTGACATGAAGAGCTAATGAAGTTAGATAATATGATTGAAAAAAAAGTGCAAAGGAAATGTCCTTATCAATAAGCACTTGACTACGTTTAACTATGTTGTACGTACTGGTAACAAAGCGGCGACTGAGTATTTTTTTCAAAAACTAAATCCAATTGAAAGGGAAGTGTCATTGGTGACATTTACATCATATTTTTCAGATAATGGTCTCCTTATCTATTTGCATTTGACTACGCTGCACGTACTGGTAACAAAGCGGCGACTGAGTATTTTTTGCAAAAACTAACTCCAATTGAAAGGGAACAGTCATTGGTGAGATTTACATGTATTTACCGTTTGGAGGATGCTATTTTGGAGCTGTGGAATGAAATGCTTTATTATCGCAGAGGCTCTTTTTACAGCGAAGAACGTGGTGGAAGATAGAGGATAAGGTAACACAAAACGTGCAACTACTTTTACTGCGACTTTTAAAAGAGAAATTAGCAACGCTTATTAAACCAATAGGATTACAAATAATAAATTGGATGTTATATCACGTTATCCGCATCAGTTTCGTTATACAACTGCCAAATGTTTGTTGCGTTGGACGCCAAAAGGAACAGTAGACAAAAAGAGAACGGCTGAAGTAATAATTACAGATAAGGAATTAAAGATTACTAAGCGCTACATTTTAACATGCATTTACTGTTTGGAGGATGCTATTTTGGAGCTGTGGAATGAAATGCCTTATCACAGAGGCTCTTTACAGCGAAGAAAATCCAAGTAAAATTATGCAGCAGGAACTGGTGATTCTTTGGACATGTGACATGAAGAGCTAATGAAGTTAGATAATATGATTGAAAAAAAAGTGCAAAGGAAATGTCCTTATCAATAAGCACTTGACTACGTTTAACTATGTTGTACGTACTGGTAACAAAGCGGCGACTGAGTATTTTTTTCAAAAACTAAATCCAATTGAAAGGGAAGAGTCATTGGTGAGATTTACATCATATTTTTCAGATAATGGTCTCCTTATCTATTTGCATTTGACTACGCTGCACGTACTGGTAACAAAGCGGCGACTAAGTATTTTTTTCAAAAAGTAAATCCAATTGAAAGGGAAGAGTCATTGATGAGATTTACATCATATTTTTCAGATAATGGTCTCCTTATCTATTTGCATTTGACTACGCTGCACGTACTGGTAACAAAGCGGCGACTAAGTATTTTTTTCAAAAACTAAATCCAATTGAAAGGGAAGTGTCATTGGTGAGATTTACATCATATTTTTCAGATAATGGTCTCCTTATCTATTTGCATTTGACTACGCTGCACGTACTGGTAACAAAGCGGCGACTAAGTATCTTTTTCAAAAACTAAATCCAATTGAAAGGGGAAGAGTCATTGGTGAGATTTACATCATATTTTTCAGATAATGGTCTCCTTATCTATTTGCATTTGACTACGCTGCACGTACTGGTAACAAAGCGGCGACTGAGTATTTTTTGCAAAAACTAACTCCAATTGAAAGGGAACAGTCATTGGTGAGATTTACATGTATTTACCGTTTGGAGGAATGCTATTTTGGAGCTGTGGAATGAAATGCTTTATTATCGCAGAGGCTCTTTTTACAGCGAAGAACGTGGTGGAAGATAGAGGATAAGGTAACACAAAACGTGCAACTACTTTTACTGCGACTTTTAAAAGAGAAATTAGCAACGCTTATTAAACCAATAGGATTACAAATAATAAATTGGATGTTATATCACGTTATCCGCATCAGTTTCGTTATACAACTGCCAAATGTTTGTTGCGTTGGACGCCAAAAGGAACAGTAGACAAAAAGAGAACGGCTGAAGTAATAATTACAGATAACGAATTAAAGATTACTAAGCGCTACATTTTAACATGCATTTACTGTTTGGAGGATGCTATTTTGGAGCTGTGTAATGAAATGCCTTATCACAGAGGCTCTTTTTACAGCGAAGAAAATCCAAGTAAAATTATGCAGCAGGAACTGGTGATTCTTTGGACATGTGACATGAAGAGCTAAGTTAGATAATATGATTGAAAAAAAAGTGCAAAGGAAATGTCCTTATCAATAAGCACTTGACTACGTTTAACTATGTTGTACGTACTGGTAACAAAGCGGCGACTGAGTATTTTTTCAAAAACTAAATCCAATTGAAAGGGAAGAGTCATTGGTGAGATTTACATCATATTTTTCAGATAATGGTCTCCTTATCTATTTGCATTTGACTACGCTGCACGTACTGGTAACAAAGCGGCGACTGAGTATTTTTTGCAAAAACTAACTCCAATTGAAAGGGAACAGTCATTGGTGAGATTTACATCATATTTTTCAGATAATGGTCTCCTTATCTATTTGCATTTGACTACGCTGCACGTACTGGTAACAAAGCGGTGACTAAGTATTTTTTTCAAAAACTAAATCCAATTGAAAGGGAAGTGTCATTGGTGAGATTTACATCATATTTTTCAGATAATGGTCTCCTTATCTATTTGCATTTGACTACGCTGCACGTACTGGTAACAAAGCGGTGACTAAGTATTTTTTTTCAAAAACTAAATCCAATTGAAAGGGAAGTGTGATTGGTGAGATTTACATCATATTTTTCAGATAATGGTCTCCTTATCTATTTGCATTTGACTACGCTGCACGTACTGGTAACAAAGCGGTGACTAAGTATTTTTTTCAAAAACTAAATCCAATTGAAAGGGAAGTGTCATTGGTGAGATTTACATCATATTTTTCAGATAATGGTCTCCTTATCTATTTGCGTTTGACTACGCTGCACGTACTGGTAACAAAGCGGCGACTAAGTATTTTTTTCAAAAAGTAAATCCAATTGAAAGGGAAGTGTCATTGGTGAGATTTACATCATATTTTTCAGATAATGGTCTCCTTATCTATTTGCATTTGACTACGCTGCACGTACTGGTAACAAAGCGGCGACTGAGTATTTTTTGCAAAAACTAACTCCAATTGAAAGGGAACAGTCATTGGTGAGATTTACATGTATTTACCGTTTGGAGGATGCTATTTTGGAGCTGTGGAATGAAATGCTTTATTATCGCAGAGGCTCTTTTTACAGCGAAGAACGTGGTGGAAGATAGAGGATAAGGTAACACAAAACGTGCAACTACTTTTACTGCGACTTTTAAAAGAGAAATTAGCAACGCTTATTAAACCAATAGGATTACAAATAATAAATTGGATGTTATATCACGTTATCCGCATCAGTTTCGTTATACAACTGCCAAATGTTTGTTGCGTTGGACGCCAAAAGGAACAGTAGACAAAAAGAGAACGGCTGAAGTAATAATTACAGATAAGGAATTAAAGATTACTAAGCGCTACATTTTAACATGCATTTACTGTTTGGAGGATGCTATTTTGGAGCTGTGGAATGAAATGCCTTATCACAGAGGCTCTTTACAGCGAAGAAAATCCAAGTAAAATTATGCAGCAGGAACTGATGATTCTTTGGACATGTGACATGAAGAGCTAATGAAGTTAGATAATATGATTGAAAAAAAAAAGTGCAAAGGAAATGTCCTTATCAATAAGCACTTGACTACGTTTAACTATGTTGTACGTACTGGTAACAAAGCGGCGACTGAGTATTTTTTTCAAAAACTAAATCCAATTGAAAGGGAAGTGTCATTGGTGAGATTTACATCATATTTTTCAGATAATGGTCTCCTTATCTATTTGCATTTGACTACGCTGCACGTACTGGTAACAAAGCGGCGACTGAGTATTTTTTGCAAAAACTAACTCCAATTGAAAGGGAACAGTCATTGGTGAGATTTACATGTATTTACCGTTTGGAGGATGCTATTTTGGAGCTGTGGAATGAAATGCTTTATTATCGCAGAGGCTCTTTTTACAGCGAAGAACGTGGTGGAAGATAGAGGATAAGGTAACACAAAACGTGCAACTACTTTTACTGCGACTTTTAAAAGAGAAATTAGCAACGCTTATTAAACCAATAGGATTACAAATAATAAATTGGATGTTATATCACGTTATCCGCATCAGTTTCGTTATACAACTGCCAAATGTTTGTTGCGTTGGACGCCAAAAGGAACAGTAGACAAAAAGAGAACGGCTGAAGTAATAATTACAGATAACGAATTAAAGATTACTAAGCGCTACATTTTAACATGCATTTACTGTTTGGAGGATGCTATTTTGGAGCTGTGTAATGAAATGCCTTATCACAGAGGCTCTTTTTACAGCGAAGAAAATCCAAGTAAAATTATGCAGCAGGAACTGGTGATTCTTTGGACATGTGACATGAAGAGCTAAGTTAGATAATATGATTGAAAAAAAAGTGCAAAGGAAATGTCCTTATCAATAAGCACTTGACTACGTTTAACTATGTTGTACGTACTGGTAACAAAGCGGCGACTGAGTATTTTTTCAAAAACTAAATCCAATTGAAAGGGAAGAGTCATTGGTGAGATTTACATCATATTTTTCAGATAATGGTCTCCTTATCTATTTGCATTTGACTACGCTGCACGTACTGGTAACAAAGCGGCGACTGAGTATTTTTTGCAAAAACTAACTCCAATTGAAAGGGAACAGTCATTGGTGAGATTTACATCATATTTTTCAGATAATGGTCTCCTTATCTATTTGCATTTGACTACGCTGCACGTACTGGTAACAAAGCGGTGACTAAGTATTTTTTTCAAAAACTAAATCCAATTGAAAGGGAAGTGTCATTGGTGAGATTTACATCATATTTTTCAGATAATGGTCTCCTTATCTATTTGCATTTGACTACGCTGCACGTACTGGTAACAAAGCGGTGACTAAGTATTTTTTTCAAAAACTAAATCCAATTGAAAGGGAAGTGTCATTGGTGAGATTTACATCATATTTTTCAGATAATGGTCTCCTTATCTATTTGCATTTGACTACGCTGCACGTACTGGTAACAAAGCGGTGACTAAGTATTTTTTTCAAAAACTAAATCCAATTGAAAGGGAAGTGTCATTGGTGAGATTTACATCATATTTTTCAGATAATGATCTCCTTATCTATTTGCGTTTGACTACGCTGCACGTACTGGTAACAAAGCGGCGACTAAGTATTTTTTTCAAAAAGTAAATCCAATTGAAAGGGAAGTGTCATTGGTGAGATTTACATCATATTTTTCAGATAATGGTCTCCTTATCTATTTGCATTTGACTACGCTGCACGTACTGGTAACAAAGCGGCGACTGAGTATTTTTTTCAAAAACTAAATCCAATTGAAAGGGAAGAGTCATTGCATGTATTTACTGTTTGGAGGATGCTATTTTGGAGCTGTGGAATGAAATGCATTATTATCGCGGAGGCTCTTTTTACAGCGAAGAAGATCCAAGTAAAATTACGCAGCAGGAACTGGTGGTTCCTTCGACATGTGAAATAAACGGAGAATTGGCTAAGTTGGATAATATGATTGAAAGAAAGGTGCAAAGGAAATGTCCTCCCTATCAATAGGCACTTAACTACGCTGCACGTACTGGTAACAAAGCGGCGACTGAGTATTTTTTGCAAAAACTAACTTCTATTGAAAGGGAAGAGTCATTGGAGGGAGATTTGCAAAGATATTTATCAAATAGTCTGTTTGTTAACAACCAGAACGATATTTTAATATATTTTTTTTATATATTGCCTCACAAGCGGGCAACATTTAGAACTAGTCGAATGAAACCCTTTTTATATTGGTCATTATTTGAGGAATTGTCAGCAAAGTTGTAATGTTCATAATTACATATATATGTTATAAATTGTACTAATGTATTGAATAGAATAAGGATTTATTTGTAGCATAAGACATTTACAAAATACATATAAGTGACATAAAGAAAGACAAATTCCGTTAGAGCCGATGAGGTTGCACATAATACATAAAGGCTATATACATAATTTTCAAAAATTAAAATACTACCCTACATACATAATAAGTTCTTTTACCCTAGTGAGATAATCTCCGTCTGCGAGACGTGCGGCGCGTGAAATAAATTATTTTACGCTTTTGTCTGTATTTTAAAAATTAAACTGTATTTGTGCTATTTATTTTATTTTATTTCTCTGAATAAGACTTGAACATTTATTAAATATATCCCAATTAAGTTCCGTACGTCTCTTGAGACGTATTGATTTATCTTTCTAGGGTTAAAAAAATGTAACAAAATGCCCAATTTGTTTTTATTTTGGATAAATCGCTTTGTAAAAATAAAAACAATGTATGCGAGTATTTTTCAAATGTATATACACTTAATGCTATAGATACAAATAGATATGTTAAAATAGGTTTAATTCTATTAAGATTGTATTTTAGTTATTAAAACAAAAAAAAAATAATGTTGCCATGTTTATTACATTTCACAAGTGTACCTTTCACAAAGTACTAATTGCACAAGTGTACCTTTCACAAAGTACTCATTGCACAAGTGTACCTTACACAAAGTACTAATTGCACAAGTGTACCTTTCACAAAGTACTAATTGCACAAGTGTACCTTTCACAAAGTACTCATTGCACAAGTGTACCTTACACAAAGTACTCATTGCACAAGTGTACCATACACAAAGTACTAATTGCACAAGTGTACCTTTCACAAAGTACTCATTGCACAAGTGTACCTTACACAAAGTACTAATTGCACAAGTGTACCTTACACAAAGTACTAATTGCACAAGTGTACCTTTCACAAAGTACTCATTGCACAAGTGTACCTTTCACAAAGTACTCATTGCACAAGTGTACCTTTCACAAATTTAAATTGAATAGTCTGGGTAAGAAAAAATGGAAAAACTTACGTTTATTCCCACACAATATTTTATTTTGTGGTTTTTGATCAAATATTGCCAAAATTACTTAAATTTTTTTTAAAGGTCAAAAATCTTCATAAAAATTGCATTACGTAATTCTTGAACGTAATCCCTAAAGGGATTTTATCCCGGGTAATCCATTTTTTTAATCCTATCCACCGTGCAATGTCGATATGAACAGTACGGTATCGTTGTCCTGTAATTCGTAATCCAATTCCCCGCATAGTTCCCAATCGGCGTCGTTTATTAAAACCAAAATTCCCGGACGAACCGAGTCACCCTGGAAACAAGTGAGGAAGAAATTTTATTTAAACTTTTTATTTTCTTTAAGAAAAATAAACAATTAAATACACCACAAATATAGTAAACTAGCTGATGCACGCGACTTCGTCCGCGTAACTTTATATAAAATATATAGCCTATGTCACTCGTTGATAATATAGCTTCCCAACAGTGAAAGAATTTTTCAAATCGGTCCACTAGTTTCGGAGCCTATTCAATACAAACAAACAAACAATCAAATCTTTCCTCTTTATAATATTAGTATAGAAGTATAGACTAGCTGGTGCCGGCGACTTCGTGCGCTTTGAAAAATAAATAGAATACACCTAAGAAAATATAATTACGCTGCGAAGGCAGTGGCGCTGCCACAATTTTTCATTCTCTAGCTAGATGATCCCTCGGGAACAGTACTTTAGGCACCCTATGTCCTTTCCTGTATCCTTGGCTATGTACAGTAGAAACTGGTTAAAACGACCAAATGGCAAGATCCCTGTTGAATGCCTATAACGATTTAATTTTGGTTACAGTGACTATCCGTTTATTACGAGCAATTTTTGTGTTCCCTTGAAGGTCTCTATAACCGATTTTCACTGTATATGCAAAATTTCATGATTGCTAGGGTAGTTAAGGTTAACAGTAGTAGTTAACAGACACACAGACAGAGTTGCTTTCAGATTTGTAATATACTAGCTAGTGCTCGCGACTTCATCCGCATTGAAAAGTATAAAACGCCATATGTCTACAGTGGAGCGGATCGCTAAAAATATCACCAAGCAGTTGTCTTGTTAGTCGCTTCACCTGATTCTGGATAGATGGCGCTATCAAGTGTATCTCGGGCCAAGTTACTAGTATTTACTTTTATATTAGATTTCCCGTAGGAATGAAGCATTTTCCCGCAGTAAAAAGTAAGCCTATGTTCATCACCAAGCCAAGCCGCTAGTATTTACTTTTATTTTAGACTAGCCGTTGCACGCGACTTCGTCCGCGTAACTTTATGAAATATAATACATTCGAGTCTGTGAAACCCACGGAAATAGACATACAAAATTTCAACCCAATCGGTCAAGCCGTTTAGTAGTTGACATACCGACAGTAGCGCCACCTACCGGGTCCAATTGTATTTTGAAATCATCCAGGAAACAATAGAAATAGTCATATAAAATTTCAACCCAATCAGTTCAGCCGTTTAGAAGTTATGTGAAAAAGAAGTTAAGTACAGAAGGATGATTCTTACTACCCGTTGTCCTTTTACCCGTTTTCCCGTAGGAATGAAACATTTTCCCACTGTAAAAAGTATCCTATGTTCATCACGGATAATGTCGTCTTCTAATGGTGAAAGAATTTTTCAAATCGGTCCACTAGTTTCGGAGCCTATTCTACACAAACAAACAAACAATCAAATCAATCCACTTTATAATATTAGTATAGATATAGATTGCAAATAGTTTACCTGTAAAAACAGTTCTTCTCTCTCTCTCAACAAGTTATCTTTTATCCACACCAACAACTCCCTTATTCGCCATTTATCTGAATTGCCATCGGGAAAGTATTTATTTATTTGCGGCAAAACAACTTCCCTCTTCTTTATTTTGTCAAATAACAGCTCAGCTCCGCCACCGAATTGGATATTCAGTTTTAATTCTGCCATTTTTACTGCAATTTATTAAAAAAAAAGTTCGTTACTATGCTCAATTATTATATTTTAACTGTTATTACCAAAAATAAACAGACTCCAAACCATTTCATGGTCTTTTCTCATGGATGCCATTGTCAGAACTGGACCAAATTGAAATGGGACCACACGGGAAGCATAAGCTTTCAAATAAAAAAAGAATCATCAAAAACGTTTCACCTAGTCCAAAGTTATGAGGTAACAAACATTATAAAAAAATACAGTCGAATTGAAAACCTCCTTTTTGGAAGTCAGTTGAAAAAATATCATGCCAAAAAAGTTTGAAGTCGAGTTTTTTTTTTTGTTTAAAAGAGTTATTCTTGACCCTAGAAAGATAAATCATACGTCTCGGAGACGTACGGAACTTAATTAGCATATATTTAATAAAATCCATGTACTTTCTATTATTTATTACTATTTAAATAATCGTTCAGGTCTTATTCACAGAAATAAAATGAAAAAAATAGTAAAAATACTGTTTAATTTTAAAAATACAGACAAAAGCGTAAAATACTTTACTAAAATGAAAAAAAAAAAAATTCGCGCACCATACGTCTCGCAGACGTAGATTTATCTCTCTAGGGTTAAAAAGGTTAAAAATTACTATAAAATATTCGGTTAAATAATGTTTAAAAATGTTAGGAAGGTACAGAGAATTTTTCTAATTTTATTTCACGAGATCTGAGGGCATTTTAAAACAAATTGTTTTTGATCTACCTACCTAATTTTGTGAAACAATCACCATTTGACTAAAACATTAATTTTAAACGCGTTCAACAACTTATAATATTATTATAGAATTATTTATAGATAGGAATTACTGAGAAATTCACACATATTTAACATAAATTTAACGTACTTTGTGATACCGAATTTATTACCGCTTACCTCAATTAATATTACGATGAATTTCCATTCACAAATGTCAGTGTAGAATGAAATATATATAATATTATATATTGAAAAGAAAATTACGATTCTTATTGCACATTCCTATTATTGCGTAAAATAAAACAAATAGAAATAAAAACTACTTTTGTTTGAGGTTAAAGTTTCAATTCAATTTAAAAAAAAATCATTTGGCAAAATGTCATGTCAGATTATAAATAAATTTGATAAGCAAGCATAGACTTTACGTATCTCTACGCTCCTTAGTTAGTATCACAAACTAAATAGTAGATACTGTTAGTATATTAATGTCTATGATAGTAAGAAGAGAAGCCTTGTAGTACAGACTAATCGTGTTTAACACAGACTATATTTAATATTCGGTAACTAAAATAATTTAAAGAAATAAAATACGTTTGTAGAATTAGGTTGTAACGTTGTCAGTCGGGTGTGACGGACAACCTTACTCACCGGCTAAAACTCAAACGAAGTTGCACGAGAGCCTTGTGTCCCAGGGCGCCAGCACACCGAAGATAGCCTAATGATCAGCGGGATGAACTCAATAAAAGATGTGTTTGCAACTACATCAAATTTAATTAATATTAAATAAGCAAACAACCAAACAACACATAAAATATCCTTATATCTATTCTTAACTAAACGAAAGTCTTTATCAAATACACCAGACAGAACACGTTCAGGTATGCCGTCACGGCTCAATAGGTTATACACTGCACTGATATACGAAGATGCGTACCGAGAAATAAAAGAAGATGTGGGTACCTCAGGTCTTAGCTGCTGCACCTCCACCGTCGAGACTATACAGAGCTGTGAGTGGACTCAGTAGGATGCCTCACCACCCTAAATGCCATCACCAGCACCGTCGCTCTCCAGAAATTAACCGCCAACCAGGATCCCGCCTGCATCGACCACCGACCCTCAATGCGGTCAATGAAAAAAATGCCTGCTACTCGTGAGCTGTTTAGTTCAGACGTGATATCGTCTGGAACCCCTTCCGTTCACAGACGTCACAAGAATATACCTCTATGCTTAGGAACTTCTAACAAAAATCGGCAATCTGCCTTATCAAAAAAACTATTTCGGGTACGTCCTATCGTAATGGCAGTCGTGGCTCAAGAGTCTTGAGTATTTTTCTTTCACCTGCACTTTCCCTCTATTCATTTTTGTGAATTTCTATGTGCCCCCTATACTTGTATTTATTCCTATCCACACCAAGTAATATCGCCTCGGTGGGACAGATGGCACTCATGTACGATCAATTAACTTAAAAAATAATTTACTTAGTTAGTACGCCTCATAGGCGCTAGATGGCGACTATAGACATGATTTTCTATTTATATTATCATTATAAGAGAAGCGGATATTGTAACGTAGATTTCTACTTTTAGGCAGTTTTTTTATGAACTTACAAATGTAATACTGCTTGCTCAGCTAGCGCCATCGTGTGAACAAACTTAGCACTTTTTTTGCTACTTAATAACACTATTCGATAACAGATGGCGCTTGCACCGGATACTCGAAATTGTCAAGGTCTGCTAACTCTTCTTGCTACAGCTAGCGCCATCGAGTGATCGAACTTAATACTTTTTTGCCTCTTAATAACACTACTCGATAACAGATGGCGTATAGACCAGGAAATTGGTCTAGTTTTTTTTAATGAAACGGTTACAAAATAATACCGCTTGCTCGTTTTATAATCTACGTGTAAAAAAACTCGAACCAACTTTCATTAGCCCAGTCTAGTAGAGAAAACTAATATTTTTGCACGCGACTTCGTCCGCATCTGAGCGCTACCAAACTTCACAAGATTACCAGCTGGACTAATCTGAAGATTGTCTCAGTTTCATAAAAATCGGTTCATCGGATTTGGAGTCCATGGGGAACATACATACACACACACATCACCTTTTACATAATACTAGCTGGCACCCGCGACTTCGGTCCGCGTTGAAAAAGAAAAAAAGTAGCCTATCCTGTGTCCTGTAGGTCTTAAATAGTTTATCTACAGATTTATGAAAATCTGTTAATTCGTTAAAGAGTTATGGAGCAACATATACATAAAGACATACAGAAAAAAATTCTAAAAATGGTCAATTTAGTTAATTTAATTTAGTCATGTATAGAGCCTATAAACACGATATCTTTGAAAACAAAGTAATTTACTTGCATTACCAAACCTTACAGATTTATTATTAGTATTGATCTAATAAGAAAAAAATTGACAATTTTTTTTTTTCGATTAACTGTAAAAAGTATAATTTAGATTTTTGGCCCTTTAGTTTTTTTCGAATTCAATTTTTCAAAGAACTGCTGGAAACAGGGTAACAAATAAAAGAAAAAACGCCATTAAAAAAATCCATAATACTTTAATCTTATTTAAATACACTTCATCTTTCAAAGAGGTTCTTCTGAAAAGCAAATCATTTGTACAAATTTTCATGTTTGTTGACAACTTTTCTAACGTCTTCTGGTAGAGTGTCCATTTTACTCTTCACGAAAAACTTGAGCGTGTCTCTGAGCGATTCCGGAAAGTACGACTCGTCTATGACGGACGATAACACTTCGAAACACGACGGTACGTGCCAGCGAATTTTATAATTCGATTCAGACTGAAAGAGAAAAAAAAATGCACGTTAAAATTTAAAAACAAAAGAAAAGAAAAAAAATTGTTCATTTCTCCGACGACAGATGTCGCTGCGCCGGCAGGTTATAACGCGCTGCGCTTTACCCTGTATTTCCATACTAATATTATAAATGCGAAAGTAACTCTGTCTGTCTGTCTGTCTCGCTTTCACGCAAAAACTACTGAACCGATCACCATGAAATTTTGCATACACGTTGTCCGGGACACCATAAAGGACATAGGGTACCTTTCATCCAGAAAAAAAGGACTAAGTATTCCCGAGGGATCATATAAAAACAAATAATTGGCGCCATCGTCGTCACAGCGATATAAGATGACATGAGATGACATTACACAAAATGCCGTGAAACATTATTAATGTCATTTGTCTAAAATTGTCACTTGGTTGTCAAATATTTATAGGTGCGTTCAGAATTTTGTTGTAGTATGAGGTCCGATCTCTAAGACCGATTTTTAAGATTTTTTTTTCGGTAGGTAAGTGATAGTTGCAAAATAACGTTTGTCCGGGTCGAGCTAGAATATATTTTCTTTTTCAATGCGAACGAAGTCACGGGCACCCACTAGTTACCAAATACAAGTCTTTATATTATATTATTGTGCATGTTAGAAAAAAAGGTTCATTTCTCCGACGACAGATGTCGCTGCGCGGGCAGGTTATAACGCGTTGCGCTTTACCCCGTATTTTACCAAATACAATGTCTATTGTCTTTATATTATTAATTATTATATACTAGATGTTGCGCGCGACTTCGTCCGCGTAACTTTATAAAGTATAGCCCAAAACTAGAACACTCGCTGATAATATAATATAACTTCCCAACAATGAAAGACTTTTTCAAATTGGTCCACTAGTTTCTGAGCCTATTCAATAGAAACAAACAATCAAATCTTTCCTCTTTATAATATTAGTATAGAAAGCTAAATAAATATTGCACGCTGTTGTTGTTCTAAGCAAAGAGAACATTATATACTTTGAATTCGCTACAAAGTTTACAAGTCTTCGGTAGTATAGTGGTCAGTATCCCCGCCTGTCACGCGGGAGACCGGGGTTCGATTCCCCGCCGGAGAGTATTGCTATGCCTTCATGCTTTTTCTCGTCGGGCGTGCAATAATAATTTCAATTAAACTACACTAGGCGTTGCACGCGACTCCGCTCGCTTAACTTTTTACAGTATAACCTATACTTTTTTTTTTTAGAATTTGTCGACAATGTAAACAAACACTTGAAACACTAATAGTCTTTAAGTCTCCATGCACTATAACACTAGACGATCAAATTTGATTTCCTTCATATATTAGTTATAGAGTATTCTTAACTCAATCACAAGAAAATATGTTCATTAAAACTAAATGATTTCACTAAAAACTGAAATTCTATTTGCGGTTAACGAAAATCACGTCAAATTTTTGTCTCCTTGAAATCCATCTTTTCTGCGATCAAACGAAGATATGTATCAAGTGTGATTTACCCCGTGTTCTGAGGGGTTTCTACCTTTCTACCCCTGGAACACTTCACGCGTTTCTAGGGGGACGTTCAAGTATACGTAACGCAACCCTCCTCCCCGCATGTAACGCGCCGAACGTTTTTCTGTCATGTTTAGAACCAAAACTTGGGAGAACAAAATAAAAATGACGTACAATACAATACCACCCGTGTAAAGCATCGTGACGTTTTACAATACCTCCCCCTCCCAAAGAAGATGGTTGGCAACTTGGGTAACCTAAATAAAAATGACGTAGGGGAAAATACCCAATTATTGGCACTTTAAGAAATACGACCATTTATTGGCACCTTTCGATCTATTATTGTTCATCACAAATAAAATTTGAAAGTTTTACAATGTTTAAATCATTTGACTGGTTAGTGCATTAGCAATTCATAAAGATCATAAACCTGAGATTTATTTATTTTTTGTGGGAACACAGTTTACGGTATAGTTTTCTTATTTTTTAGTGAAAATTTAGGGTGTCAATAAACCCTTCGGCCGTTTTGGAAACCAAAGGTTTGAAACCAGTTTCGAAAACGGAATTATTCTTCTTTTTTGAAAACCTGGTTTCGAATGAGGAAAAATAATTCTGTTTTCTAAACTGGTTTCCAATGCAGAATATAGAATCTTCTTTTGAAACTCATTCACAAATTTTAATATGTAAGTATACAAACTTACATTACTTACATATTAAATTACTTGATCAGTATTTAAGTATTTGAGAATAATAACCTTGTGTTATTAAGCTATTAGTACCTATTTAAGTAGGAACAATCAGCATCGGAAATGTGTATACATTTCAGATGCTAATGTCTCCAAGTTTCTTTTTTAATTTATTGAATATTCTATATTATGTATACATACATATTAAAATTTGTGAATGAGTTTCAAAAGAATTATTTTTCCTCATTCGAAACCAGGTTTCCAAAAAAGAAGAATAATTCCGTTTTCGAACCTTTGGTTTCCAAAACGGCCGAAGCGTCAATAAATTGGTGGGGCGCCAACATTAGGTCACTTTACCCTACATACAATACACTGCCACCCGTGTGAAGCATCGTAACGTTTTCCCCCCACCCCAAAGAAGACGGTTGCCAAATGACGCGTACAATACAATACCACCCGTGCGTGTTGTGTACAATACGTAACATGCACAGCACCTTTTTAGTTTTACCTTTATTAGGGCGAATCCCCTCAACATGGCATCAGCCAGTATCCAGCTCGAGGCGTGCTGTTGGGACGCCCTCTTGACCAACAGTTGATACACGAGACGAGCCGTCTCCGTCGCCGAACTATTCTCGCTCGAGAGACCCGAAATCAGCAGAGTGGCCTCAACGTACGCTTGGATCAGGCTCGAAGGATCCTTTATTACCTGCGAATAAATATTTTATTTCCTTTTAATTTTATTTACACACAAAAAAATACAATTGGTGTGGTGTACAGTTTATGGAATATGGTTTATGTTGTGTGTACTATAAATTTACATACTTTAATCATATCCAATGTAATAATATATTATGCAAAGGTGAGTTTGTTTGTTTGCGTGTTCAATGATGCAGACAGAGTAAAATTATGTATAATAAAATTGAGCAGCTCATTATTAATAATATGTGTAAAAAGAAAATAATTAAATTAGTAAATTTTCCTGGACTATACCTCTGTTCATTTACAGCCTCGGTGTCGGTGTGGAAAAGGGGTTTTAATTTTAATGCTAACAAATATAGAGACGTGAAAAACCTGCAAATGCGTGTCAATGACGTCGACTACGTTCGCTCCGAGCTTTTTGTAGTTGTCTATGGACGGATTCGCCAGAAACTGTCCCACCTCACTCTCCACTTCCTGGATGCCTGGAAATGAGGGACGTCAAGACAATATTATTCATGTTAAGGCCAAAAATCTAATGGACACATTGAAGTTTTTATTTTTCTCTTTATCCTTCCTCACAAAGTCCTCTGCCGCGTCTGTCTGTCTGTTCGCGATTCAACCCAAAAAAGACTGCACCGATTTTAATGCTGTTTTCACTAATGGATAGAGTTGCTCTCGAGGAAGGTTTTTAGTATATAATTTACAAATTTAAGCATTTAGTATTTATTAATTTTAAGAGCTATTGTAACATTTGATTATGACCTCACCAGAGCAATCCAACTCCAAGCTGTGGTCCTCGAGCGAGACCTGATGCTGGGCGTCCTCCGTGGCGCTGTCCTCGGAGACCTCCGAGGCCTCCGACTCGTCGCCGGACTCATCGCCGGACTCGTCGCTGTCCTCTCCGTCGCTGAGCTCGGCGCTGGGGCCCAATTTGTCCCTTAGGAGCTTCTTGTTCGCGGGCCCGCCGAGTCTGTTGCCTGCAACGCGTTGCCACAGAACAATTTTATTAAACTTCCGTCAAACATAGTTCAGAGTATTTTAGTAATTTAGTATAGCGTGACGAGGCAGCCAATGACTGATGTCTAGCGAGCCAATAGAGGTCTTCTATTAAAACCAGTTAGCTAGCCAAAAGCTAGCCAGTTAGCCAATAACCGCTAGCCAATATAATTTAGTATAGGGTGACGAGGCAGCCAATGACTGATGTCTAGCGAGCCAATAGGTCTCTATTAAAACTCGCCAGCTATCCAATATCTAGCCAGCTAGCCAATAGCCAGCCACTAGCCAACTAATAGCCAGCCATCTATACAGCCAGTCAATAACTGCTAGTCAATAGCCAACCAATGACCAGCCAATAGCCAACCAGCCAGCCAATAACCGCTACCCAGCCAATAGCCAACCAACTAGCCAGCCAATAGCCAACCAACTAGCCAGCCAATAGCCAACCAACTAGCCAGCCAATAGCCAACCAACTAGCCAACCAACTAGCCAGCCAATAGCCAATCAACTAGCCAGCCAATAGCCAACCAACTAGCCAGCCAATAGCCATCGTCCACCAATCGCAACACAACCTGCGCTTCGCGTTTCTTTACGCTAGTTCTGTGGCAATAAAATCACCTGGAGGCGCCTATTTAATTAATGAAATCTGCAATTGACTGCCGTTTTTGCGTCGGGCGTCAAAAGAAGAGCACACCTGCTAGTACGACGCGCGAAAGCCTATCCGCACTGTCCGGCAACAGAGTGATTGCGTTCACGATCCTCATACAAGCGTCTCGACCTATTTCATTGTGGCTCAGGTCCAGCGACTGAAATACAAATATGTACATATTTTTTCATGACAATTTATTTACATGTATTTACGTGCATAACTATAGCCACACGCTCCCGGCTTCGCCCGGGTTCAAAATAGAACCTATCGCATCTTTTAGATTGGAGCATAATATTACAGATAGTTACTATGTTTTATCAAAATCTGTTCAGTAGTTTAGTGAGTTCAGTGGTTTCAAACTTGTCCAGCGCGTACCAAGTGTTTTTATAAAAAAAAAAATATTTGTATAATAAAACATACCTTCAATTGTACTGAATTTTGTTTAAATCCATCTGCGAGTGCTACGGCACCTTTGCTCTTCAGCAAACAATCACCAAAATTTATTGATCTCAAATTTTTTAGTCTGTAATTAAAAAAAAAAGGGATTATAAAATTGATTATTCACGCTACATAGGCCTGTCGGCGCCGACGGTCGGCGTGACACAAAAACCAGCCTTAGGCCCACCGCTAAGTCACGCGTGTGGCATCGGTCGCCGGCGCACGGTTCACCTGCTCACCGGCGTCCGTTTTGAAGCTAGTGAACGCAGTGTCACGCGAGGAGTAATATCAATCATCTGTAATTTAAGTGCTCATTCAGCTATACACGTTCCAACCTGTTACACGCGCGAGTCAGCGTTGAACTATTGAAATGGAATAACGAAAGCGCGCGGGCGTCAGCGCGCGTAAGAGCGGCGCGGGTGAGTTATAGCGCTCATATAGCGCTCTGTGAACATAATCGTGTTTCAATTCACCCGCGCACCGGTGGGATTATGGATATGATGGTACACTTACTTGGGCAACGCGAGTGCTATGGCGACCGCCCCCTTTGGACCTATCGTGTTGTCGTTCAAATTCAGGCAAGTCAACTGCGGGTTGTGCTTGAACGCTTCAGAGAGGGCCGATATGCCCGGATGATATATGCCATTTTGTGGCATCGCCACCTCCTCTAGGGAGCCCATTTTCTGAAATAATAAACAATTAGTAACAATATTATTTAAAAAAAAACTACACAGTGCACTTTTAGGCGACGGTAGTTAACAAAAACATTTGAAAAAGAACCCACCTTAAACACCGCAGCGAGTGCTGTTGCCCCGTCATTCTCCAACCTGTTCCTACCGGCTATAAACACTTTGAGTCTTGGACACTGAGCCTCCAACGCCTTCGACAGAAGACGGGCACCGGTTATTCCTAGACCGTTGTTGTTCAAGCGTAATTCCTGAAATATGAGTTGTATTTATAGCCTTGATTAAAAGACTCAAATATTGACTTTTATATATGTATAACGTTTTAATTAATCTATTAGTATACTAGCTGAACCCTTGCACGCTTCGCTGTGGCTGCCGTAACAACTGCTAACTTCCACTTCAAATGTGACAGCGGTTCTCATTGGTGTGTTAGTTCTCCTCACTTTCGGCGGATGACAGATTATATTATTACACAAAATCCCTAAACACATTTAACAAATCTCCGTCGCATGCAACAGCTACTAAAAGATATATATATATATATATATACCTAAAATTTAACAAAAGATACAAACCAATAAACAAATATACAGATAGCAAAGATAACTGACCTGTAGTTGACTGCAGACGTCACTTTGTAGCAATCTAGCCAGTCCCTCAACACCGATAGGTCCAAACGCGTTATCACTAAGATCTAGAACTGACAGTCTCGCACCAGCTTGTATCATGCCATCACCAAGGGCACTCTGTAATTTTTTTTATATTTTTTTAGACTTGGACAAATCACATCCAAACTAAAGGAGATGAATTAAACATCAGATTCCGCGAATTGTATTGGTTGCTCGGTAGAAACAACATACGGTGGACCGCGGGTAATCTGACACACGTTTTGCAGGGCAGTGTCGAACTATTGAATTTGTTGGATTATAGAGTACAGCCCTAAGACCCCTATTTTTAATGTCATAAATTGTAGATCGGCTTACACCGTATTCACTTGCTAAACTACTGAAAGATTCATTATGATTTAAGCCTAAATATCACATTTTTCTTTGTCAGTATTTTGTGCTTCTGGGCTTGTAACATTACTAGGCGCCGGATTACCGGGGGTCCACTGTATTATCCATAGAAAACAAGCTCTTGATATATATAAAACTATTCTGAAGCCAATCTGGATGCGGCTTGCAACTTTGGGGCTCCGTATGCGACTTGAACATTAAAATTATTCAGAGGGCTAAGGACGCTATTTTGAAAAGTATAAGCGATGCTCCCTGGTTTATATGTAACTCAGAGGTACATCGCCACCTAAATGTGGCTTCTGTCAGGGAGAAACCTTTCCAGAAATTATAAATGCCATCTCCAGAGACACCTAAACCCGGTGTAACATGTGAATACGAAGTGCTGCTAAAGATATCCCAGTGGATCATTTGAAACCTTTAAAACGATCTTACCAAAGCCGGTGGTATCTCCGTCTTCATCCGACCCGTGAACATGTCCGACCATCTTGCTATCCTGAACTCGGGGTGGCGTTCGAGTGCTTTCGCTATAGCGATGGCCGCTTTTACCCCAAGTGTGTTACCAGTTAATGTAAGATAATGGAGTTTTTTACAAGAATTTATTGCGTCCACTATGGGTTGTGCTGAAATGAATTTAACAGATAAGTAGGTATCAGTGGAGGTGAACTCTCATCACAGTATACAACTTCAAAATACTGTAATTTTTTTTTAAATAGATTTTTTCTTCTGCTCTTTGTAATGTTAATTTCTTTCGATTTCCTGTGACAAAAAATTACGGGCATAACTCACTGGCTGGTCGTTTTTGAATTTCATTTATCCATTACAAATAAATATATACAAAAAATAATTGTGGTGGATTGTGCGCCTTATTTATATTATACTCGCACTAATCGGCATTGAGTGCAAAAACATAAATTTTTCTTATACAAGACCAAGTTTTTCTTATACAAACCGAACGAGGTTATGTTATGATCAAATTGAAATTTTATAAACAAACGCTAGCACTGTAAATTAAAATAAAAAGAGTCAAAATATATGTGATAGCACAAGATAAAAACGAAAATTAAAAAAAAATGCAAGCCGCTTACCGTCTTTCTCCGTGTCCAATTTGAGAGATTTTCCAGAAAAATCAACACCGCTCTCAGTACTACTTGATTCGTTAAGGGCTTGACTAAACGAATTTAAATTAAACGATGTCATTGTGTTTGTTAAATTAATTATGATTATTTTTACAAAAAACGAGTATAAACATAAAAACAATAAAACCAACGGATATTTTTTTAGATGTTTGACGCTTCTTGTGAATGTATAGTTAAAGTTATAGTTGTCTGTGGTTTGGTTTAACGCTTGTGACCACAGAACACTTATCGGTGCAAACTTGGTGCAAACCAAGGAGAATAGAGGTAAAGGAGCGCAAGCTCCGTGTATTAAAAGTGTCCGTTGAAAGACGACGAACTGATGGCGCTGGTTGCAGCTAGTGATAGTAAACAATTCAACTCAGCGCGCACTTCACTCCGTTTCATTTCATACTCTCAAACTCTCTAGATCACCGCCCTAGACACACCAGCGCCATCTCAATTCGACGATTTTAGTTGCCACTTAACTTAGTTTAACACCCATATAAGATTGTTCTCCTTATCTCTACGCTCCTTAGTGCAAACCACAAACTATATAGTAGATACTAACGTATGTGCAAACCATAGAATAATAACTTAAGTCGCGGACGTCTTTGAGCGTTTGGACGTCCGATAGACATCAAGAGTACTGGGACGTGAACAACCATGCACATTAGCAGCCGCGCCGGACCAACTGCCGCGGCAGCTGGACGCGTCGCGTCCGCTAGTTTGCACCAAGGAACATAATATATTCATGACTACTCTGCGTCGATAGTGATTTATTCACACAGACTTTATTATTTATAAATTATCATGTATATGCTCTTTGGCAACGAGCTGAGCGAGCGCGACGAGCGAGCGAGTAGCATATTCACTATTCAGTCCATGCGAGTAGTGCCGAGTGGTGCCGAGGTCGAGTAGTTTTTTTCGTGCTTTTTTTTTCTTTCGTATTGTATTTCGGAAGAGGAAAGTGACATCAAGCGTGAATTAAATTCATTAAATAATATTTTAATTGCGCTTACTCAATGTTTTAACAAACCGGTGTTGTACTAATTAGAGGCAAAATCTTGTTTTCTTTGCTACGTGACTTTTGGAACCAGCACGATGGCGGGTCTGTATTTTATTTTAAAGTTTTTATTATTATTATGTACTTGAAGTATCGCTTTGGAAGAAAGTTGTTCAACTTTTTTTAAATGTTATAAAAAAATCACACATTTTAATTAAGATTACAAACTCTTATCAGGTTTTTGTGTACATATTAAATTTATACGTGTAAAATCGGGAATCGCTACACGGTTTCCTCTCGAAATGTTTATAAATTCCATGTACTTAACCTTTGCTCTCGATAAATGCGTATTTAATTTTGATTTGCTATCGTTAACCTATGCGTGACCCTATTTTAAAATTTCTTACTGTAGGTAATACATCTTACTGGAATCCTATTATATTATGTATATTATCTACTATAGTTAGTTAGATTTTTAAACTATTACCAAAATAAGTTACTATTTACTAAGTAATTTAATTAATATTAAATATAGCCAATAGTTTAATATTTATATTTACATATCAATAAAATAAAATCTAAGTTCTTTTTTCTTTATGCTTTGTAAACACATAGATCCTTTATATATCTATCTTTAAAATTGAATAGTTCAATTGTTATTACGTAACATTTTGCCATAGCCATTACAAAAAAAAAAAAAAAAACTCATAAGGAACCAAAAAAATGAAACTTAAAATAAACTTGGTGTTCCTAATTAAATATGAAAATATGTATTATTTTTTTCATTCAATGATCTTCATATAAAAAGATTCCAAGTAATTATGAAAAAAAATAATAATAAAAATAAAAACATTTATTTGTTCCAACAATTACATAGTTTAAATTGCATATAACTTAATTATTTTGTGAGATTTAAATAAATTCTTACATCTAAACTAGGCGGAGCCTGTATTTTAAATGTAAGCCACTTCCAATGACACCATACCACTGCACAATGCCTAATAAGTAATTAGATATTATTGCTAAATAAGAATTATATTGGATCTGACTACAAAAATACAATAACCAAAATGACAATGTTGATCAAAAAATGAATTAAACTTTCTGTTTTCAGAAAGTTCTAAAAACACATTTAACTTAATCAAAATCAATTTATAATTGGCCGAGTAAATGCATAACAAATATACAAAGTGTTTGCGTGTCGGCTCCGAAGCACGACTGGAGTTAACTCCTTATGAACAATTATAAAGTAATTGATAAATTTAATAAATAACTAAATAATGTCCACATATTCAACCGCCAAGCGGTGTGCAAATTTAAGAAGCGACTAAATTTAACAATTTCTCCAATTTATTTTATTTTTATGCTATATTTATAATAATAATAATAATAATAATAATAATCATTTATTTCAGATTTACATCCATAATTATTAACTATTTACAAAATTAACTATTTACATCTATGTGAATTATATATTATATTATAAAATATTATAAATGTGAATGTGCATTTGTTTGTTTATTACACTTTCACGCAAAAAACTACTGAACCGATCACCATGAAATTTTGCATACACGTTTTCTGGGACACCAGAAAGGACATAGAGTTAATCACGGACGAAAAGTCGCGAGCACCAGCTAGTAAAAAATATATTAACAATCGAAACAAAGATATTTATATAGGACGTCAATATATTGCAGTCAACTAAGCTTGCTTTCGAGTTTTATTTGCCTACTAGCTGTATTTCCGAGCCATATAACCCTAACCTTTTCAAAGTTCGAGTGAATACGCATCTTCTGGGTGAGCTCGCTCCATCTTAGGCCTCCTCCTTGCTACTCAGCTGGTTGTTGGCCAACAGCAAACCCATCTCTAATAAAAATAAATATTTTATTCAAAGGTCACCTATTACTTATCTCACACTCTGTATGCTTGATATAATACATTGAAAGCATTTAAATAATATAATTATAATATGAATATTGAGTACATAGTCAAGGTTATAATTTATTATCATTGTCTTTTTATAACATATACATTGTTTATGTAATATCCCTAATATTACATAAGCATGTTATGAAAATTTCTCATGTTTTATAATGATTAGTTAATTATTTAGAAATGTATGTATGTATGTAGAGATATTAACAGAATGACGTCAGTTGAGTCGGCTATTAGTCCTTTTAATCTATACTAAGTAATACTAGCTACACGCTCCCGGCTTCACCCGGCTTCAAAATAGAAACTGTCATATGTTTTAAGTTGGACCAAATTACACATAGTTACGAAGTTTTATCAAAATCGGTTCAGTAGTTTAGGAGTTCATTGGCCTCAAACAACGTGACACGTAATTTTTATATAACTATACAAGGTTTTATAAAGGCTTCTGTCTTTATAATCCTGGTATTGTATGTTTTTAATGAATAAACTCAAAAACTACTTCACAAGTTACGCTGGCGAAGTCGCGTGCAACAGCTAGTATTTATTAATTTGGTAGTCAATCACTAGACTAGAGGGAAACCTGTAAACATTACTTATAAATAATGTAGATTTAAGTTATTCTATGACGACATGTTTGGTCTAATGGCTAGTAATCCTAGCTGTTAACAAAACTATTGCAGGTTCGAATCCTGTTAGGGGCAAATGCTTATGTGTTAACATTTACCTTTGTACCTGAGTCATGGATGTTTGTATTTATAATATGTATGTACCTATTTACAAAAAAAAAGTAATGTATGTATGTAGTATATCAACTGTCCGGTATCCATAATACAATCATTAGTTGCTTAGTGTGGAACTAGATGGTGCTGTGTGGAATATGTAAAGATATTATTTATCATTATATATTATACTAGCTGGTGCCTGCGACTTTGTACGCGATGATAAATTAAAAATATAAAAGCAATTACAACGCTTGACAACTTGTTGCTATAATACATTGGCCAAGCGTTAGTTACAGTTTTATATTTTAGATAATCCCTCGGGAACAGTAGTTTTTTCTTGGATGAAATGTATCCCATGTCCTTTCTGGTGTCCCAGACAATGTGTATGCAAAATTTCATGGTGATCGGTTCAGTACTTTTGGTGTGAAAGCGAGACAGACAGACAGACAGAGTTACTTACGCATTTATAATATTAGTATGGATTAGTAAGGATTATCTATTCTAAAAATTTAATTATCTTTTACAGCCACCTCAAACCCATACAGTAACCTGTTGAAGTCAATAGAAGTGAATGGGAAGAAATATCAATATTACGATGTCACGCAGCTCGGAGAAAAATACAGTAAGTATTTGCTGTGGTTGTTCTTAAAGGCTTCACCCACAATTTGTATGTTTCAAGATCGTCAGTTGACAGTTCATATCGACGGCAACAATGAACAAACGGCTATCTAGAAAATCACTAGTTTTCAGGAGAGCGTTTTTAACGCGAAAGTTTGATAACTTTTATAAGAACAAAGCTAGCTTTTGAAATAGTTAATTAATATGGCATTCTGAACAAAATAGTAAAGATCATTTAACAGATTTTTATTTTATTTTCGAAATATGGCAGATGACTTTTTCAACTTTGTAAAAATAAAATAACTAACCAAGTCAACTGCCATATATTCGCTTTTACGTGGGACTTTCTAATTAGTTATTTCCCGGATAATTTAAAAAATCATTATTCGATTCACAGTATTAGATTCATCAAAATGTAGATGAAATTTCGGTCGGTAGCCATCTACCATCAAGTGGACCGTCAGTCTGTCCGCTGATCTCTGTTTGTTGTAAATAATAATAATAATACCACTTGACAGGCTGTTGTCAAATTATTTTCCTGACAATTTTAAAAACGCCATTTTGGCGCTGTAGACTATGGAGTGATCCATGGAACTAAAATTATGCAATAAAATTAAAATTGTCCACGGAACATTTACACAGAGTACACATTTCCTCAGGTTTCAAAATTCAAGGACACAAATAAATTTAAATTAAACACTCCCTAAGACATCAACAAATAGAATAAAACAGACACTAACTATTATACATATCTGTGGAATAAAAACATACAAACGTTTCAAAATTACACAAAAAAATTAGCTGTCATTTGTAAGGGACATCCTGTCCAGTGGTATATATTACAGTACAGGTCAGTGTTGTTGATGACATAAACTTCCATTTCAGCCCGTCTACCGTACAGCATCAGGGTACTGCTGGAGTCGTGTGTCCGCAACTGCGACAACTTCCAGGTGTTGGAGAAGGATGTCGGTCATGTCCTCGACTGGGAGAAGAATCAGTCCATCGAAGGTGGCGTCGAGATAGCCTTCAAGCCCGCCAGGGTTATATTGCAGGTGATTATTGCTTTTGTTTTTTAGAAATTTTAGAATTAGAAGAATTTCATTTTTTAGAAGGCTGACTCTGAAAAAAAAAATTAACTTAGCCTTTGGAGAATTTGACAGGAAATTGCTGAAATGAAAGAATATAATAGTCGCCTCGAAATATTTATATTGTTTAAATGCAATTGTTCGACGTTAGATGGCGCTGTGGTTAATTTTCTATGAATAGAATGACAAAATCTGCACTTGCAAATTGCAGATTGCAGATTTGTACTTGCAGATTGCAGATTTGTACTTGCAGATTGCAGATTTGTACTTGCAAATTGCAGATTTGTATTTGCAGATTGCAGATATTATGCGCTTGCAGATTGCAGATTTGTATTTGCAGATTGCAGATATTATGCGCTTGCAGATTGCAGGTCTGCACATGTGGCGTTGCTTGTGTTATAGGCAACGGTAACCACTTACCATCAAAAGGAATGTCTGTCCGAGTCTGACTGACGAAAGTAATATTGTTGCCTCAAGAGATGCTTACAAGAGTTTATATATTCCAGGACCTGACCGGTGTACCGGCAGTGGTAGACTTCGCAGCAATGCGTGATGCTGTAAAGGATCTCGGAGGGGATCCGGACAAGATCAACCCGATCTGTCCGGCCGACTTGGTCATCGATCATTCGGTGCAAGTCGACTTTGCTAGAGTGTAAGTTATTTTTTAAAGTGAAGACTTGTTTAGGCGGGCTTGGGCAGTTATTTAAAAAAAAAATGGTTTGGGGTATTCAGTACGCACCGACTCATATTTATGACAATCAAACTGAAAAAAAAAAAATGGTTATAAAAGTGGCCACACTGGCGCTAGTGTAGCATGTCTTCCACTGACCTATAGTATTACCACTGGACAGGCAGCTGTCAAATTATTTTTGTCATTTGTATGGGACAACCTGTCCAGTGGTTATTATATTACAGGTCAGTGATGTTTTCTTCTATCTATCTTTGTCTACATAGACTCGAATTTCACTTGAAAAATAAAATTTACAAATAAAAAATACTCATATACTTGACG
Organism: Synanthedon vespiformis; assembly: GCA_918317495.1. NCBI lineage: Eukaryota > Metazoa > Arthropoda > Insecta > Lepidoptera > Sesiidae > Synanthedon > Synanthedon vespiformis. The sequence goes on along the minus strand of OU906975.1, from coordinate 3,417,942 downwards.
ATTTTTCTTTTACAGGCCGGACGCTCTAGCCAAAAATCAAGAATTGGAATTTGAAAGGAACAAGGAGCGCTTTCAGTTTTTAAAGGTTAAAGATATTATAAACACTTTTTTGTTATCCACTTAAGACTTTGTACTGAGCTGAGACACTAGCTGGCGCACGCGACTTCGTCCGCGATGAAAAAAAAAATAAAAAAAAATAGGGTAAAATGACCCAATGTTGGCACCCCTCCAATTTATTGGCACCGTAAACTTTTCACTAAAAAATAAAAAAACTATCCCATAAATTGTGTTTCCCACGAAAAAAAAATAAGTCTTAGGTTTATGATCTTTATGAATTGCTAACACTAAACAGTCAAATGATTTAAACACTCTGTCAAACTTTCAAATTTTATTTGAGTTGAACAATAATAGGTCGAAAGGTGCCAATAAATGGTCGTATTTATTAAAGTGCCAATTATTAGGTCGAAAGGTGCCAATAAATGGTCGTATTTAAAGTGCCAATAATAGGTCGAAAGGTGCCAATAAATGGTCGTATTTATTAAAGTGCCAATAATTAGGTTGAAAGGTGCCAATAAATGGTCGTATTTAAAGTGCCAATAATAGGTCGAAAGGTGCCAATAAACGGCGTATTTCTTAAAGTGCCAATTATTAGTTCGAAAGGTGCCAATAACAATAAATGGTCATATTTCTTGAAGTGCCAATAATTGGGCATTTTCCCCTATGAAAGCGATACATTGACTCTTTGATAACTCTTGCTTGACCTCTTGTCTCCTATATTTCTATAACATGTTAGACAAATTCTAAAGCACTAATTTTTGACTGGCCTTATGACCTAAGTTGTGCATTTAATTTCCAGTGGGGTGCCATTTCGTTGGACAATATGTTGATCGTGCCACCGGGGTCGGGCATTGTGCATCAGGTAAGTTTCAATAATTAATAATAATAATAATATATTTTTTAATGCAAACAGATGACAGACAGGTTCACTCGATGGTATGGTATGTGGCCACCGTCACATATAACACAAGCAAAGCCACAGTTGCTGCACAAATGCGCTGCCGCTGTCTAATGAATTTGACATCTACTTTGATGAATTTGACATCTACTATGATGAATTTGACATCTACTTTTGATAAATTTGACATTTACTTTGATGAATTTGACATTTATTTTTGATGAATTTGACATCTAGTTTTGATGAATTTGACATTTACTTTTGATAAATTTGACATCTAATTTTGATAAATTTGACATTTACTTTTGACAAATTTGACATTTACTGTTAACGAATTTGACATTTATTTTTGACGAATTTGACATAAACTTTTGATAAATTTGACATCTACTTTGATGAATTTGACATCTACTTTTGATAAATTTGACACCTACTTTTAATGAATTTGACATCTACTTTGATGAATTTGACATCTACTTTGATGAATTTGACATCTACTTTTGATAAATTTGACACCTACTTTGATGAATTTGACATTTATTTTTGATGAATTTGACATCTAGTTTTGATGAATTTGACATTTACTTTTGATTAATTTGACATCTAATTTTGATAAATTTGACATTTACTTTTGACAAATTTGACATTTACTGTTAACGAATTTGACATTTATTTTTGACGAATTTGACATAAACTTTTGATAAATTTGACATCTACTTTGATGAAATTGACATCTACTTTTGATAAATTTGACACCTACTTTTAATGAATTTGACATCTACTTTGATGAATTTGACATCTACTTTGATGAATTTGACATCTACTTTTGATAAATTTGACACCTACTTTTAATGAATTTGACATCTACTTTGATGAATTTGACATCTACTTTGATGAATTTGACATCTACTTTTGATAAATTTGACACCTACTTTTAATGAATTTGACATCTACTTTGGTAAATTTGACGTCTTCTTTTGACGAATTTGACATGTACTTCTGATAAATTTATAGATCTACAAATTCCTGATCTACAAATTACTTATTTTCTTTAACAAATTTCAAGGTGAATCTGGAGTACCTCGCCCGCGTCGTGTTTTCTGATGGTCTACTCTACCCAGATTCTGTTGTGGGAACTGACAGCCACACCACCATGGTCAACGGTCTCGGTGTGGTCGGATGGGGTGTCGGAGGTAAGCATGGGAGCCATGGGATAAGAGACTCTAGAGGGGACCATATCCGCAGACAAATCTGTCGTCGCTACAGACGACGGGCAGGCTTATTATCTAAATTCGTCTGCTGAGCGACAGGCGAAAAACGCGAAAAATTTGTGCAATATCACACCAAATCGTTAATTTTTACACAAACCACACTAGTGATACGATTTAGTGAGCTACGTGATACGATTTAGTGTGATATTGCACAAATGTTTCGCCTGTCGCTCAGCAGACGCAGTTAGATAATAAGCCTGCCAGACAACGTGTATGCAAAATTTCATGGTGATCGGTTCAGTAGTTTTGGCGTGAAAGCGAGACAGACAGACAGAGTTACTTTCGCATTTATAATATTATTAGTAAGGATTGGTAAAACCACATTGATTATTCCTTATTGAAATCTGGGGTAGTGTCAATATTTAAATGAAATCTAGCCAAATTACAAATTACGCAAAACAAAATTATTAAAAATTATTCACCTACTAACAAAATTCCTTAATTCTGTATCTTCATTCATTCCTTCCTTCCTTCCTTCCTTCCTTCCTTCCTTCCTTCCTTCCTTCCTTCCTTCCTTCCTTCCTTCCTTCCTTCCTTCCTTTCTTCCTTTCTTCCTTATCCTTAATTCTTAATCCTATGGTCGGTAGCCAACTAACATAAAGACTTTAACATAAAAAAAAGCAATTTCACCTATAGAAAGTTACACTATCGGCGAGTTATATTAGCTGTATATTATAAAAAAAAGTTAGGCGGACGAAGTCACGTGCAACAGCTAGTGTAATTAAAATACATTTCAATAATTACAGTATAATTAAAATGACTACGAAAATAAAAAGATGGAGTTGACAATATGCCTCTCCGGCGGGGAATCGAACCCCGGTCTCCCGCGTGACAGGCGGGGATACTGACCACTATACTACCGAAGACTTGTAACTTTGTAGCGAATTTAGAGTATATATATAGTATGTTCTCTTTGCTTAGAACAACTTCAATATTCGCATCACTTTTACATAAATTATTTTCCTTTATGGCTGTTTCTGTAGTTGCTTTTTGATTCTAAAATTAAACTTTCTTTTTTATCCATACATAATAATAATTATTATGTATACTAATATTGTAAAGAGAGATTTGTATATTTGTTTGTAACGAATTATGTAACTCTAAAACTAGTGGACCTATTTTAAAAATTCTTTCAGTCAAACAAATATAAATTATTATCGAGTAAAATGGGCCATGTTTTATAAAGTCACGCGGACGAAGTCGCGCGCAAAAGCTAGCTGTCAATGTGTGAACGATCGTTTTCCAGGTATCGAAGCTGAAGCTGTAATGCTGGGCCAAGCCATAAGCATGCTGTTGCCCAAAGTGGTGGGATACAAGCTGGTGGGGGAGCTCAATCCCTTGGCGACGTCCACCGACCTAGTGCTCACTATTACGAAGGTGAAAATTACATCAATTTTTAACTACTCGGAGACAGAAAGTTGAAAATGTTTTTTCAAGAAAATGTCAAATTAAAATTATTTTTTAAATCTTTCCAAGTTCGCCAATGCGCTTGCATTGCTCCTGCGGCGTTGCTTGTGTCATTGGCGACGGTAGCCACATACCATCAAGTGGATATTCAGCCTGTCTGTCGACATTAACATCTACAGCTAATTTCACAGCACCTGTGGCGTTGCTTGTGTCATTGGCGACGGTAGCCACATGCCATCAAGTGGACCGTCAGTCTGTCTGTCGACATTAGCATCTACAGCAAATTTGCAGCACCTGTCGCGTTGCTTGTGTCGTTGGCGACGGTAGCCACGTCCACCCACCAAGTGGACCGTCAGCCTCTCTGTCGACATTAAAATCTACAGCAAATTTGCAGCACCTGTTGCGTTGCTTGTGTCTTTGGCGACGGTAGCCACATACCATCTAGTGGATATTCAGCCTGTCTGTCGACATTAACATCTACAGCAAATTTGCAGCACCTGTGGCGTTGCTTGTGTTATTGGCGACGGTAGCCACGTCCACCATCTAGTGGACCGTCAGCCTGTCTGTCGACATTAACATTTGCAGCACCTGTGGCGTTGCTTGTGTCATTGGCGACGGTAACCACATCGACGTCAGCATTAAAGGCACAACTTTGTGTGACAGCACCTCCGTTCGTTGGGCGTTGTGGGCAAGTTCGTGGAGTTCTTCGGGCCCGGGGTGACCGCTCTGAGCATAGCGGACAGGGCGACGGTTGCCAACATGTGTCCCGAGTTCGGGGCCACGGTCGCCCATTTCCCCGTGGACGACACGTCACTGCAATATCTTCATCAGACTAGTGAGTGTTCCAATTTATGAAGTCTTTTCAACTGACTTCCAAAAAAGGAGGAGATTATATATGAAAGACACATAGACTTGGCTTTTTTTATTGTCCTTTTCTCGCTGACTGTACAATTTTTTCAAAATATTTGAACGCAGATGGGAACACTATTAAAATGATTGATAGTTTGATGATGATGAAAGGTACCCAATGTCTCTTACTGTATCCCTAACGAAGTGTATGCAAAATTTCACAATGATTCACAAGGTAACAGAATGTTACCTATTACCTATTGATAAATTAATATAAATTAATATGGATTTTTGTTTATTTCAGATCGCTCCAATGAAAAGATAGACATAATAGAGTCCTACCTGAAGATCACTAAGCAATTCCGCGATTACAGCGACCCCACACAAGATCCTATCTTTTCAGAGGTAATTATTACAGTAATATATTATTATTTTTGATGTTATTATTATGTAGCCAGTAGAATAATGAACTAGGTTCACTTGCTCTATATAGAGTTTTTATACTGAACGGCCTCTTTTTTTTGCCTGAAAAATTTGTTTAATACAAATCAAAATTAAATTAAAAAAATATTTATTTATCAATTTCTGGGTTCGAGTGAATAGGCATCTACTTTGTTTGAGTGAATAGGAATCTTCTGGATTCGAGTGAATAGGTGTCTTCTGGGTTCGAGTGAATAAGAATTACCTGGATTCGAGTGAATAGGCATCTTCTTTGTTCGAGTGAATAGGAGTCTTCTGGGTTCGAGTGAATAGGTGTCTTCTGGGTTCGAGTGAATAGGCATCTTCTTAGTTTGAGTGAATAGGAATCTTCTGAAGCAAACTTAAATTAATCAAAAAGTAAATAAAGTGAAAGGTATTATCATCAGGTTTTTTTCAAATTCTCCCGCAGATAGTGGAATTGGACTTGTCAACGGTGGTGACGTCAGTGAGCGGCCCCAAGAGGCCTCAAGACAGAGTTTCAGTGTCAAACATGAAGAAAGACTTCAACGATTGTCTTGTCAACAAGGTGAGATATATATTTTTAATTCTATGCTATCGGTCGTCCATTTGTCAAAACCCTAAGTAATGTGTTGAAGTAATTCCAAGATACAGACTAAGGTTAAATGTAAAAAATAAATACTCCAATTATCGTAAGGGGGAGGCCCTTCTAATATTTCACTTTGCCGAACCCCCTCCCCTGCAGGCCTATTCTCTAAGTGTGGTTTTGCTGTGGTTATCGACTTGATGCGGTTATAGACTCGACAATTGTCTACTTTGGTATTCACTAAGCACCTGTCAAAATGTCGATGACGTTTTACCGTGGTTATGACGTCGACATCATGTCGATGATATTATTGGCGCGTTTTGGGCGCGTTATTGTGTGGTTTTCATATATTTTTCACTCACTCTGCTGTCGAAACTTCGAAACTACCTATTATTTGTGTTGGAGTAAATACTTACTCCTTGTTATTGTAATGTGTACATCTATTAGTGTTCTTTATAAGAATTAGATTTAAATATAATAAAAAGAAACTAATGTATGGCTGTCATAATGTGTTACTAAAAATAATATATATTGTTGTTTATTTACAATCAATTACAATATTTCCATGTAATTACACATAAATTAAGAATTTGCAATTTAAGATTTTGTGTTCGGACTTTCATTAAATCAGTATTTATTTAGTGAGAATGGTAAGTAATCGGTACGTTTTTTATAGAAGTATCACCACATATTAAATAAGAGTTACTGTGGTATCACTGTAAGAAAGTAATATTTAGATATTTACATTAGACGAAGAGAACAAGAAAATATGCTTCGCCTTGTCATTTTTTTTTTTAATTTTTAATTTTCTGGGATATCTAAAGTATCTGAGAGATCTCGCACTAATTCTTTTTAACTTTCCGATATGAAATAAGATACTCATTTTGTACAGTTAGGTAAATTAATTTACTACTTTATGTTATTTAAAACAATAATCAAACAATATTTAACAATAACAAAACCTAAGTTGACATAAATGAGTGATTGATTAGCTGACTGACTGACCGAATGTAGACAATGGGTAGACAATCTTAACGCGCTTGTCAAATGAACATAGAGAATACGAAAGTTTTACATGTGGTTTTAATGTAGAACGTTTTAATGTCGACATTGGAGTCGACACGTTTTAAAAACCACACAGAGAATAGGCCTGCTGTTTCGAGTCTCATTTAACCCCCTTGTGGTATTTCGTAACTTTGCCGAATCCACCTCCCCCCGTTTTGAGCCTCAAGTGACCCTTTGCGATATTTCGTAACTTTGCCGAAACCCCCCTCCCGTTTTGAGCCTCAAGGGACCCCTCGTGATATTTCGTAAGTTTACCGAACCCCCCGTCCTCCGTATTGAGCCTCAAGTGACCCCTCGTGATATTTCGTAAGTTTACCGAACCGCCCTTCCCCCTTTTCGAGCATCAAGTGACCCCTTGTGATATTTCGTAACTTTGTTGAAACCCCCTCTCCCCGTTTCGAGCCTCAAGTGATCCCTTGTTTCGTGATTTTTCTGAGATCTTTTGCATGAAGGGTTATAAAAAAAAGAATTTTATTTGCAACTTACGGTTATTTTACGTAAATTTATTTGTCTCTTAAACATGAAAATTTAATAGTTTATCTATTGATCCCGTTGCATCTGCCAATAGTGAACGAACATTGTACACCCAGTGACAGATTCTGCGCACGTCATCTGACTGTGTAATGTTCATGTTTTTATTGACATGTACTGTTTTGATTTAAAAAATAGCCAATCCAGATTAATTCATTAGTGGGGGACGTTCAAGTATTACGTAACACAATTTGGGGGAGAGGGGGGCGGTCTTGTAAAACGTTACGGTTCGTTAATACGTCATTTTTATTTTGTTCTTGGTAAAGTTGCCGTTGGTAAAAAAAATGGTCACTTGGTAAACTTGGTCTTAAGTTTAGGGAGGGTAAAGAAAAAGGGGGGGGGTTAAAATCTTCAAAAATTGCGTTACGTAATACTTGAGCGCCCCCTTATGTGCTTCAGTGATGTATGTACTGTAATATAAATACGTCTTCTTCAAACACCTCGCTGATAATATCTTGGAGAATGATAGATATCAGAACACCCAGTGATAAGAATAGGAAACTATCTACTGAGTGTCTAATAATCGTCATTCTAAGACGATCATGATTGATTATAAATTGCTTCACATTGGATTTTTAATTTCAATTACCCATTACATTTGTTTTGTTGAGCAGCATTCTTGGCATGACGTGAAAGTACAAAAAATATTAACTAATCTTAAATAAAATCTTCCATTTTCCATTAACTCTTTCCCGTTGCATCTGTCAATAGCGAATGAAAGTTATACACCCAGTGACAGATTCTGAAAATGTCATCTAAGTGTGTAACGATCGTTCTTTGTTGACACGTACTGTCGTCATTAAAGGATAAGAGAGAAAATCCAATACATTGATCTACTATATCATAAATACGTCTTCTTCAAACGCCTCGATGATAATATCTTGTAGAATGATAGATATCAGAAAACCCAGTGATAAGAATTGAAAACTATCTACTGAGTGTCTGATAATCGTCATTCTAAGATACTCAAACAGTTCTTCATTAGAGCTGCAATGACATGAAATTTGACGATTCGATGACATATGAAATTATTAATAAAATTAACAAATAAAAATATTCCTTTCAATTAACTCTACCACGTCGAATCTGTCAACAGTGATCGAAAGTTATACACCCAGTGACAGATTCTGTAAATGTCATCTAAGTGTGTAACGATCGTTTTTTATTGACATGTCTTCATTAAAAAAAAACGTTGCACTCGTTAAGCTCTTCAGTGATTTACCATAAATACGTCCTCTTCAAACGGCTCGTTGATAATATCTTGTAGAATGATAGATATCAGGTCACCCAGTGATAAGACTAGAAAACTATCTACTGAGTGTCCGATAACTATCATTCTAAGATGATCATGGTTCATTCTTCACAAACAGTTCTTCATTAGAGCAGCATTCCTTTTCGGTGGTCTCTGTAATGACTTGGATTTGACGATTCGATGACATGACATGACATAGAATTATTAAAAAAATCAATATTAAATAAGAAATTTTCCATTAATTGTCTACCACGTCGAATCTGTCAACAATGATCGAAAGTTATACACCCAGTGACAGATTATGTAAATGTCATCTGAGTGTGTAACGATCATTTTTTACTGGCATGACGTCATTAAAAAAATCCGCTGCACTCGTTAAGCTCTTCAGTGAACGTCTTCTTCAGACACCTCGATGATAATATCTTTAGAATGATAGATATCAGGTCACCCAGTGATAAGAATAGATAATTATCTACTGAGTGTCTGATAACTATCATTCTAAGATGATCATGGTTCATTCTTCACAAACAGTTCTTCTTCAGACACCTCGATGATAATATCTTTAGAATGATAGATATCAGGTCACCCAGTGATAAGAATAGATAATTATCTACTGAGTGTCTGATAACTATCATTCTAAGATGATCATGGTTCATTCTTCACAAACAGTTCTTCTTCAGACACCTCTATGATAATATCTTTAGAATGATAGATATCAGGTCACCCAGTGATAAGAATAGAACATTATCTACTGAGTGTCTGATAACCATCATTCTAAGATGATCATGGTTCTTCTTCACAAAAATTTCTTCGTGCTTATTATGTCTGCTGCTTAGCAGACATGAAATTATTTATAAAATTGCATAAACATAAACAATATTGCACATAACAACTGCACATAACATTTGCACATAACAACACATGACATGAAATTACACATAAACAAGCATTTTAAATCTTAAATTAATACGTCTTCTTGAAACGGCTCAGTGATAATGTCTTTTAGAATGATAGACATCAGAACACCCAGTGATAAGAATAGAAAACTATCTACTGAGTGTCTGATAGTCATCACTCTAAGATGATCATGGTTGATTCGTTGGCATCCAGCTGTAATTACATAAAAATTGACGATTCGATGATATAAAAGTACAAATATTATTAATTAATTAGTAATGTTAAATGAGGTCTTCCACTTTCCATCAAATCTTTCCCGATGCTGTCAATAGCGAATGAAAGTTATACACCCAGTGACAGGTTCTGAAAATGTCATCTGAGTGTGTAACGATCGTTCTTTTATGACATGTTAAATCTGTCTTCATTTAAAAAAAGAGAATCCGATGGCATGAACATTGCATTCTTCAGTGATACACTTTCTCGATGATAGTGTCTCGTTCGATGATAGATATCAAGTCACCCAGTGATAAGAATAGAAAATTATCTAGTGCACGACTTGATACCATCATTGAAAGACAAATTAAATATATAAGAAGACGTATATTTAATACATAGTAGAAGGTAGACAAGCACACAAGTTTATTTTTTGTCCCGACCAATGACATACACATATATATACATCACGACATTGATATAAACAATGCAATAAAAAATACCCTGTAAAATAAATGGGAAAAGTTACAAGAAATTTCCCTACTATGGTCGGTAGCGTACTTGTAACACTTGCTTGTTTGCTTGTGTTACAGGCGACGGTAGCCACATACCATCAAGTGGACCGTCAGCATGTCTGTAGATCTTAACATAAACAATGAAATACATAATAAAAAAAGACACAGTAAAATAAGTGACAAAAGTTACAAGAAATTTCCCTACTATGATCGATAACGCACTTGTAACACTTGCTTGTTTGCTTGTGTTACAGGCGACGGTAGCCACATACCATCAAGTGGACCGTCAGCATGTCTGTAGATCTTAACATAAACAATGAAATACATAATAAAAAAAGACACAGTAAAATAAGTGACAAAAGTTACAAGAAATTTCCCTACTATGATCGATAACGCACTTGTAACACTTGCTTGTTTGCTTGTGTTACAGGCGACGGTAGCCACATACCATCAAGTGGACCGTCAGCATGTCTGTAGATCTTAACATAAACAATGAAATAATAAAAAAAAAAAACAGTAAAATAATTGGGAAAAGTGGTAAAAGTTACCTACAATAAATTGCCCCGATGAAATGTTCCATCTTCAGCAGTAATCACAAACCCAGTGACGTACTGGAAACGTCCACTGAATAAGTGATTGCTACCGCTGATGGAAAATTATGTGTTACAAAAGAAGAAATTAAGGGACACACTAGCTGGACCATAGATACCCAAAGTGGTAACTTATATAAATAAATATATACACATGCCATAAATACATAAATTCACACATACCACACAGCACCATAAGCAACTAAATACTATATGCTTGTAAAATGGATACCAGACAGTTGATATTATACATAGATTCCTATTTTGTAAATACATAAATACAAACATCCATGGCTATCGGGTACAAACGTAAAATATTAACACATAAACATTTGCCCCTAGCGGGATTCGAACCCTCGACCGTTTGGTTAACAGCTAGGGTTAATAGCCACTAGACCAAACGTGTAGTCTATCGACGTCCAAAGGTCGACGGTGACCTACAAGGGGTCAATGTGAACGAAAAACCAGAATTGAGGGGGTCGATGATATGTAAACAGGGGGTCTAAGATAGTAAATCTCGTTTAAGCAAGTCGTGTCCTCAATTTCGACTTTCTAATAATGGAATAACCATCAATGTATTACAACTGTGGATTTCGCACGCCATACAAAACACTACGAACTTTATATAACATTAAAGTGACATATTATACGTAGATCATCAACTCTGTCATTTAGGAACCAATCAAACGTAGATCGTTTAAAGAAAATGTGAGTTTACCAACACATTGGAGTTTAAAATGAATAGTAGAAGTTGGTCGTTACTAACTTTCACCATTGACTCAGCCATCATTCCGTTTTAGGCGTACTTCACATGTGCCGCTTTGGCATTTGTCACGCAAAATCCACACTTGTAGTACATCGATGGGAATAATACGTACACTATTTTAATTTTATTAATTACAAATTTAAAAAAATATGTAAAAAATAAAAAAATATTCTAGCTAAACATTTCCACAGTTAGAAATAGTTAAAAACACACATCAAAAATACACAGACAGTCACTTTCACATTTAAAATTAGTACATATATGCATAGTCTATGAACAGCATGTAGATAAAAAATATATATTTTTTCCATAGTTTAATAACTCCAATTCTTCGTCGTTTCAACAGACGAACGGATGACTTCAATCACCCAGTGATATGTATTAAAGAATATCTACTGAGCGACTGATGGTCACCGTTCGTCGTTATTTTGACATAACACCTGCAAAAAATACAAATACACTTCTCTATCTATAAAAAAATTAGAAAAAAAAACTCACCCATTTGCTTCAAGATTAACACAGAGATTTGTATGTCATGTGTTGCGACGATATAAAATACTACCTGTTGCACGCGACTTCGTCCGCTAAGTCACTATTCTTTCCCAACAGTGAAAGAATTTTTCAAATACATAGGTCCAATAATTTCGGAGCCAATTCAATGCGAACAAACAAACAATCAAATCAAATCTTCTTTACATAGTACAAAACAAAGTCGCTTCCAGCCGTCTGTCTGTATGTACGGTTAGATCTTTTAAACTACGCGACGGATTTTAATGCGGTTTTCACTAAAGGAAAGAGCGTTAAACTAAGAAGGTTTCTATTGTATAATTAAACTCGGACGAAGTCGCGGGCGCCAGCTAGTTGCAAATGTGCCAACTTTGAAAGGAAACTTTGATCGAAAACCGAACGTGCATTTTGCGTCCCTCTGTACATGCGCTTAGATCTTTTAAAATACGCGACGGATTTTAATGCGGTTTTCACTAAAGGAAAGTAGCGTTAAACGAAGAAGGTTTCTATTGTATAATTAAACTCGGACGAAGTCGCGGGCGCCAGCTAGTTGCAAATGTGCCAACTTTGAAAGGAAACTTTGATCGAAAACCGAACGTGCATTTTGCGTCCCTCTGTACATGCGCTTAGATCTTTTAAAATACGCGACAGATTTTAATGCGGTTTTCACTAAAGGAAAGTAGCGTTAAACGAAGAAGGTTTCTATTGTATAATTAAACTCGGACGAAGTCGCGGGCGCCAGCTAGTTGCAAATGTGCCAACTTTGAAAGGAAACTTTGATCGAAAACCGAACGTGCATTTTGCGTCCCTCTGTACATGCGCTTAGATCTTTTAAAATACGCGACAGATTTTAATGCGGTTTTCACTAAAGGAAAGTAGCGTTAAACTAAGAAGGTTTCTATTGTATAATTAAACGCAGACGAAGTCTAGTTGCAAATGTGTCAACTTTGAAAGGAAACTTTGATCGAAAACCGAACGTGCATTTTGCGTCCCTCTGTTCGTATACGCTTAGATATTTTAAACTACGCGACGGATTTTAATGCGGTTTTCACTAATAGATAAAGCGTTAAACTAAGAAGGTTTCTATTATAAAATTAGCTGACCTGATACGTTGTTTTGCCATAAAAAAAATTATAGAAATCACTTAGTGCTATAAAAAGTAATATATCATTTACGACCTACTCTCAGACTTACCTAATGTACACAAAAAAAAACTTACAAAAATCGGTCAAGCCGTTTCGGAGGAGTTTGGTTACAAACACTGTGACACGAGAATTTTATATGCACATAGATTAAACACGGGCGAAGTCGCAGACGCCAATTAGTAGCAAATGTGTAAACTTTGACCGAAAACCGAATGCACCGATGCATTTTGTCTCGTCAACTCGAATACTGTTAAAATTTTGGTACAATTCCACAATTTATATACTAATCACAAGTGTTTAGTCAACTCATTAGTTAATTATAGATCATTATTATTGTAAATTTTGTATTTTGTTTAGCGCCCTTAAATAAAACTAACTCGAAAATGACATTAACTTATTATTATTACTATACTATTTCTTTGTTTGCGACTTGGTTTCGTTTTTTTCCTCAATTATTGTACTTGTAATTATGTACCTTAAAGCTTAAGTGGTATTCAAGGATCGATTTTTTTTATATATTTACTTAAAACAAAGGCACCAGGCCAACGATTTTGGACGCGTTGGAAAATTAAAATATAATAATATTAACTATAGCTGGTGCCCGCGACTTCGTCCGCGTTGATAAAGAAAAAATATATCTATCACGTGTCCCGTACGTCTAAATGTTTATCTACCAAGTTTCATGAAAATCAATCAATTCGTTTAAGAGTGATGGAGGAACATATCTCTCATAGATTTCTCGTTTACTCAATACTAGTACAACATTTATTTGTATGACTTTATCAAATAGTAAATTGATTGTGTACATTGTAAATTGACGTCATTAATTAATTATCCAATCATTAATAAATAAATTAATGGCCACCATTAAATAATTGCTTAAACATAATTCATATTTAATGACTCATTTATAGAAATGATGTAAAAACTTGAATGGCATCCAAAACTTATTGAAGAATTTTGATGCTTATTTTAAAAAAACTCAAAAATAGGACGTACAGCATAACAGCACGTGTGCTGTTGTGTTTCAGTGAGTGCAGTAAAGGATGTCAAAGTCCATTACACTATGCATTGTTTGGCATTTGTGACGCAAATTACATAGTTGTAGTACTTCGATGATATCAGCACAAAATTTTGTTCATTTATTATAAAAGAAACAATTCATGACATCATTAATTTCATTACTCAGTAAATTCAATATGCAATATGTCTAGATTTTTATACTAATCATCAATGTTATAAATTAAAGTCACTGACCCCTTCTGTCTGTTACGTACGTTAACATCTTCTAAATCACTCACCGGATTTTGATGATTGATTGAGTGAACAATAAATCATCCCATGTTTTCCTACTCTTAGGATTGGAAATTTTTTTCCAAATTAAAATAGGACCCCCTTGGGGGTGCACCCTTTCAATTAAAATTTCAAATAAAATGATTTATCAAAATCGGACCACCCTGTCCAAAGTTATGCAAAAAATATATATACGCGTCGAATTGAGAACCTCCTCCGTTTTCGTTTTTTCGTTTTCGTCCGTTGAAAACCTTCTCTGGTTATCCCTCTATCCACGAGTGAAGACAGAATTAAAATCGGTCCAGCCGTCCTCGAGTTTTGCGCTTAGCAACACATTTAGAGATTCATTTTCATTTATATACATAGATTATAAGGAAATATGTAGATTAAATTAAAATCTGCCTAGCCACTGGGCAATGAATGGCCACTGGCTAGGCTAAGTCTAGTAAAAAAATAAATAAAAAAAAACTTACCAAAAAATATTAACACTAATAAAAACTGCCACTGTTTTTTTTCCTCCATAATAATTATATTAATTAAATGGTGTCAAAGAAAACTCAACTAATAAAGTCCAATTGATGCATCGATTATTTATACTCGAGCATTGATGCATCAGCGAAAATTGCCGCGCCTTGTCGAGGAATTGCTAATATAATAAGTGTGTCAATCAATTTGTTTGTCTGTCATAATTTTAATATTGTTGAACAATAGCATATTTGTTGGCTAGTTTCAGAATATTATTTTTTTTGATACAAAATCATTTATTATTAGTGCGATATTGATGATATTGATACACGAGACTTCGCCGGCGTAACTTTATAAAATACTAGCTTTTGCACGCGACTTCGCCCGCGTAACTTTATAAAATGTAGCCTATGTTACTCGCCGATAACGTAGCTTTCTATGGGTGAAAGAATTTTTCAAATAGGTCCAGTAATTTTGGAGAATATTCAATTCAAACAATCAAATCTTTCCTCTTTATAATATTAGCTAGTTAGACTAGCCGTTGCACGAGACTTCGCCCGCGTAACTTTATAAAATGTAGCCTATGTTACTCGCCGATAACGTAGGTTTCTATGGGTGAAAGAATTTTCAAAATCGGTCCACCAGCTTTTGAGTTTGTTCATTTCAAACATATTATATCTTGTCTCTTTGTAATCAATTTTTTGTTTAACCAGATCGCTACAGTAGCAACATTTTTAAAGAAATTTCTTTCCCAGGTAACTTATTGGCTAGTTTACATACAAATTATAATATTTTGCCAAAGTTAGTGCCCATATTGTGTTCTAGCCCTCACGAAAGACCCTGGGGCAGTCTACTTTATTTTTTTTAAACATAAACCCTACAGCAAAACAAAATAACATACAATAGACACACGTATTACTACTTACATTGCCAATTACATGGTTTCATTGTGTAGGACTTAAAAGACTTTAAAATTATGTTATAGGCGACGGTAGCCACCTACCATCAAGTGGACAGTCACCCTGTCTGTCGTCCCTGACAAAAAAAAAACAGTGGCACTCCGGGAGTGCCGACAGAAGTGAAAACTTGAACAATTTCATGTGTATTTTTTGAATCGTCATACTTATAATACAGAGGTGTCGGTGACACGGTTACAGGTCGCGAGTTCAATGGTTTTTGCCATCTCAAAATGGTTTTTAATTCAATTAGTTTTCAATTGGAGGTGTCGGTTACATTACATAACATGTCGCGAGTTCAATGGTTTTTTTCCCATCTCAAACATGCCCCTCACTTCAAAAAACCTCAGTGTCAGTAGGAGGTTGCGTACACCATAGTAGGAGCTTGCGTATTATGGTGTACGCAACCATAGCTATCGTATGGGAATCTATCGTAGCTTTTGGCAACCTCGTTTTGGTTGCCACTAGTTTTTCCAGTTGCATGAAACGTTACACGACGCGTCACACAAAATTTTACTTCGAAATTTTACTCTCTATAACTCTATACCGTACTAAACTATCATATCTTTTAAGTTGGTCCATATTACCTACACATAGTTACGAAGTTTTATCAAAATCGGCTCAGTAGTTTAGGAGTCCACAGGCGACAAACAACGTACCGAAAAAATATTCTAAAAAATCGTCAATTTAGTTTCAGTATCATGTATAGAGCCTATATACATATTTTTTATTATTAGTATGGATAAAGAGATTTATAATGTTTGTACGAATGTAACTGAATAAAAAAAAAAAGAAAGGGACTGTCCTATAATTTTTTTTTCATATAAAAACAGATTCATATATATTATATCATATTAATAAGCAACCGAAGCCGTGCACAAAAGTTTACTTGTAAAAAACGTGCTGAGCAAGGTCTCAGAATCGCTTATTAAGCGGAAAAATTTTTTTCCAAAATATCACGAACTGCGTGTATTGTTTTAATTTTATTAGAACGTGATTTGGTTTTTGTTACGTGCTTTTACATTGAAATGTAGATGAGAAAATGTTTCCAAGAAAAATAGAAGCAAATATTTTAACTAGCGACCCGCTCCCGGTTTCGCAAAAATTTCCAAAAAAACCTTACATTTTATCCTTACTAATATTATAAATGTGAATGTTCGCTTGTTCGTTATTCTAATAGTTGCAATTTGTCAACAAGTATGCACTTATAATATGATGATCGGTTGAGTACCTAGTTAAGGCGTAAAAAGGTAACAGACAGACTTAATTTTCGCATTTATAATACTAGGCTGCTGCACGAGACTTCGCCCGTGTAAATATGAATGTGAATGTTCGTTTGTTCGTTACGCTTTCACGCAAAAACAACTGAATTGATTACCATGAAATTTTGCATACACGTTTTTTTGCGAAACCAGAAAGGACATAATATATTATATGTACTTTATACATCAATCATCGTCAATCATCAATACTAATAATAAATCTGTAAGGGTCGGTCATTTATTTATTTATTTATTTATTTATTTACAACATACATGATACACAATTACAGGAGTGGTCCTGATACAATACAAAATATATATTCTTAAATAAACCTATATTACACAAGAATAATTTAATATAAACCTAAGTATCATACCTAAGTATTTAACTATAAGATAGCACAAATAGTCCCACCCTATTGAATTCATTCAGTGTGCAATGGAACAGGTCAATTAATTTTGCTATTTTATTTAAGTTGCGCATGCGCAAGGCTCGTGTCAGAGGAGCCTTGCCAAGCAAATCCGTTCTTGCGCATGGTATGGCGTAGAGTTGTGGTTTCCGTCTCCTCCATACAAACCTGTCGGGAGGAGAAATCGTCTTATTGATCCCCTACCGCTGGCTAGGCGGTAAGGGTATGTGGGACTCGGCCAGTATACTCCGCGTGCGCACGTGCAGGCAGAACTGGCCCCTACCCACTAAAACTCCCCGGTGTCTCCTTGCCCTTTGAGTGGGGGGTGGACGGGCTCTGCCGAGGCAACTGCTCCGACCCACCCTCCTCGGGCGGCCTAGCCATTTCTGGCTAGGCTGACGCCAACGAGGGGGATAGCCCGGAGACACCCGAGCAATCCCCAGATGGAGGGGACCCGTGCAGGCACACACAGCCAGCCAGCCGTGTGCGCAGGTCCCCGAGGGCATTTGAAGACGGGCTGATACCCGCCTTTTCCTGCCCAGCCATCTCCGCGCAGGGGACCAGGGGCCACCCCCCCAGGCCTCCCTGTTCCCCTGAACTCCACCAAAACACCCCGACGACAGCTGGCGATCATCAGCTCAAAAATATATGAGGCAAGCGCAAGATCCCGTCTTACTCTCAGTTCATTATAGCCAACCATTCCTAGTATAAACTAAGTAGGAAAGTAGGATACATTAATGGGTAATGCGGATAAACTCAGTAATACCGTCATGGAGTAGTTCTATACATGATACTGAAACTAAATTGACCATATTTACAATTTTTTTCTGTATGTATGTATGTTCCTCCATAACTCTTAAACGTATTAAGCGATTTTCATGAGACTTTGTATATAAACGTTTAGACGTACAGGACAAAGGATAGGCTACCTACATTTTTCTTTTTCAACACGGACGAAGTCGCGGGCGCCAGCTATAGTTATGCATAAATTTAAAAACCTGCAGCAAATGTGCATTCTAATAGTTGCAATTTGTCAACAAGTATGCACTTATAATTATGATGATCGGCTGAGTACCTAGTTAAGGCGTGAAAAGATAACAGACAGACAGAGTTATTTTTATAATTATAATAATAGCGGCTGCACGCGACTTCGCCCGCGTAACTGTATAAAATATGCCCTAATGTCCTTTTAGACAACGTGTATGCAAAATTTCATGGTGATCGGTTCAGTAGTTTACAAGCTTACGCATTTATAATATTAGTTAAAATACTAGCTGGTGCCTGCGACTTCATACGCGTTGAAAAAGAAAAAAGTAGCCTTCCCTGTGTCCCGTACTTCTAAATGTTTATCTACCAAGTCTCACGAAAATCAGTTAATTCGTTCAAGAGTTATTGAGGAACATACATACTCGTACATACAATACCTAAAATTACAGATTTATTAATTACTAGCTGTTGCACGCGACTTCGTCCGCGTAACTTTATAAAATATAATACTTTCGTGTCTGTGAAACCATTATGGAAATACACATACAAAATTTCAACCCAATCGGTCAAGCCGTTTAGTAGTTGACATACCGACAGCAGCGCCACCTACCGGCTCCAATTGTATTTTTAAATCATCCAGGAAATCATCGAAATACCCATATAAAATTTCAACCCAATCGGTTCAGCCGTTTTGAAGTTATGTGAAAAAGATAAGTACGGAAGGATAATTCTTACTACCCGATGTCTTTTACCCGTTTTCCCGTAGGAATGAAGCATTTTCCCGCAGTAAAAAGTAGCCTATGTTCATCACGGATAATTTCGGCGTCTAATCGTAAAAGAATTTTTCAAATCGGTCCACTAGTTTCGGAGCCTATTCTATACAAACAAACAAACAATCAATTCTTTCCTCTTTATAATATTAGTATAGATTAGTATTGATTAAGAATTTCCCTTTTTTCAGATCGGCTTTAAAGGGTTCGGCTTGAGTCCCTCACAGTTAACGGCCAGCGGCAGTTTCAGCTTCTCGGACGGACATACATACACTATAACTCATGGTTCCGTAGTTATAGCAGCTATAACATCGTGCACCAACACATCAAATCCCAGTGTTATGCTGGGAGCTGGTGAGGACCTAAATGTCTTGTCTATGCTTTACAGATTTCATTTTTTTATTTAGATTTCATACAGGCATTTGTATATATATCTATCATATATATAAATTACTAGCTGTTGCACGCGACTTCGTCCGCGTAACTTTATAAAATATAAATACATTCGTGTCTGTGAAACCATTATGGAAATACACATACAAAATTTCAACCCAATCGGTCGAGCCGTTTTAGTATAGTTGACACACCGACAGCAGCGCCACCTGCCGCCAATTGTATTTTTAAATCATCCAGGAAACCATCGAAATAGCCATATAAATTTTGAACCCAATCGGTTCAGCCGTTTAGAGGTTATGTGAAAGAGATAATTAGTACCGAAGGATAATTCTTACTACCCGTTGTCCTATTACCCGTTTTCCCTTAGTAATGAAGCATTTTCCTGCGGTAAAAAGTAGCCTATATTCATCACGGATAATGTCGGCTTATAATGGTAAAAGGATTTTTCAAATCGGTCCAGTAGTTTCGGGGCCTATTCAATAAACAAATAAACAATCAAATCTTTCCTCTTTATAAATATTAGTATAGAAAATTCCACAAAATATAAGAAACATCAGAAATCTAGCAACGTTCAAAGAGCACTTGTGTAATCTTTTTGTGCAAAAGCATCAATGTACTACGACTATGGATTTCGCACGCCCTACGAACTTTATGGAACACTAACTAGTGCCCGCGACTTCGTCCGCGTTCTCTATAGCCCTATGGCCTTCCTCGGTAAATGGACTATCTAACACAAAAAGAATTTTTCAATTCGAACCAGTAGTTCCCGAGATATATTTAAAAGTTTAAAACAAACCAAACATCTGTCATTCAAAGAAAATGTGAATTTACGTCAACACATTGGAGTTTAAAAATTAATATAGTACAAGTTGACCTTTACTATTTTTAGGTTACTACTTTACTATACTACCGTTTTAGGCGTACTTGACATGTGCCGCTTTGGCATTTGCCACGCAAAATCCATAGTTGTGGTAGATTGAATGGCGATGCATTTTAGTTATAAAATAATTGTAAATTTTCAGGTCTGTTGGCCAAGAAGGCCGTGGAAAACGGTCTGTCCGTACTTCCTTACATAAAGACCTCTCTTTCGCCCGGTTCAGGCGTGGTCACGTATTATTTAAAGGTAAGATTTAAGGTGTTGTACGCAGCGACTGTATGGCTGACTGTGCAATTGATGGTAGGTGGCTACCGTCACTCATTACACAAATAACATCACAGGTGCTGCAAGTGAGCTGACGACCATAGAAGGATTAAGGATAAGGAAGGGATGGGGTAATGGGTGTCTAGAATCCCTTACTCGTTCACCGGAACACAACAGCACTTGTGCTTTTATTTCACGGCGGTCTTCAGTAAGGGCCTGGTCACTGCCGCAGACACGCTGCCCAAGTGACTGCAAAATGCAGAGTATTTGCACACAGTAGCATTTGTGCCTTTGTGTTTCGGTGAGTAAGTAAGGGACACCAGAGTTCATTCCCGTATCCTGGGATGTCCCTGTGAAAACACTGTGACATAACAGCATTTGTGCTTTTGTGTTTCGGTGAATGAGTAAGGGATGCCAGCCAGAGCACATTTCCCTATCCTAACACAGCGTGGTGGCTGAACACATTGTGTTTCGAAAGACCACCGTCAAATAAAAGCATTTGTGCTTTTGTGTTTCGGTGTGTGAGTAAGCGATAACAGAGCCCATTTTCCACACTTCTATATGAGCATCTGTGCCGTTGCTTGTAATAGACGGTTAGCCACACCCACCTTCAAATAGACCGGCAGCATATTTATGTACCTATTAATTAAATATACAAAAGAAAGACTTCACCTTAAATAATATATAATATTATGTAGGAATCGGGCGTTGTCCCGTACCTGGAGAAACTGGGATTCGACATAGTCGGCTACGGTTGCATGACGTGTATCGGCAACTCCGGACCCATAGACGACAACATAGCCAACACCATAGAGAAGGTGAGTTTCAGACTGGTAGCAGAGCCCAAGAGGGATTTTTTTGGTTTACTAGAGCGCGTCAGATGTTGCCAATGTATATTCCCCACGTTTCTCCGATAACGGATATGTATTAATCTGACGGTTTGGTTCGTGGGGTTGGCGGGGGTTGGGGTAAAATTTTAAATACAACTCGAGTGCGTCAGATTTTCATTTAAAATTCATATGATTCGGATGCGCAAGCTCGTGGCATGTTTTTGAAAATGCAAAAAATATTTTTGACGATTGCCATTTTGTAATACCCACCGCTGAAATGAAAAACTTCTTAATTATAACCTTTTTTTCTTCTTACCATCCAATCTTCAAAGTCCAATAGGTCCCCACGACGCTCGAGTGACTCCACATTTAGTATCGTGGGCTCTCCTACCAACCATAAATACAAATTAAAAAAAAATGTATTCATCAAATCAAATAATTTAAATTTACCAAGGTTTCGAAAAAAAACCAAGCCAACTGACACTGTGACACGAGAATTTTATTTATTCTATAGAGATTTAAAATGACGTTATATTATGCGTACAGCATAAACTCGTGTCATATGTTATAACAATTATTTAAAACCAACCAAACGTCTGTTATTTGAAGAAAATGTGAGTTTACGTCAACACTTTGGAGTTTAAAATGAATGGTAGAAGTTGGTCGTTACTACCTTTCGCCATTGACTCCGCCATGATTCCGTTTTAGGCGTACATTTCACGTGCCGCTTTGACATTTGTGACGCAAAATCCATAGTTGTAGTAGATTGATGGTTATTATTAATGTGCTCATTTTGTTAAAATTTGTGTTCAGTATGAGGTTAGTCCTCGTCTTAAATTATTGCTAATTTTTCTCTTTCAGAACGAGCTAGTTTGCTGCGGCGTCCTCTCTGGCAACCGTAACTTTGAGGGTCGCATTCACCCAAATACGCGCGCGAACTATCTGGCCTCTCCGCTGCTGGTGATCGCTTACGCCCTGGCGGGCACAGTGGATATTGACATGCAGACTCAACCGCTAGGTGAGTCCACTGTGTAGACCAGTCGGTGGGTCCACTCTGTAAACCACTCGGTGAATCCATTCTGCAGACCACTCAGTGAATCCACTCTGTAGACCAATCGGTGAGTCCACTCTTTAGACCAGCCGGTGGGTCCACTTTGTAGACCACTCGGTGAGTCCACTCTGTAGACCAATTAGACTAGATTGCTAGATTGTGAAAAAAATGACTAGTTTATTTGCAAAAAACGTGTACGCAAAATTTCATGGTGATCGGTTCAGTAGTTTTTGGATGAAAGTGTAATAAACAAACTCACATTAATAATATTAGTAACAAATACCTATCCTATGTCGCGTAGGTAAACGCTCCGACGGCTCCCCCGTGTACCTGCGCGATATTTGGCCCACCCGCCAAGAAATTCACGAGGTGGAGAGGAAATACGTTATTCCGAACATGTTCAAGGAGGTGTACTCGCAAATAGAGAAAGGCTCGCCCACTTGGCAAGCTCTGAACGTCTCCAAGGGGAAACTGTACGATTGGGACCCGAATTCCACATACATTAAGAAGCCGCCATACTTCGACGGATTGACAAGGGCAAGTATTTTTCCATGAGACCGCGTAGTCCGATCAATCGGACCAACGGGAAAAAGTCCGCGTCGTCCGATCAATCGGACGTAGCAGTCGGACCACGCGATCTCAGGAGTATTTTTACACTATAACTACCATACTTGTTTTTATTAAGAGCTTAAGGGCGCACAGTTGCGCTTCGCGCATAGTGATAGCGGTATTTGCGCCGAACGCTATTCGTAGAATGGTGTTAATAAAATAAAACAAAAATCGCAGACAGTAGAGAAGACACTCTAAAACTCTAATTTAACTTATTTATTTATTTATTCGTATGGATGTGTTTAGGAGCTGCTCCCGATTCGTAACATAGTGGACGCCCGATGTCTCCTGTTGCTGGGCGACTCGGTGACCACTGACCACATATCGCCGGCTGGCTCCATCGCTCGCAACTCACCGGCAGCCAGATACCTCGCCGATAGAGGGTACATACCTACTAGAAACATTTTAAAAACTATTCATCACTGGCTGTTGCACGCAACTTCGTCCTCGTAACGTTTTTTTTTTTAAGGTCCGCAGACAGTGTGACTGTCTACTTGATGGTAGGCGGCTACCGCCGCCTATAACACAAGCAACGCCACATGTGCTCATATAACATTGGGGAATCCGCTTGGAGACCCGGCGGTGTAGGGGACGCTGCGGGGTCATGCCAGATCCGTACCGGCTAAAACCCAATAACTTTGTAGCGCGGCCGTAGATGCGCCGTAGATGCCATAGATGCGTGCAGGTTCGAGGTCGCGGGGACGTTGCGACACGAGTTCGGTACCCCGACGCGGTTATCCGGCGCGGGAGAGGGGTACGCGACCTGTCGGATCCTCGGCGTACACGAAAGTGGAAGTACGCCGGCCATATCGGGACGGGGGAGCTTACGACGGGCGGCAGTCTAACGCGAACTCTCGGGGGGGCCTGTACGCATCTGTAGCGCATCGTAATGACAAGACCCCGAATAGCGTTACGTAATACTTGAACATCCCCCGGTGTTTTTTGCTATTTCAGTCTGACCCCACGCGAGTTCAACTCGTACGGTTCGAGGCG
Source organism: Synanthedon vespiformis (assembly GCA_918317495.1). Taxonomy (NCBI): domain Eukaryota; kingdom Metazoa; phylum Arthropoda; class Insecta; order Lepidoptera; family Sesiidae; genus Synanthedon; species Synanthedon vespiformis. The sequence goes on along the minus strand of OU906975.1, from coordinate 3,393,792 downwards.
AGGCAACGACGCGGTCATGTCGCGCGGCACATTCGCAAACATTCGCATAGTCAACAAAATGGCTCCCACAGCTGGGCCCAGGACGGTCCACCATCCCAGTGGCGACACCATGGACATATTCGACGCCGCCGAGAGGTATACTTTAACGATTTGAACATTTCATGTCCCAACTTTACAAGTAGTGATCACTTGGAACATAAGATTTCAAGTGTTATTTATTTCCTTGTGTATTTTTTATTCTTAGCTTATAATTATTATCTTGTGTCTTATTATTGCTTCTTAATATTTAAGAATAATTACAAATAATATATAATAATGTAACACGATGGGGTCAAGTTGTTTGAAACTAAATGAATTTTATTATTTAAAAATGTACAATACAATACAAAATGAACACTGTCCCGACAGATATAAGAGCGAAAATGTCCCTCTCATCGCGATCGTCGGTAAGGATTACGGCTCGGGCTCTAGCAGAGATTGGGCCGCCAAAGGTACTATTTCCTAATACAATAAAACACACACACACACGTTTGGTCGACGACACTTTTGGTCTAATGGCTAGGTTTGCTAGTTAGCCAAACGGTCGCGGGTTCGAATCCCGCTAGGGGCTAATGTTTAAATGTGTTAACATTTTACCATAGTACCTGACTCATGGATGTTTTGTATTTATAATATGTATGAATTTACAAAAAAAAGTAATATATGTAGTATATCAACTGTCTGGTATCCATAATACAAGAATTAGTTGCTCACTTTGGAACTAGATGGTGCTGTGTGGAATGTGTAAAGATATTATTATTTTATTAAAAAAATAACACACAAACAGGCGCGAACAATTCATTCTATTTGAAAAAACATATTTTTTACAGGTCCCTACTTGTTGGGCATCCGAGCCGTGATAGCCGAGTCGTTCGAGCGGATCCACCGCTCGAACCTAGTCGGGATGGGGATAGTCCCTTTGCAGTTCCTGCCCGGCGATAGCGCCGAAAGCCTGGGCCTCGACGGCTCCGAGAAGTACAGCATTCTAATGCCAGACGGTTTGCAGCAAGGAGACACACTCACTGTGCAGGTAAAGTGCGGACGACACGTACGGTCCAGTGTGGCCGTTAACCGTACGGTCGCGGGTTCGGATCCCGCTAGAGACGAATGTTTTTTTTTTGTTTTTTTTTTTATTATTTATTTATTTATCACAAAATCCACATAAAATTTTACATACACAAAAAACCAATTTTACATTTATACATAAATGAGAAGAAAAATGAAATAAAATAAAAAACAAGCTAAAAAAAAATAGTTAACACAAAAGTTTATATATTTGCAATTTTGCACCTGAGTCATGTCCATTTTGTAACTTTGTAAATTATAAATACTAAAACTTTCCTCGAGAACCACTCTCTATCCATTGGTGAAAACAGCATGAAAATCGGTGCAGTAGTTTTTTGAGTTTATCGCGAACAGACAGACAGACGCGGCGGAGGACTTTGTTTTATAATAAAGAATCTATATGTGATGTTATTAACCCCTCGTGTGCCGAACGCCAGCGAGCCGAATTATCCGATGTGCGCCGGAGCCGTAAAGTCATAATCTCAAGTGTCACCTGTGATGCATACAGTGGGCGCAACGCGGGTCCGCGTACCGGCACACGAGTGGTGCAAAATTGTTAACGCGGATCCACGTCGGCGTCATTTGGAGGTTTAAAGAAAATTCGACTTTGCGTCAACGCAATTAGAGTTCAAAATGAACAGTAGAAGTTGGCTTGACCATTGACTCTGCCACGATTACGTTTTAGGCATACGTTTCACGGCATAGTTTTAATACTTTATAGTTTAGTCTACTATTAATTTTAGTTATTTATAGTGTGGATAAATTATTTAATATTTTAAATATTACAGGTCGACAACGGAAAGTCTTTCAAAGTGAAGGTCCGCTTCGACACAGAAGTGGACATAACATATTTCAAAAATGGTGGAATTCTTAACTACATGATTAGGAAGATGTTGTAAATTATATATAAAAAAAAATAAAAAAACTAATGAAACATTAATTTTGGTTGTAAGCGAAAATGTTATTCAGGGTGTTTTATTATTATTATTAGTAATAATATTTTTTATTCCAATTAAAAAAAAAATAGTAATAAGAAAAAAAATCCCCAGGTTTTTTTTTAAATTATGTTATTTTATAGATTTTTTTTGACTATAGAAGTTTTCAAACAATTCCAAAGGAACAAAGTGTTTTCTTTTTTTTTTACTTTATTACTATATTAATTAATGTATTTTGTTTTATATGTTGATATTAAATATTTTTGTTTATTTATGTAGGTATTTTATTATTATTTATTTATTTATTTATTTATGTATCTTCAAAAAATGAAAAAAAAAAAAAATTACGTGCTCATTTTTATTGTTTCCAAGCTTCAAAAATATTTAAAAAAAATTACTTTGCATTTAAAATCGTTCACTTTGGTTGTCGTGTACTATTATTTTATTCTATAAATAGTTTTAAATAAGTTTAAGTGGTGATGCAAATGGGACTTGTTTTTTTTTTAAATAGATTAATTTTTTAAAAGATATAATTTGGGAAGGGTTTTTTTTAAAGCTCATAAAATGAAAGTTTGTTAGTTTTGAACGTAACATAATTTTTGAAACGCATCGTAACATGCATTTTATTAAAAAATATTTAAAAATATTATTAAATCAGTTTATTAAAATAAATTTTCAAAAATTTTAAAACAGTTTATTGTTATAATTTTTAATTTCATTTATTATTGTTGGTAAAATCTAGTTAGCTAATGGTTTAAAGAATTTATATATTTATAAAAACTGTAATAACGAATAAATTTATTTAATTAAAAAAAAAATGTGTTTCATTAAAAATGTCATTTAAAATTAAAAAAATATTTTTGTGTTGGATAGTCCATTTATTGAGGAAGGCTTTTATTTAGGCTATTTAGTGTGACTTAAAGGACTAAAAAAATTAAAGTATGAATTATCGTTATTTAGATTAACGCCATCTATTGTTCAGTAGCGGAACTCTTAAGACATTTGACTAAAAAAAAGTCTACTCACCGCGAGAGGGCGCGATAATCAAAAGCTTTACGCTATAATTAACATTTTGGTCGCGGGCATCAGCCAGTATTATTATGATTGAAAAAATCATCTACTTTCTAGAAAATTATTTCTAAAACTAACTAACCAACACTTTACTTTTAGTTGGTGAAAGAGGCGCTAAAAAAGTTAAAAAATATACTTTATTTTTGTTTAGATCGACGCCATCTATCGTTCAGTAGCGGAACTATTAAGACACTTCACTTCAAAAAGTCAGCTACTCACCGCCAGAGGGCGAGATAATCAAAAGATTTAGGCTATATGACATTTTGAACGCGGACGAAGTCGCGGGCATCAGCCAGTATTATTATAATTTAAACAATCATCCACTTTTATTTACCAGGACTCGCATACATCCTTACTAATATTATAAATGCGAAAGTAACTCTGCCTGTCTGTCTCGCTTTCACGCCAAAACTACTGAACCGATTTAAATGAAATTTGGTATACAGGTAGTCTAGAGCCTGGGAAAGGACATAGGGTATTTTTCATCCAGAAAAAAAGTAGGTACTGTTCCCGAGGGATCAAGAATAATAAAATAAAAAACTAACGCCTGGCGAACGCGTTATAGCAATTATACTTCAAGCGTTTATAGTGCTTTCGCTGACGAAAGGGGTCATAAAAATATTATGACATAATTACACCGTATTATACGTGGACGAAGTCGCGGGCACCAGCTAGTTGTTATATATATCATAATATTTTTCACAACATAAAGTTTATAGATAAGTTTATTAAGAGGGCGTATAAAGATATACTAGCGCTACTCATTTAAAAAAATATTATCCCGTGACTGAGAAGGAATTAATAATAACGGCTTTGACAAAGCCCTCGGTAAGTATGTCCACAATTTTTTAATACCTTTTATAAAGTTTCATATTTAGACACGAAGCAATAAAATTCGATCTAAAGAAAAGCGACCACATTCCTCTAAATCGTAAAGAAATAAAACAATGCACTTATTTAAAACATTTTTATTAAAACAAGTATACATATATAGGTACTAACATATAGAAAAAAATATTTTTGCTAGCCTAAAGACATGACCTGACTAGACTACACTAGAATGGACTACCAAAATAGTACCTAGAGTGGATTTCTTGGGATTTCTTCAACTCCACACATTCTTCTTTGGCGAATCACAAACTGTGCCTCTTATCAAGTCGTGGACGTTGCCCCTGGAAAAAATGCACTTACATTATTTTTAGTCCGAGATCCAAGGATTTTTTTTCTGATTACTAACAGGCTGAATCTTCGTGAGTAGCTTCAGTTTGCAGAGACGAACAACTTTTTCTTGTACCAAAATTTCTAGTAAATAAAGGAGTTAGCAGCCGTATGAAACTTCCAAACGTAGGACTGGGAAAACGTGCCACTCAATTTGTAGGACAATGGGGCCATTTTATTACCCCGGCGCCAGACACAGTCAAATGTTTGCACAAAGACTTTGAGCTACTTTGCTCACACATTTGAACACTTGTTTGTTGTACTTGCCAGACATGGTTTGCAGACACGTTCGCTTCACACTATTCAAATAGATAACCAACAAGATGGACGACGACTTTATGGACGCAGTATATCTCTATTATTTAAGTCTACAAATTAAGCTAAAAAGTCTCTATTTTTTTTATTATTGAGCTAAAATAGAGTTATTATGAAAATAACTCCAGTGGACTTTGCGCAAGTGAAGCTACGCACTGTTTGAACTTTGAACGCTTTGATGTGCGCTCCAAAAACCGACACCGAATGGCAAAGTGCAAAGATGTAAAAAAATCCTTTGAGGGATTATGGACCATTTACAGACTAGCCCCGTTTCTCCCTTTAGCGCGGACCTGTAAACGTGAAAGTTGTACTGATTCGGGTCCAGCCGACTGTATCCGTAGCGAGGCAGAGAGTTGGTCATCATCCACACTTCGTCACCGGTCACGTGAATGTCTATAATCATCAGAAAAAGAAATTATAATCAGTATCAATACTAGTATTTGCACGCGACTTTGTCCGTGTAACTTTACAAAATATTTCTGTGCTTTTTACAGCTTTATGTCCGCTAGTTTTTGAGTTTACTCATTACTAGCTGATGCTCGCGACTTCGTCCGCGTTGAAAAGTATAAAACGCCATCTACCGTGGAGCGGATCGCTAAAAATATCACCAAGCAATTGTCATGTTAGTCGCTTCACCTGATTCGGGATAGATGGCGCTATCAAGTGTATCCCGGACAAAGCCGCTAGTATTTACTTTTATTTTAGATTTCCCGTAGGAATGAAGCATTTTCCCGCAGTAAAAAGTAGCCTATGTTCATCACAGATAATGTCGGCTTCTAATGGTAAAAGAATTTTTCAAATCGGTCCAGTACTTTCGGAGCATATTCAATACAAATCTTTCCTCTTTATAATATTAGTATAGATAGCCTATGTTACTCGCTGATAATGTAGCTTTCCAACAATGTAAGAAGTTTTCAAATCGGTTAAGTACTTTCGGAGCCTATTCTATACAAACAAACAAACAATTAAATCTTTCCTCTTTATAATATTAGCATATATTAACGAGTGAAAGTGAAATCCAGTGGACACTTTTCCCTATGATTTTGTTTGAGACCATGAACTGAATCTAGTGTGAGCCCGGTCCACCCCCGCACAAAGGGCAAAGGAGTCACCGGGGAGTTTTAGTGGGTAGTGGCCGGGCCCGCTATGACTAACATAGTGCGGTGCGCCGGCTGACCCCCACATACCCCTACCGTCTAGCCAGCGGTAGGCAATCTGTAAACGGATTTCTCCTCGAATAAAAAAAAAAGGTTGCACGCGACTATATCCGTCCAATTTTACACTTAACTTTTACGGTGGTCTTTTGTGAGGGGTGGTTTATGGCTACTAATAGGTACCTGAGGGGTACATCATGCGCGTGGCGTGAGTGGCCAAGACGGCGACGTCGGACGGCGACAGAAGGTCCGCGGCGCGCCAACAGGAGATCCCGTTGCGCATTATGTCCGCGTGGAAAACGACTCGGGAGCCGGCGTGGAAGTCGTGCATTGTCGACTGCCCACCGACGCCACGATCTCCGACGTGCTACTTACGGAAGATAGTGTTTATTTAACTTATAACATCGTGCAGCGAATAAAGATGTCTCGGCAAATGTGCGCGGAATTCTATTTTTAGGTGTTTGAGGGGGCAGAGGAGCGTGAGCGGCTGAGTCTACCAATACCGTGTGCCGACACGTTATTGGTAGACTCAGTCGCTCTTCCCCTCGCACTTCGCGACACGTTATTGGTAGACTCAGTCGCTCTTCCGCTCGCGCACTTCGCGACACGTTATTGGTAGACTAAGTCGCTCTTCCCCTCGCGCACTTCGCGACACGTTATTGGTAGACTCAGTCGCTCTTTCCCTTCCGCACTCCGTTCGCGCGTCTCGAGTCTCTTGGGTACTGTTGCGTACAGATTGTTTTATCGTATTAATATAGGTGAATTATTATATTAAGGTTTAAAGGCGACACTCGGCGATGTGTACAATTGCGCACAAAATTTCTAAGGAAAATGACAATTTCTCTTCTTATTTCGTAATTTTTCACCTCACTAACTTAACATTACAGGCAGTGTCGATGTTCCTTCCATAAAATCATCGTGCTATGTCGAAGAAGAACGTTTTTTAGGCATTTATTCACCATGACGTATTTAACTAATACGATAAAACAATCTGTACGCAACAGTACCTAAGAGACTCGAGACGCGCGAACGAAGTGCGGGAGGTGTGTAGCGATTGAGTCTACCAATAACGTGTGCCGACACGTTATGGGCAGAGGACGTCAGCCCCTCACGCTCCTCTGCCCCTTCAAACACCTAAAAATAGAATTCTGCGCACATTTGCCGAGAAGTCTTTATTCGCTACACGAACTATAACACGTCAAGGTGAATAAATGACGAAGTGGCAGGCGACAGCCAGCGCCATAAAGTTGGTATAGATAGCGAAGTACGTACACGAAATGACTTCCAAAAGTTGGCGTCGCCAATGGCGGTCCTGTTCTTCAAGGCGCAGGTGGACACTGAGAACTGCTGAGTGGAAACCATCGGATGGAAGTACGCGGTCCGACAACCGCCCTCGTCCGACTCCGACAGAGTCACACTGAAGATGCCGTCACTCCATTGGAACGATAAGCCTGTGGTTTCATCAGTGTACACACATTTTTTTAAAATCAAAACTAGCCGGTGCCCGCGATTTCTTCCGCGTTCAAAATGTTATATTATAGGCTTCCTCGGTAAATGGATAATTCCTCGGTAATCCTCGGTAATTCCTCGGTAATTCCTCGGTAATCCTCGGTAATCCTCGGTAATTCCGCGGTAATTCCTCGGTATTCCTCGGTAATCCCTCGGTAATCCTCGGTAATTCCGCGGTAATTCCTCGGTAATTCCGTGGTAATTCCTCGATAATTCCTCGGTAATTCCGCAATAATTCCTCGATAATATTACTCCATCCCTCCCTTAAGGATAAGCTACAAATGCGCTGCTCAAGTGGACCGTCAGCCTGTCTGTCGACCTTAACATAAAAAAATACTATTTTAATATGTACTTACCCGCAACGTTCAAATTTCCAGCTACAGGATCGAAATGGAAGTAATTGTGCTCAATGCGCCAACTGTCGCGTTCGCGAAGAGAGAACACTATCAGTCCGTACGTGGTCAGGTCGGGTACGTACGCGAATGCGTCTGCGCAGTCACCCGTCACGTCCACCGTTATGGAAGCCAAGCCTGCACCCAAACAAGTGACTTTATACCGTACTAGCTGTTGGACGAGACTTCAAAAAATACATACAAAAAATAATCTAAAAATGGTCAATTTAGTTTCAGTATCATGTATAGAGCCTTAACACTATCGTGTTATCTCCATGACCAACCCCAGATTTATTATTAGTAGTAATGTTACTAGATTTCTATAGGTGAAAGGATTTTCAAAATCTGAAATATTTTTGAGTTTATCCATTACAACCTAAAATACAAAAAATCTCACTTTATAATTTTAAGTAAGTATAGACTAGCGACAATGACTTACTATATTATGATACTATTATTATGACTTATTGTGGTCATTACCATGACTTACCATGTCTATTGCTATGTCTATAACTCGTTATGACTATTACTATGACTTACCATGTCTATTACTATGTCTATAACTCGTTATGACTATTACTATGACTTACCATGTCTATTACTATGTCTATAACTCGTTATGACTATTACTATGACTTACCATGTCTATTACTATGTCTATAACTCATTATGACTATTACTATGACTTACCATGTCTATTACTATGTCTATAACTCGTTATGACTATTACTATGACTTACCATGTCTATTACTATGTCTATAACTCATTATGACTATTCTATTACTATGACTTACCATGTCTATTACTATGTCTATAACTCATTATGACTATTCTATTACTATGACTTACCATGTCTATTGCTATGTCTATAACTCATTATGACTATTCTCTTACTATGACTTACCATGTCTATTGCTATGTCGATAACTCGTTATGACTATTCTATTACTATGACTTACCATGTCTATTACTATGTCTATAACTCATTATGACTATTCTATTACTATGACTTACCATGTCTATTGCTATGTCGATAACTCGTTATGACTATTCTATTACTATGACTTACCATGTCTATTACTATGTCTATAACTCATTATGACTATTCTATTACTATGACTTACCATGTCTATTGCTATGTCTATAACTCGTTATGACTATTACTATGACTTACCATGTCTATTACTATGTCTATAACTCGTTATGACTATTACTATGACTTACCATGTCTATTACTATGTCTATAACTCATTATGACTATTACTATGACTTACCATGTCTATTACTATGTCTATAACTCGTTATGACTATTACTATGACTTACCATGTCTATTACTATGTCTATAACTCATTATGACTATTCTATTACTATGACTTACCATGTCTATTGCTATGTCGATAACTCGTTATGACTATTCTATTACTATGACTTACCATGTCTATTACTATGTCTATAACTCATTATGACTATTCTATTACTATGACTTACCATGTCTATTGCTATGTCTATAACTCATTATGACTATTCTATTACTATGACTTACCATGTCTATTGCTATGTCGATAACTCGTTATGACTATTCTATTACTATGACTTACCATGTCTATTGCTATGTCTATAACTCATTATGACTATTCTATTACTATGACTTACCATGTCTATTGCTATGTCGATAACTCGTTATGACTATTCTATTACTATGACTTACCATGTCTATTACTATGTCTATAACTCATTATGACTATTACTATAACTTACTATGCCTATGACGCACTATGATAACAATAACAAAACACAATTGTAATGAAGCCATGCTATGACTATAACTATGACTAAAGTATTATGTCTATTACTGTGCTTTATGACACATTATGACTATATTACTCTTAATGACTGAGTAGTTAAGGTGTGAAAACGACACACACATACACACTATATCAATCGTATATTATATCTTCACACATTCCACACATCACCATCTAGTTCCAAAGTAAGCAAATAAGCAACTATTATGGATACCAGACAGCTAAATATACTACATAAATTCCTTTTTTTTGACTCAGGTACAAAGGTAAAATGCTAACACATAAACAGAGGGATTCGAACCTGCGTCCGTTTGGTTAACAGCTAGGGTTACTAGCCACTAGACCAAACGTGTCGTCAGAACCTATTGATTGATACCTGTGGGCGTATTTGCAGCAGGGAGATCGCTCGCCTTGAAAGGATATCTGAGGATCTGTTGGTTCGTCGTCACGTCGAAGACCACAATAGCTGGTGGCTGGATTTGTTGCGGATTGTCTGTGATGGCAAAGTACAAAATTATATTAATTAACTAGCAGGCGCCCGCGACTTCGTTCGCGTTGAAAAAGAAAAAAGTATCTTTTTCGGAAGTCGGTTGAAAAAGGAGGAGATTTTCAATTCGACTTTTTGTGACCTCAGAACTTTTGACTGAGTGAAACGATTTTGATGATTCTTTTTTTATTTGAAAGCTCGTGCTTCCCGTGTGGTCCCATTTCAATTTGGTCCAGTTCTGACAATGGCATCCATCAGAAACTTCTAACTTTTACTCGCCAATCAGCATTACTAACCAATTAATAATTTCATTAATTAATTAATTTTGACGAGCCCGTTGGACTAGTGGCAAGGGTGCTTGCCTAACGTTTAAGGGGCCCCGGGTTCGATTCCCGGCGGGGTCAACTTTGGAAATTTTAATATAATTTTCAAAATTGACTTTGGTCTTCATTTCAAAAGTAGTCGTAGGGCACACTGCGTTTCGCAGCCATTTGGGCAACCCGTCTGGCGGCAGTAACCACCACCTTACAGAATACCACCGTGAAATGACAGCATTATGTGCTGTTGTGTTTCGGTGAGTGAGTAGGGGATGCCAGCAGAGCCTATTACCCCATCCCTCTCTTATCCCTTACCCTTACCCTTACCCTTAATCCTTGTATGGTCGGCAGCGCACTTGTAGCACTTATGGCGTTGCTTGTGTTATAGGCGACGGTAGCCACCTACCATCAAGTGGACCGTCGGCCTGTCTGTCGACTTTAACATGGAAAAAAATTTTTGCAACACTTCACTTGTAGCTGGTGAAAGAAGCCCTATAAGTGTTCTTTTAGTTGTTGGTAAGCCTTTTCAAATAAATAAATAAATGAATACTCACTGGGTATTTCCATTAGACCAGTGTCCACCATCCACAGTCTTCCGCACGAGTCCGCCCTAGTCCTGTACACTGACACCAGTCGGTCTTCCGTCTGCTTGGAAGTGGGATAAGGGTGCAATGGTGGCGAAAGGGATCTTGCTGTAGTCAAGTCGATATAGTTCAAGGTTGACGGTATACCTGTGGTGTAAGAGTGCTAAAATTAGCTAAAATTTATTTTATGTCTTTCCTTCAACCCTTTAGCTGCCGAGGTCGCATTTATCCGACAATTATTTTCGTGTTCATTTAGCCAAAAACAAATGTATAATGCTCATCTTAATTTTTAAATTAATTATTTTAACCAAGCGGTTAAAGGGTTAAGAAAACAATATGTGTGCGAGATGACTACTAAAAACATATTTAAATTTAAAGTTGGCTTTTCGCACAAAACGTACGAATTAAAATCGTGCGAGATGACAACTAAGTAAACAGTTTTTAGTTTTTTTCAACCGACTTCCAAAAAATGAGGTTTTCAATTCGACTGTATTCTTTTTTAATGTTTGTTACCTCAGAACTTTCGACTGGGTGAAACGATTTTGATGATTCTGTTTTATTTGAAAACTGGTGCTTCCCGTGGTCCCATTTCAATTTGGTCCCAGTTCTGACAATGGCATCCATGAGAAGTCGGTTTTTTTTTGTTAAAAAGTGTTAAGTATGTTGTTTTTATATTAAGTATTTAATATTCTACTAAACCATTTCTTTTCTTAAAACTCACCGTAACGTCTTCTAGGCACTGATACAAATAGCCTGTCACCGACCCTCTCGGCTCCCATCGGCAAGTTGTTGTATTGTATAAAGAAACTCGTTGTGTCATCTGTAAATATTAACAGACGGACAGCCAACAACATCTGTGTAGCGAAGAGGACTATGATAGAGCGAACTCACTCTGAAGATGCACATTCACTCCAACTTTGAAAATATTTGGCTTATATGAGCTCGGAAATACACAGGGAGTTCCAAACCTTGGCAGAGCGTAATATAAAGAACTAGATGCTGCCTGCCAATTCGCCCAAGTCGCGCGAGTTGTCCATTAACACGTTCAATGCGGAACGAGGTCTAATACGCCTCGTACGTGTCTCCCTTGCGGTGCGGCTAAGAAAAACATAGATTTCTCTGTCGTGCGGAGACCGTAACTTTATATTGTAGGAAAGATAAAAATTAAATTAAATTAATTAAAATTAAATTATGATCCTTATAAAAAACAGAATGCAGTGGTGTACCTACTTTAATACGGGGTCACTTTGACCACGTACCGCACTGAAGAAATAAAATTTTATCACAGTGCGAAACGTGGTTTAAAAGAAGTTTTAGTTTCAAATGTTACGGGGTCTAATAAGCCCCGTACCGCCATTATGATAGTTTTCACACGAGGTCTTAAACGTCCCGTACCGTACCGAGGATGAAATCAAATGAAATTTTGTCTTTTTCTTACCTGTGGGACTTCTCTCTGTGGTGGGGCTTGGAGTTTGTTCGCTTGGCGTCGGTTTCAACCCTGAATCAACATTAATTTTCATTTCAATCAATATAAATATAGACTTGAATAGTTGTAAACATAAATATCTCTCACACATTCCACACAGCACCATTTAGTTCCACAGTAAAAATGTGCTTACAAGGCTTCCAGCTCCTTCGGGCCCCCTCATCATCATCGCCGAAGTAAATCTTTTCATACTGACGTTCTTGTTGAGTCCTCCCCAAGTCTTCATCTCCAAGTCGGTCGTGAAGAACTGTAATAAGTATTTCCGATGATGCCAGCTGTACAATGTTTACCATTCTAGATTTAGTGTTTAGAAATAGTTTAGTGTGTGTGTGTAGCATTTAGTGTAGTTTAGCTTTGTGTATGTCGTGGGCAGATCGTAGAATTGGGCAGATAGTAAAGTATGAAATCAAAACCTTTCACCAAACGTCAAAAATAGGTGCGACGAGGAGCGGAGCGAAGTAAAGCGAGGAGGAGCGTGTCGTGTATGATCTGCCCAGGGCCCTTAGCCAACAGCACAATGCAAACGAGAGCGTTACGCTTATTAACGAAACGACAGAAAATAAAGCCCTATAATTGGTCAAAATTTTATGTGGGCGTTACAACAACCAATCACCGGGCTTTATTTTCTATCGTTTCGTTAATAAGCGTAACGTTCCCGTTTGCTTTGTGCTCTTGGCTAAGGGCCCAGGAATATCATGATATGCCCAATTCTACGATGTGCCGACGACATATATAAGACCTTGTCCAATGAGGCGACATGTCCCTAAGGGAAAAATAAAGATAAAAAAATAAAATGAAGTTATTCCTTGACTATAGAAGATTGACCTGTTGCTATAGTTATAACACTATGACCAGGCGTTAGTTTTTTATTTTATTTTAGACTAGCTGGTGTCCGCGACTTCGTCCGCGTAACTTTATAAAATATAATACATTCGTGTCTGTGAAACCATTATGGAAATACACATACAAAATATCAACCCAATCGGTCAAGCCGTTTAGTAGTTGACATACCGATAGCAGCGCCACCTACCGGGTCCAATTGTATTTTTAAATCATCCAGGAAACCATCGAAGTAGCCATATAAAATTTCAATCCAATCGCTTCAGCCGTTTAGAAGTTATGTGAAAAAGATAAGTACGGAAGGATAATTCTTACTACCCGTTGTCCTTTTACCCGTTTTCCCGTAGGAATGAAGCATTTTCCCGCTGTAAAAAGTAGCCTATGTTCATCACGGATAATGTCGGCTTCTAATGGTAAAAGAATTTTTCAAATCGGTCCACTAGTTTCGGAGCCAATTCTATACAAACAAACAATCAAATCTTTCCTCTTTATTATATTAGTATATAGATATAGATGAAAAAAAGGGGAATTTCTAAATCTATATTTATATTCTCAATACACATAGATTCAGTTGATTGCAACAAGTAAAAAATAGATATACTTACAAAGAATCGTGATCAGGTTTTTTACTACTAGATATTAATGTTAATGTCATTCCTTGACACGTAAGGTCATTTTACAATCTATACATACTTATACCTAATAAAAACCTAAACGAGTCGTGTCTGTCTGTACATAAAATATATTAAAAAAAACCAATTTGTACACATTGTAAGTACCCACTTAACTATGTTACCGAGGTAAAAAATAATAATGTATATATTTTTGTATGTTTGAATTGATTAAACTCGAAAACTACTGGACCGATTTTGAAAATTCTTTCACCAATAGGAAGCTACATTATCAGCTATTAAGATAGGCTAGTTTTTATAAAGTCACGCGGGCGAAGTCGTGTGCAACAGCAAGAGTTCTTACATATTATAAAACAAACGCGTCCTCCGCCGCGTCTCTCGGTCTGTTCGCGATTAACTCAATAACTACTGCACCGATTTTCATGCTGTTTTCACCAATGGATAGAGTGGTTCTCGAGAAAGGTTTTAGTGTGTAATTTACAAAGTTACGCTGGCGAAGTCGCGGGCAACGACTAGTTTATTATAATACAAAGTCCTCCGCCGCGTCTCTCGGCGCCTCTCGGTCTGTTCGCGATAAACTCAAAAACTATTGCACCGATTTTCATGCTGTTTTCATCAATGGATAGAGAGGTTCTAGAGGAAGGTTTCAGTGTATAATTTACAAAGTTACGCTGGCGAAGTCGCGGGCAGCGACTAGTTTATTATAACACACAGTCCTCCGCCGCGTCTCTCGGCACCTCTCGGTCTGTTCGCGATAAACTCAAAAACTATTGCACCGATTTTCATGCTGTTTTCACCAATTGATAGAGTGGTTCTCGAGGAAGGTTTTAGTGTATAATTTACAAAGTTACGCTGGCGAAGTCGCGGGCAAAAAAGTAATGTTCCGTAGGGATTATCTAAAATATAAAACTGTAACTGACGCCTGGCCAATGTGTTACAGCAACAAGTTGTCAAGCGTTGTAATTGCTTTTATATTTTTAATTTATCATCGCGTACGAAGTCGCGGGCACCAGCTATAGTTGAGAAATAAATAAATAATAATTATTATATTATCTTTTTCCGTGTCACTAACTTAGGTGAGACAGTACCTTCCTGTCCGTCGATGTCGTACGTGATCTGTTTCCAGGCGAAGACCTCTTCCATTTTACCAATCCTTCGTCCGGCCCTCTGCGTCCAAGCGCTTGTTAGAAAGACCATTATTATGAATAACTTCTTTTGGACACCCATTTTTAAAAGTACCTGTAATTAATTATAATAATAATAATAATAATAACCGAGCTTTCAACGGCTGGATCATGCCCGTCCTCCTTTATACGTTCGGCGTGCTCAGATGGTCTCAGACAGAACTGGACGCCCTGGATAGAAGGGTCCGCACAACTATGGTCGCTCACAGAATGCGTCACCCGAAGTCATCGGTTGAAAGGATGTACATCCCGCGGAAGTGTGGTGGTCGAGGCCTACTAAGTGCCAAGACCATGCACAACCGCGAGATGTGCAATCTAAGAAATTTTTTCTTGACTGGCTCGGGTGGCGGGCTCTGTAGGGCGATCGTAGAATGTGATAATGGGCTCACCCCTCTGTCCCTATCCGATCAGCAATGGCGGGATCCAGTAATACTGAGCGCCTCTGACAGGGGGGCCGTATGGAAGGAGAAAGAGTTGCACGGGCGGTTTTACAAGGCTCTCCATGAGCCTCATATTGACCGTAAAGCCTCCGTGCACTGGCTGCGCTTCGGGGATCTCTTCGGAGAGACCGAGGGTTTTGTCTGTGCGATACAGGATCAGGTGGTCAAGACGCGGAATTATCGAAGGTACATCATAAAGGATGGCACAGAGGACATATGTCGAGCCTGTCGCCATCCCGGAGAGACTCTCCGACATGTCACCTCCGGTTGTTCGGCGCTTGCCAACACTGAGTACTTGCACAGGCACAACCAAGCAGCCAGGATCCTACATCAGGAGCTCGCTCTGAAATACGGCTTCCTTGAGCAGAGGATGCCTTATTATCGGTACTCGCCAGAGCCAGTCCTCGAGAACAGCCGTGTCAAGCTCTACTGGGACCGGCCCATCATCACAGACAGGACTATTCTAGCGAATAGACCTGATATTGTGTTGATGGACCGGGAGCAGTCGCGGGTGTTTTTGGTGGATGTCACTATCCCGCATGACGATGGTTTCGTGAAGGCTGAAACTGAGAAGAAGAGGAAGTACCTCGACTTGGCCCACGAGATTGTCGACATGTGGGCTGTGGCCTCTGCTGAAATCATCCCAGTTGTTCTGTCCGTCAATGGTTTGATCCCGACCAGTCTCAGTGACAACCTGAAGCGGTTGGGATTCCGTGGCGGTTCCCTCCCGGCCCAGATGCAGAGAGCGGTGCTGCTCGATACAGCCAGGATCGTGCGTCGGTTTCTCTCATTGTCGCCCTGAACCCCGACCGACTTGCGTCTGTTGGGGGTGATACCGTCTCCTCCTCATTTTGGCCTTCGGAGGGGGAGACGAGGTAAATGGAGTAATAATAATAATAATAATAAATCATTTATTAGACGCATAAAGAACACAATAACAAAGTGTTCTCCCCTTAATTGAGACAATAAGAATCGTGTTGACATTATTCTTAGTAAATATTACAGTTAGTAGTTTAGGTTATGTTAAAATTACTCATTAGTCTTGAAGTAGACTAGATTGTAATCTTATAAGGATACACTTTTCCAAGTACACCCTTAAAAAAATATATTAGACGTAAGATTTTACAAAACATTTATCTTCGTCAACATTCTTTACAAACTACCACCGGTTCGGAAAGCTGTTTCTAGGGGGAAGAACTCGCCAAGAAACTCCCTTTAGAGTTGCTCTATTCATAAATAAATTACAAAGTAATACGTAACAATACAATATATAGCAATCTACATAGTTAACACAATAATCAAAACATCACACAATAATGATTTTAATTTGATCTGTAATTACGATTGACGACACGTCTAGTGTGCTAGTGGCCACTTGGCTAGTACAGTCAGCATCAGATACATCTGAACTGTCTAGTCAAATAAAACTACATACTTTAAGGACCATTTATATCTACACTCCAAAGTACTCTAATTAATGTGAACATCCAACGCGTCAAAAATATCTATACAGTCGAATGTCAATATGTTCTATACATTCATATTTTCATAATTAGGTAAACAGTTGTCATATGTCAGATTTAAATAAATGTAATTGAGAAGTCATGAGCGAAAGATTTTTCAAATTTCGAATGGCCCTCGTGTTTTGACTAATAGTATATAATTATATATACTATACCAATATATAAATCAGAAGTGTTTGTTTGTTTGTACGTGCTAATCTCAGGAACTACTGGTTCGAATTGAATTATTCTTTTTGTGTTTGTGTTGGATAGATAGAAAAAGTGTTGAGATATAATTGAAAATTTTAGTGCTTAGATATTTTTGGATCCATAGAAGCTCACATCAATTTGAAATCTGTTGTGTGTAGAAGTTAATGAAAAATTAAATTCCAACAATTATTTGGCTACTTTAGATGCTCATCTACTTCTGACGCTGACTGTACTTAACAGGGGACGCTACCAGCGCTTTTCCATACATTTTCCATAATTTTCGCAGAGGAAAAACGTGGACGTCTCGGCAAAACAAAGCTACTCAAGGAATTTCAGGTGAGGGATACTGGACCAGTATGGACCAGTAGGTAAGTGACCATTACGAAAACAAGCACAGATCTAATAAACATGTTCATATTTCGCAATGACCTAACGAACTTTGAGGGCCATTGACTGATATGAAGATAGACATAATATTTAACTAGTTGTGCCCCGCGGTTTCGATCGTCGTATAATATAAATTAATTATTAAAGGCATGCACATGTCGGCCGTTCTCGGTAATTCTCAGTGTTCTATTAGGTTTCGTTTATCATCTATAGTAATATTATAAAGAGGAAAGATTTGATTGTTTATTTGTATAGAATAGGCTCCGAAACTACTGGACCGATTTGAAAAATTCTTTTACCATTAGAAGCCGACGTTATCCGTGATGAACATAGGCTACTTTTTACCGCGGGAAAATGCTTCATTCCTACGGGAAATCTAAAATAAAAGTAAAAGCTAGCGGCTTGGCCCGGGAGATAGCGCCATCTATCCAAAATACGGTAGATGGCGTTTTATACTTTTCTACGCGGACGAAGTCGCGAGCACCAGCTAGTCCATACTAATATTATAAATGCGAAAGTAACTCTGTCTGTCTGTCTCGCTTTCACGCCAAAACTACTGAACCGATCCTCATGAAATTTTGCATACACGTTGTCTGGGACACCAGGGCCCTGATTCTGTATGCCAAATACGATTCCACACTCTTGGTCTTACTTTTTCAAACCACGTCTAATGTTTTGCCTTGTCGTGTCATTGCATTCTTATGTCTCTATTCTGATGCCCCAAGACAAATTATATATAGCACGTTATGATTTCACAGAATCCTCAGTATACTATTTTATTTATGACGTTTCTTGAAAAAGTAAGACAAGAGTGTGGAATCGTATTTGGTATACAGAATACAGGCCCTGAAAGGACATAGGGTACCTTTCATCCAGGAAAAAAGTAATGTTCCCGAGGGATTATCTAAAATATAAAACTGTAACTGACGCCTGGCCAATGTGTTATAGCAACAAGTTGTCAAGCGTTGTAATTGCTTTTATATTTTTAATTTGTCATCGCGTACGAAGTCAAAGGCACCAGCTAGTATATTAATTATATAGAAGAAAGATGTACTTATATGTAGCATATATATATATATATATAGTACGTATGTATGTAATAGCAGCTATGTATAGTAGCCCAGCAGTATCTAGTACCTTAATAAAGAAAATATCTTTTAAAAAAATAATAGTGTTGAGATTAATTTATTTTGCATATATATTAAAATACTTTTACTATTAAAATTGAGTGACAAAAATTCTGTATTTTTTAAAAATGTAGATCGATATTTTTTGTATTTTGACTAGACCTTCTCGGCTTTAGAAATACAGAAATATTACTTACCAACCATTTACCAGTACTATTAATTCACACACACGCTACCATAGACAATTAGACACTAATGGCTGCCAAAAAAATTCATTAAAAATATATTTCCAAAACTATTCTGTGATACAAAAATAAATATTCCCGTGTCACCACAACTAAATTATTTTCATCAATCATAAAATGTCATTAAATTATTTTCATCAATCATTAAATGTCATTAAATTATTTTCATCAATCAGTACACAAGACCACGTCTACACGTCAAGATAGATAGGTATCGTCTCTAATAAACAAATAATAAACATAGCCATCATAGCATAATATTTATAAAACCTTGACCTGTTCATAAAAAAGGGTACACTTAAACACAAAAGTTATTGAAAATACAATAATTTTACAGCAATAATATTAATACTTCTGGTACTAATCCTTATTTTTAATATATCTGTATATTTTATATCTATACTTCTATACTAATATTATAAAGAGGAAAGATTTGATTGTTTGTTTGTTTGTATAGAATAAGCTCCGAAACTAGTGGACCGATTTGAAAAATTATTTTACATTTAGAAGCCGACATTATCCGTGATGAACATAGGCTACTTTTTACCACGGGAAAATGCTTCATTCCTACGGGAAAACGGGTAATAGGACAACGGGTAGTAAGAATTGTCCTTCCGTATACTTATCTTTTTCACATAACTTCTAAACGGCTGAACCGATTGGGTTGAAATTTTATATGGCTATTTCGATGGTTTACTGGATGATTTAAAAATACAATTGGACCCGGTAGGTGGCGCTGCTGTCGGTATGTCAACTACTAAACGGCTTAACCGATTGGGTTGAAATTTTGTAGGTATATTTACCATTTCCATGGTTTCACAGACACGAATGCACAGACACAGATACAAAGACTGTATGTATATGTTATCTATCTTCGTATGTACTCGCATTCTTATACAAATAAAGTTTATTACTATAATTACTTATTAAGATGATTAAGATTTTGGAAGTCGGTTGAAAAGGCCAAACTTATAACACCCCATTTTGCGTCAGGCGTCGCGAGTTAAATAGTGGTAGGTAGGTAGCGCAGTGACAAAAGTAGAGATGCCTCAAATGCATCTAAAATTTATCTAATTTCGTGCACGACTGTCCTTCATTGACTTGTTATGTAAAATAAACAATAATTTAAAACACATCTCTGTGTGTTTTTATTGAATCAATAAAATTATTACTTTACCTATACTTACCTACATATTTTTTTGTGATTGTTATTAACAACGGAAAATTACTTTATTTTTAACTTGTAGATGAAAGGTAAAAAAAAAACATACATATAGAGTAAAATGATCTAATGTTGGCACCCCTCCAATTTATTGGCACCCTTTTTTTTACGAGGAGTGATCCGCTTACAGATACCCTACCGCTGGCTAGGCGGAAGGGGTATGTGGGGGTCACCCAGCACCTGATCATAGCGGTACTGGGAATACCCACTAAAACTCCCCGATGCCTCCTTGCCCTTTGAACGGGGTGAACCGGGCTCTACCGAAGCAACAACTCCGATCCACCCCAGGGCAGCCTAGCCATATCTGGCTAGGCTAACGCCAAAGGGGGATTGCCCGGAGGCACCGAGGCAATCCCCAGACGGGGAGGACCTTGTGCAGGCACACACAGCTAGCCAACTATGTGCGCAGGTCCCCTAGGACATTTGAAAACGAGCTAGATATGTCCGCCTTCTCCTGCCCAACCGCCTACGCCTGAGAGAAGCGAGACCGGCCTCTTCCTCTCGCTCCCTCTCAGCTGCCTCCTTCTGCGACATTACGAATTCGCAGAAGGAAGCAACCACTTTCCAGGTGGTCTCACTGTCAAGCATGGCTTCAACCATGCTTGACAGCGAGACGTACAATTTATTGGCACCCTAAACTTTTCACTGAAAAATAAGAAAACTATTCCATAAACTGTGTTCCCACAAAAAATAGATAAATCTTAGGTTTATGAGAATTGCTAACACTAAACAGTCAAATGATTTAAACATTGTCAAACTTTCAAATTTTATTTGAGTTGAACAATAATAGGTCGAAAGGTGCCAATAAATGGTCGTATTTCTTAAAGTGTCAATAATTGGGTATTTTCCCCTAAGTATACGGTCGATATGAGAACCTCTTTTTTTGGAAGTCGGTTAAAAATAGAATAAACGATTCAAAAGAGATCAAGATAAATTGGTTTGAAGCTTTGTTTGTATAGTAAAGAGGATTAGACATCAGGGTCAGCATTTTATTCTTTACTAACTGCTGGACGCGACTTCTCCCGTGTAACTTTACAAAAGGCCTTCCTCGATAAATGGACCATCCAATACAAAAAGGACTTTTCAATTTGATCCAGTAGTTCTTGAGATTAGCGCGTTCAAACAAACAAACTTGTCTCTTCTGTATTTTTTATTTGAATCTGCATTTTATTGGGTTCATTTGGCATATTGGAATCTGATAAAAAGAACAAAAATGTATATTCTTCACATGACTGATATTAATATACTTAGATAAAAACTAGCAGCGAAACTCGGCGTTGCTCGGGTTGAAATACATGATTCTTATATCATTATATTTTTTTAACATAGTTATAGATTTCTATCTTAGATATTGAGATACTTATTAGACCATTAAACATACGGTGTATATAGAGAGAGTATATAAAATATATTATAGTTGTCGGTTTAAACAAACTTTCTAGAAGATAAGTTCTAGAACTTTCTAGACTTTTCAAGAAAATTTCAAATCGATTTTGACAGTTGCACACATTTTGGAACTTTCTAAACTAAAAGGACAGATATATATTTTTGCGTCCGGTCCATTACAACCAATTCCCAAATTGCCTGATTCCCATTTCGCCTGAAATGCAAATTGCCTTTCCCATTACAACCTAATCTCAAATTGCCTGATTCCCATTTCGCCTGAAACCCGAAATGCCTTAGTACCAAATTGCCTGAAAATTTGAAAATTGAAAATATTATTAGATATATTATGCGCTCATGTTTAGTTTATTGTTTATCAGAGCCAAGCCAATTTTGTTATTTCGATTTAGGATTCAGTCTATTTACTTACTACTATTTAGGATTCAGGCGGCCGTATTGACATTTCAGGCAATTTGGGAATTGGTTGTATTGTATGTATTGGATTTGGATTGGATGGATGGATGGACCCAACGAAAACGAAAGGAGTAAGGATAAGGAGATTAAGGAGTAATAATGTTATGGACGGACGGACCCAACTTTTTCTTGTATTTTCAATTTTGGTTTGGTACTTACTTTTCAAGAACTTTCGCTCAAGAGTAAGCACATCAAAAATTTCTTCAAAAACTACTGAACCGATCTTACTGGACTGTGCGTCGGCATTTTATTAGTACAAAAGAGACGCTTTTAAATGATAGCGCGACTTAATGTTGTCGCGCAACGACATCTGTCGTTCCATGAATATACTTGTACTACCGCCATCTTTGATAAAGTCATAATACTACGTGTATACTATCTACAAAAAAAATTGCACAGTGAGTTGAGTAGGCTCTTTTCGTATAATATATACTAACGTAAAATTTTAGTATTTCAATAAATTTTAGATAATTGAAGGATAACGGAAAAATATAAATTGCCGATTTATTTTCACAACCCAAGAGCCAAAGTACTCTTTGGCCAAAGTATCATAAAATCAATATTGGATTGACATTCCCGCTAAATGTCATTGTCATAGAAACTTCAGACTCAATATCTAACACACTGACCCTGTAATATATATCACTGGACAGGCTGTTCCATACAAATGCCATTATAATTT
This sequence comes from Synanthedon vespiformis, assembly GCA_918317495.1. Lineage (NCBI taxonomy): Eukaryota > Metazoa > Arthropoda > Insecta > Lepidoptera > Sesiidae > Synanthedon > Synanthedon vespiformis. The sequence goes on along the minus strand of OU906975.1, from coordinate 3,371,085 downwards.
CATGTGCCATTTTGAAATGCCGCCCTTGGAAGTATTTAGAACTAATTTTGACGTTTGCGTATTTTTATTCCATATACGGTTGTCGGAATTATAGTTCCAATTACAGTCGCTCCATACTCCATACTCCATAGCCGCTATAACCTACAGCGCAAAAATGGCGTTTTTCAAATAAGCATAAAAATAATTTGACAGCAGCCTGTCCAGTTGTATATACATGTCCGTGATCTGTCAATGTCAATGTCAATTGTCAACAACAAACCAGTGTTTTCAGTTTTGTATTCGATGGAGGTTAGGCAATTTTAGTTTCGTAGTTCTCATTATAATTATTTACCTAATAGTTTATTTAAATAAGAAAATTACGTAATGTTTTCCTCATTTTCTTCAAGAAAAATTGTGTAAACGAATCGTGATATCTTAATACTCACCTTTATATGTATATTTTTGTAAATATTTAAATATAGATAATCGTAAAAAGTGTTCTTAAAGACGATTCTCGAAATAGAATCGTAGTTTTCTTCGTAAAAGTTTCAAGTAAGTATAAAAATCGCGTTGGTTTAGTTTTTAAACTTTACCAGCTGAACTTAATAGGACATATTGTTTGTTACATTTAGTTAAATTAAAACATCGTACAAGTCCAAGGTCGTAAAATCAGACTTTGAACTTCTATTGGACTTTTAACCGATGAAAACAAGAATATATTAACTGAAATATATTTTTTCAAGTAAGTGCGTGAATTAATATTGCTTATTTATACTAATATTTAATATTTGTTTGTTTGCCTATTCAATAATAGGCTTCAAAACTAGGGGACCGATTTGAAAAATTCTTTCACTGTTGTGAAGCTATTTTATCAGCGAGTAACATAACATAGGCTATATTTTATAGTCACGCGGACGAAGTCGCCTGCAACAGCTAGTGTATAATAAAACCTATAACAAGGCCTCTAAAAACTGGTCTAAAATGTTAATGTAAGTATTTGAGCTACAGTTTTGGTGTAGGATTCAAAAAAGGTTATATTTATGATCCCTCTTTTTCAAAGAAGGTTATATTTATGACGTTTGAAACTCCTGAGCTCTTATAACCCAAATATTTTCAAAGTTGGAGTGAATAGGCATCCTTCTTGGTGAGCTCGCTCCATTGTAGGCCACATCCTTGCTACACACAGCTATTAGTTGTTGGCTAAGAGAAAATCCATCTCTAATAAAAACATTATAACTTTATATATATACTAGCTGGTGCTCGCGACTTCGTCCGCGTAGTAAAAAAGTATAAAACGCCATCTACCATGGAATGGATCGCTAAAAATATCACCAAGCTGTTGTCATGTTAGTCGCTTCACCAATTCTGAATAGATGGCGCTGTCAAGTGCATGCCGGGCCAAGCCGCTTGTATTTACTTTTATTTTAGATTTCCCGTAGGAATGAAGCATTTTCCCGCGGTAAAAAGTAGCCTATGTTCTACACAGATAATGTCGGCTTCTAATGGTAAAGGAATTTTTCAAATCGGTCCAGTACTTTCGGAGCCTATTCAACACAAACAAACAATCAAATCTTTCCTCTTTATAATATTAGTATGGACAGCAGTGTATTTGTTGTCACTGTGCTATTTTATGACATTAAAATAATGTTTAGTATATATAACAATCTAGCGACACAATCCCAGCTTCGCCCGGGTTCAAAATAAAAAATATCAAAATAAATATTTTAAGTTAAGCATCGTTACGAAGTTTTATCAAAATTGGTTCAGTAGCTACACAGCTAGAATAAAAATTATTAAAAAAAAAAATAAAGCTTATTTTTTGAAGTGTTTTCAAAGACCATCATATTATTTATAAGTTATCGACAGAATTACATTTTCGCTGGACGATCGCCAAGCTAACGCACATTTTATTATGAAAAATGTTAATAGATTTTTATGTCTGCAGTTGAAATATGCCCTATATAAATAGAATAGAATAGAATAAATTTTATTTGCAGCAAAGCAAATTTTATAAATTTAATTTATAAAAACACAGGTACATAGGCTCTTAATGCAGGTTGAATAAATCGTTAGAGCCGATAGAGAGGTCACGCACACAATTTACTAAATTGCAGTCTTAAATAGTATACATAGCACGATTAACTTAATTTTAACTAAACACTAATGAGCTCAACTAAAAATAATAATCTTAACTAACAATAATATTAAAACAATAAAACACTAGTCTACTTAGTAAATATTAACCTTAGTCTACTTTTAAACAAACAAAACCTATTGTCGAATATATCAAGCTCTTCAGATCCGATCAACACATCATAAAGAAAGAAAATAATTATAAAGAAGAAAAGTTTGATTGTTTGTTTGTTTGACTCGATACACTGCGAAACTATTGAACCGATTTGAAAAAATTGAGAAAATTGAAAATTGAAGCGAGTAAAATGGGCTATATTTTGTAAAGTTAAGGCCGACAAAGTCGCGTGCAACCAACAGTTAGTTTCATATATTTTTTAGGATTTCCTTTTAGGAATATATTGATATTTTTTCAGTTATGTAAAGATATTGCATCGGTGTGACGGTGGGAGCGATGGCGGTAGAGGAAGCAAGGGTGCCCATGCTTCACGACAGGGAGAAGTGTGCACACAGCAAGCACAATGGTACGTTTTACTGTTGTAGGTGGTAGGTGGCTACCGTCGCCTATAACACATGCAACGCCATAAGTGCTACAAGTGCGCTGCCAACCATACAAGGATTAAGGATAAGGGATAAGGGATAATAAGGGATTGAGGGTAATGGGCTCTGGCGTCCCTTACTCACTCACCGAAACACAACAGCACGTAAATGCTGTTATATCACAGTGGTATTCTGTAAGGTGGTGGTTACTGCCGCCAGACGTGAAATGTGTTAATATTTTACCTTTGCATGTGAGTCATGGATGTTTTGTATTTATAATATTATGTATGGTATGTATAGGTGAATTATTATATTAAGGTTTTAAAGGCGACACTAGTGGGGGCAATCGGCGCATGTGTACAATTGCGCACAAAATTGCTAAGAAAATTGACGTTTTTTTTTCTTATTTCGTAATTTTTCACCTCACTAACTTAACATTGCGGGCAGTGTTGATATTCCTTCCATAAAATCATCGTGCGATGTCGAAGAAGAATATTTTTTTTAAGGCATTTATTCACCATGACGTATTTACTAATACGATAAAACAATCTGTACGCAACAGTACCCAAGAGACTCGAGACGCGCAAACGAAGTGTGGGAGGGGAAGAGCGACTGAGTCTACCAATAACGTGTCGCGTAGTGTGGGAGGGGAAGAGCGACTGAGTCTACCAATAACGTGTCGCGTAGTGTGGGAGGGGAAGAGCGACTGAGTCTACCAATAACGTGTCGCGAAGTGCGAGGGGAAGAGCGACTGAGTCTACCAATAACGTGTCGCGAAGTGCAGGAGGGGAAGAGCGACTGAGTCTACCAATAATGTGTCGCGACGTGCGGGAGGGGAAGAGCGACTGAGTCTACCAATAACGTGTCGCGTAGTGTGGGAGGGGAAGAGCGACTGAGTCTACCAATAACGTGTCGCGAAGTGCGAGGGGAAGAGCGACTGAGTCTACCAATAATGTGTCGCGACGTGCGGGAGGGGAAGAGCGACTGAGTCTACCAATAACGTGTGCCGACACGTGGACTCAGACCCTCACGCTCCTCTGCCCCCTCAAACACCTAAAAATAGAATTCTGCGCACATTTGCCGAGAAGTCTTTATTCGCTACACGAACTACATGTATTTACAAAAAAATATATAATCTATGTAGTACATAATATCAACTGTGTGTCTACAATACGAGAATTAGTTGCTCAGTGTCGGAACTAGATGGTGCTGTGTTGAACGTGTGAAGATATTTTCTTTTATTCCCTCTGCAGCAGAAACACCACCGACCAAACACCTGTCGGTCGCGGAAAGCCATCGACACCTCGGCAGCCCAACACTAGTGGTCACATCACTAGTGGCCGGGGCCATAGCCGGGGCCCTCGCCAAAACCACCATAGCACCATTGGACAGGACAAAAATCAATTTTCAAATATCGTGAGTACAATGTCCTTCTCTTTTATTATTAATGTCTTGTCTCAATAATGTGCCAGTGTCTTTTAATGTGCCATTGCTTTGGCACTTGTCACGCAAATTCCATAGTTCTAGTACTTCGTTCGACGGCTACAAGCCACAAGTAAAAAAATAATAATGTGCATTTAATTTATTTATTATAATATACAATTTTTCGGTCAATTTCAACATTTCTCCAAGCATTTTCAACTATTTCCCAGGCTATTGCTTGGGGCTGCTTGGGAAAATGTTGAAAATGCTTGGGTAAATTGATTAAACAGCCCGGGAAAGTGTTGATGCCTGGAAAATTGTTGAAAAGTCCTTGGGGAAATTGTTGAAAATGCTTGGGGAAATTGAGGAAAATAGCCCGGGAGAATGTTGAAAATGCTTAGGAAAATGTTGAAAATGCTTGGAGAAATTGATGAAATAGCCTCGGAAATGTTAAAAATGCTTGGGGAAAGTTTTGAAATAGCCCGGGAAATTGTTGAAAATGCCTGGGAAATAGATGAAATAGCCTGGGAAATGTTAAAAATGCTTGGGGAAAGTTTTGAAATAGCCCGGGAAATTGTTGAAAATGCCTGGGAAATAGATGAAATAGCCTGGGAAATGTTAAAAATGCTTGGGGAAAGTTTTGAAATAGCCCGGGAAATTGTTGAAAATGCCTGGGAAATAGATGAAATAGCCTGGGAAATGTTAAAAATGCTTGGGGAAAGTTTTGAAATAGCCCGGGAAATTGTTGAAAATGCCTGGGAAATTGATGAAATGCCTGCGAAAATGTTGAAATTTCATCAATTTCCCGGGCTATTTCAACAATAGCCCGGTAAAGTGTTGAAGTAGCCCGGGAATATGTTCAAATATCCCGGGGAAATGTTGAAATTGACCGAAAAATGGTATAATAAATATACTCATTTTTCAGTCAAACGCCATACTCGTGGAGGGCGGCCATAGATTTTCTAATGCACAGCGCAAAGACAGAGGGGTTGATTGCGCTGTGGAGGGGTAATAGCGCAACAATAGCTCGGATAGCCCCATACGCAGCGATACAGTTCACCGCGCACGAACAATGGAAGAGGGTGCTGGGAGTGGACACACCACACACGGCGCAGTGAGTGATCCGATTACATCCCTATCCTATCATTATCCTTGTACTTCATCCCATTTTTTATTATTAGAGATTTAGCTGGCGCCCGCGACTTCGTCCGCGTTCTCTATAGCCTGCAGCCTTCCTCGATAAATGGACTGTCCAACAAAAATTCAAATGGAATCGGTAGTTCCTGAGACTCTTAGTATTAGACCTGAGATAATATTAGTATTAGTAAGATAAGTAAGTATAGATGGGTTTGCTCTTGGCCAGCATCCAGCCGTGTATAGCGAAGACAAGGCCTAAGATGAAGATGTATCTCACCCAGAAGATGCCTATTCACTCCAACTTTGAAAAGATTTGGGTTATATGAGCACGGAAATACAGACGCAATAAAGGAGTGTGGGAATATTTCAGGGTATTCCCAAAGTGAGAGTTTATTTTGCAAGTCCTAAGTGTGGCCCTCCCGTAGACAGGGAGTCCTACATTAAATGTGTGGGAATATTTTAAGGTATTCCCAAAGTGAGAGTTTGTTTTGCAACATTGCAAGTCCATCAAGCGTGGTTCTCCCGTATATGGGGGAATATTTCAGGGTATTCCCAAAGTGAGGGCTTGTTATGCAACATTGCGAGTCCATCAAGTGTAGCTCCCCCATATCTGTGGAAATATTTCAATGTATTCCCAAAGTGAAAGTTTGTTATACAACATTGCGAGTCCTAAGTGTGGCTCTCAGGTATGTGTGGGAATATTTTAGGATATTCCCAAAGCGAGAGCGCTGTTTTGCGACATTGCGAGTAGGTACATCAAGTGAGGCATTCTCCGTAGGTATTCCCAAAGTGAGTTTGTTTTGCAACATTGCGAGTCTCAAGAGTGGCTCCCCCGTATAAAAAAAAATTAAAAAAATGTTTATTAACAATTAGAAAAATCATTTACAATAATAACCATGATTGAAGACTCCTTTTAAACGGAAGCCTGTGCCAGGAGCCTTCGCTCTTCCATAAAAGCTAGTAACAATGTATTATTATTTTTTGTATTTTAAACAAGAAAAAGATTTTTTTTTTAAATAGAATGAATGTGAGCACACACGCGCGCGTCTGAGTGTGTGCGTGTATGTGTGTATTCCCAAAGTGAGAGTTTGTTTTGCAACACAGCGAGTCCATCAAGTGTAGCTCCCCCGTATCTGTGGGAATATTTCAATGTATTCCCAAAGTGAGAGTTTGTTTTGCAATATTGCGAGTCGTAAGTGTGGCTCTCCGGTATGTGTGGGAATATTTTAGGATATTCCCAAAGCGAGAGCGCTGTTTTGCGAAATTGCGAGTAGGTACATCAAGTGTAGCATTCCCAAAGTGAGTTTGTTTTGCAACATAGCGATTCCATCAAACGTGGCTCTTCCGTATGTGTGGGAATATTTTAGGATATTTCTAAAATGAGTCGCATTCTCCGTAGACAGCATCGCGTGCGCCACCTGGTGGCGGGATCGCTGGCCGGCGTGACGTCACAGAGCCTCACGTATCCGCTGGACTTGGCTCGCGCCCGAATGGCGGTGACGCACGCGCAACAGTACAGGACCATCACGGCAGTCTTCGTCAAGGTCGCCGGCGAGGAGGGACTGCGCACCTTGTACAGGTCGGTGTCGGTGTCGTGTGTCTAGGAGTCTTGTCATTGTGCATCTCAGTCTAGTGCTCTTCCAGCGCTCTGTGCTGTGTGAGACAGAATGAATTTTCGACGTAATAAAATGACATAATACCCTTAAATTTCAGAGGATATCCTGCTACCGTGATGGGTGTAGTGCCGTACGCCGGCGTCTCATTTTTCACATACGACTCATTGAAACATAAGTATTTGGGTGAGTACTTGGTTTTGGGGATGCGGGGTTAATATTACGTAACGCAATTTGGGGCGGGGAGGTTGGAGGGTCTTGTTGCGATGCTTTACACGGGCGCGAGGGGAATCCCTCGAGTGTATTCTCCCACGTTGGCAACACTTTTCGTTGGTAAAAATGGTCGTTTGTTTGTTACGTAACGTTCAGGGAGGGGGAGGGGGGGGGGGGATTCTCAAAATACCACCACGCTTGGTCACAGGGGCGAGGGGGGAGGTTTTAGGTTTTTATGTCAGGTTTTTATCTATACTTCTATACTAATATTATAAAGAGGAAAGATTTGAGTGTTTGTTTGTTTGTATAGAATAGGCTCCGAAAGTACTGGACCGATTTGAAAAATTCTTTTACCATTAGAAGCCGACATTATCCGTGATGAACATAGGATACTTTTTACCGCGGGAAAATGCTTCATTCATAGGAAATCTAAAATAAAAGTAAATACTAGCGGCTTGGCCCGGGAGATAGCGCCATCTATCTAAAAAACGGTAGATGGCGTTTTATACTTTTCTACGCGGACCAGCTAGTATTTTATAAAGTTACGCGGACGAAGTCGCGTGCAACAGCTAGTATACCATATTTATGAAACCAGACGAGGAGGGGGGCGGTCTTGGCATATACTTACGAGTGGGGGGGTTGGGTAACAAATTGTAAAAATTGGGTACGTTCCCTAAGCTTGCCGTCTTATTAGGCACGCGTGCCATTACTTACTTCGCCTAATACGGTCCTTATTACGCCTAATATTAGGCGAAGTGAGTGAGTACTTGTTTTTGTTTAGTCAAATCTAAACGTATGTCTCTCTCGTGGACCAGATATAACGGGGTCTCTGCCCAGCGGTGCGGTGAACGTGGTCTTCGGGGGCGCTGCGGGCGCCCTGGGGCAGACCTCCTCGTACCCGCTGGACATTGTGCGCAGGCGCATGCAGACCGCACACAGGAGGCCCGACGGCACATATCCCTACGCCACCATACGGGCGACCCTCGCCACGGTTTACAAGTAAGTATTGTTTGGACCTTCGGGTCAACTTGGGTCAGTTTGTGAGGAGAATTTGGTTCGGTCGGTTGTTGTGGGTGAAAGAGAAAATTTGACACGGCCATGTTTTAACGCGCTATCGTTTCGTTCCTCAAAATTCATTTTCCTGCTAGATTTCTGTCCGAGATAATGATGTCGATAATCGTATGTTGCATGTCGCATTATTGCATGTTTCATGTCGCATTATTGCATGTTTCATGTCGCATTATCGCATGTTTCATGTCGCATTATCGCATGTTTCATGTCGCATTATCGCATGTTTCATGTCGCATTATCGCATGTTTCATGTCGCATTATAGCATGTTTCATGTAGCATTATTGCATGTTATATGTCGCATGTCGCACGTCGATAATCGCATGTGGCATGTCGCATGTCGATAATCGCATGTTACATGTCGCATATCGATTACATGTCGCATGTCGATTATCACATGTTACATGTTGCATGTCGATTATCACATGTTACATGTCGCATGTCAATTATCACATGTTACATGTTGCATATGGATTATCGCATGTTGCATGTCGATAACATGTTGCATGTTGATCATCATAATTATGTCGCATGTCGATTATCGCATGTATGTCCGCGAATTTACCGTTTTACCCCCAACAAAATTCTCGCAATATTCTCCACACAAACAAATGGCCCGAACCCGCGTGAACAAGCCTAAGACCCTTTAGACCCTCCGCTAAGTGACGCGGGTAGCGTCGGCCACCGGTGCGCCGGTGAATTGAAACACGATTATGTTCACAGAGCGCCTATATGAGCGCTATAATTCACCCGCGCCGCTCTTGCGCGCGCTTTCGTTCTCCCATACCAATAGTGCAACGTTGACTCGCGCGCGCAACAGGTCGGAACGCGTATAGCCGAGCGTATAAATTCCACATGATTGTTACGCACGGCACACGCGTGACGCAGCGTCCACTGGCTTCAAACGGACCCCGGTGAGCCGGTGTACTGTGCGCCGGCGACTTAGCGGGGGGGCGTAACGTTTCAAAAAGAGAACACTTCACGAAGTACCTCACGCGAGACGAACTCGCTTCCAGACTGGAGGGTTGGCGGGGCTTCTTCAAGGGTCTCTCGATGAATTGGGTCAAGGGACCGGTGGCCGTTGGCATCTCGTTCGCCACATACGACGCAATCAAAGCGGGCCTCAGGGATGTCGCATCAAAGCTGAACAGCTAGCGACACCTGTCGCCGGACGCAATAAGCTCATAATAATGTGAGAAATGTTTCACAGCCGCATTGTGCCCGGAATTTTCCAAGTGTTAAAAGTCTTAAAAAGTTTGAGAGGGTATTATTGTAAAAAAAAAAAAATGTCGCAAAAAAATTTTAAATTCCCGCCGCACGTTGCTAAAAGTTTGGTACTTTTTTTTTTCACTAAGAAGGTAGTTTTTGATAATATGTTTTCCCCCCCTTTGTGAATTGTATCAATGAATGTCCCGCTAAAGAAGGGTAGAATCGGAAATTATCGGGAATTTGAGGGTGATTGTGAAAAAATTAAAAAAAAAATGTGTCAAAAATTCAAAATTCCCGCCACATGTTGCTAAAAGTTTGGTACTTTTTTTTTTCACCAAGACGAAGGTAGTTTTTGATAATATGTTTCCCCTCCCCTTTGTGAATTTTATCAATGAATGTCCCGCTAAAGAAGGGTAGTATCAGAATTTGTACATTATATTGTGATCTTCATAATCCGAGCATGATTCCGTACGATAAATAAATAAATAATATAAATAAATTTATAGTTTATTAATGATAATATTATGTGGGTAAATGTGAAATATAATTATTATAAAATGGATGTATTATAATATTTATATTTATAGAGTTTTTTCTTTTCTTATAGATAAATATTAATTTTCCTATAATTATATCTTGTATCCAATAATGTGTTACCTTTCCGTATTATTTAAAAACCATACCAAAGTACTACAAGTATGGATTTTGCGTGACAAATGCCAAAGCGGCACTTAAAAAGTACGCCTAAAACGTAATCATGGCGGAGTCAATGGTAAAAGAAAAGGTGGTAACGACAAACTTATACTATTCACTTTGAACTCTAATGCGTTGACGTAGAGTCGCATTTTCTTTAAACGACAGACGTTTGGTTGGTTTTAAACGCCAGAGTTGATGATCTACGCGTAATAATATGTCAACTTTTAAACGTTCCATAAAGTTCCTAGCGAAATCCATAGCTGTAGTCAAAGATATTTGATTGGTCTCGCTTCGCTCGACTAGATACAGCCGCCGTACACGAAAAATGCGGCAACAAATAGTACGCCGAATTCGGCGTACCCGAGCTAGTCAGACTGCAAACTGTGTGTGATGTGTACGTGGCCGAATGTTTTATTAAATTGTGGGCATGATAAAATGCCAATTTGCGCAGTGAAACTGTGTAAAAATATAATTAAACCGTATAAAAAGTGATAAATAGTGACGATGTTTTACACACACTACAGTAAAAAGTTATCGCATTCACGGAGCTATTGCTTTTAGGTAGGGCCGTATCTAGTCGCGTGCAGCGAGACCAATCTTTTATCTATTGATTTTAAAGACCCCAAAAATATTTTTCTAATTATTTTATGTTAGCCACCCTTTTAAACAACTAATAGGACTGATAAATGTAAGACAATAAACTCGACCTCTGATAATGATAATGTGTATACTATGATATGATATTATGAATTATGCGGAAAAATTGAGGAATTTTAAGCTGTTTACAAAATGATTCATTTGAATGATTGTCTGTCCGAAAAAATACTAAAATCATTGTCACTTACGTATTGAGGGTAACGTTTCTCATGAAGCCTATGAGAAAGCATGCTATTATTGAGCAATTGCCACTTTGTAGCATGAAAATATTGCTAGCAATGAGCATGCTCGTTTTGAGCATGCTCAAAAGTCGGCGCCAGACATAGCAACAATATTTGAACACTTGTGAGGCGCGGGTATTTGGGTATTTATTCAAAGTTTGATTACATCTTTGCACTTTGCCATTCGGTGTCGGTTTTTGGAGCGCACATCAAAGCGTTCAAAGTTCTAACAGTGCGTAGCCTGCTACACTTGCGCAAAGTCCAGTGGAGTTATTTTCATAATAACTCTTTCTTACCTTAATAATAAAAAAAATACCGACTTAGCTTAGCTTACTTAGCTCAATAATAAAAAAATAGAGACTTTTTAGCTTATTTTTTTGTAAACTTCAATAATAGAGATATACTGCGTCCATAAAGTCGTCGTCCATCTTTGTTGTTATCTATTTGAATACTGTGAAGCGAACGTGTCTGCAAACCATATCTGTCAAGCACAACAACAAGTGTTCAAATGTGTGAGCAAAGTAGCTCAAAGTCTTTGTGCAAACATTTGACTGTATCTGGCGCCAGCTAAAAGCCAACAGTCGTTTGATTTTTGAGCATGCTATAGAAGGGGGCGTGCTCAGAGTCCTCCTGCCATGCTTAATATGACAGACATGCTCATAAAAAAGCATGCTTATAAGCATGCTAGCTTTAAATATATTAAATAAGCGTACGGTGTACCCGCTTCAGGTAGCATGCTCGAAAATCAAACGACTGTTGATTTTTGAGCATGCTCAAAATGAGCACGCTCATTACTAGAAATGTTTCGACACAGATGTTACTAAGTGGCGATTGCTCAATAATAGCATGATAATGAACATTAATTCAATTTGTCGGTAGCTTAAGAGTATTCTTTTAACTCTCGTTTTAAGCAAGCTTATAAGCATGCGTTTTATGATCATGTCTGTCAGTAGCATACATTATGTTAGTAGTGTGACAATGATTATAGAATTATTTTTGGGATAAAAATCAATGTTGTCAAATATTGTGTCCGCAGTTTTTGTACAGTATTTTTGTAAAATATAGTGATTATCAGTTTTGAAAAAAAAAATTAAAACAATTTTGTGTGCATGCACTGTGACCGTGTTTTGTGTACTTAAGAAAATCCCTTTGAAAGTGAGTCAATCAATAGTATTTTTTCTTTCAGTATAAAAAAACGTAGGTAATTAAGACTATTGTGACGTTTCAATGATCAGTTCTGATTTAAGGATGTCCATGGGATTAGTATCCATAATTATGAGATTAATCCCACGGACATTAATTAAGTGTAGATTGACCAGATAAAGTAGTGGAAGGGCACACTGCGTTTTGCAGCCATTTTGGCGGCCCGTCTAACAGCAGTTACCACCACCCCCTTACAGAAGACCACCGTGAAATAACAGCATATGTGCTGTTGTGTTTCGGTGTGTGTGTAAGGGATGCCAGATTCCATCACCCCATCCCTTCCTTATCCCTTAACCTAAATCCTTCTACGATCGGCAGCACACTTGTATTAGTAGCACTGGCGTTGCTAGTGTCACAGGCGATGATAGTGTAAAGCTACCGACTTACATGCTCATTTCTAGCACGAAAGCATGCTATATTATAAGCAATTGCTACTTAGTAGCATGTGTGTGTTACAACATTGCTAGTAATGAGCATGCTCAAAAATCAACAGTCGTTTGATTTGACGAGTATCCTACCCGAGTCCACCCTCCCCACCGCTTCATGCTTATTAAAGGAGCATGCTTATTTTGAACATGCTCAAAAATCAACAGTCGTTTGATTTGTCGAGTATGCTACCTGTGGCCCCTTCCACATTGCTTCCATGCTTATTAAATGAGCATGCTTGTTTTGAGCTTGCTTAAAAATCAACAGTCGTTTGATTTGACGAGTATCCTACCAGAGTCCCCCTTCCCTACTGCTTCATGCTTATTAAAAGAGCATGCATGTTTTGAGCATGCTTAAAAATCAACAGTCGTTTGATTTGTCGAGTATGCTACCTGAGACTCCCTTCTACACTGCTCCCATGCTTATTTAAGGAGTATACTTAAAACGAGCATACTTATTTCTGGCAAATGTGAACAGTTTTAAGCAAGCTTAAGAGCGTGCTTTTTATGAGCATTTCTGTCAGTAGACTAAAGGGATAAGGATAAAAATGCCTATAAACAGAACGGATCATATCATCCCTTATTGAAATCTGATATCTTTCTTGGACATAATGATTTTATAAGTTTTCTTTCCTTGTATAAAATTTTTTGTGCATGTCATTCTAGATGTAAAAAATTTTTAGTGCATTTTTTTATACTACATCATTTGTCTAGTCTAAGTGTTAATATTTTTGTTTATATTGAATATACTCTTCCTAGGTCAATGTCAACATACTATATAATATTTAATTTATACTTAGTTATTGAAATGTATATTTGTTAATTAATGTATATTTGAAATAAGATATTATTTTTTTATTACCATAAAGTCAAAATATATAATAAGATCACCGGAAACCGTTACGCACCATTCGTTTATTGCGTAAGATGATTTTTGACAGCAAAAAATAAGAACAAGCCGACTCCCCCCCCCCCCCCATTTGTTTACCTTACAAAGGTAGTTACTAGTAATTACCATTTTGTGTTTAGTCCCAATACTTTTATACCACCGAATGAATTTGAATGAATGAGCAACTCTTTTTGCAACGTCACAGAGCACCTTTTGCTATACTTTCCGCCTTAATCAATCAATCAATCAAAACTTGAGTCGACATAAGTAAATAGCAGACGCTAACAGTAGGTACGGTTTTATGTGATCTTACGTAAGAACTGAAAACCCCCTTGTAAGAAATAACAAGACATGGTCAACCCCCCCCCCCCTAAAGTGTCTTACTTAATAAATATTAAATTAGGGGGAGGGGGGCAGTCTATTTTTATTTTTTCTTACATAGGGGTGGGAGGGGGTAAAAACTATCAAAAATCTTCTTAAGTAATAAATGAATGGCCCAATTTAGCATGTTCTAGCACAATTTATTTTAAAAATCGAATACTTTTTACAAATGTTTTTCCTTTGAGAATGTTATTAGTGGCCAGTGTTTAAAATCACGATTAAGTCTAGTCTAGATTAAGATTTGTTATGAACTTATTGCAGCGTAACTCGTATAAAGGCCAGCGCACAATATGGCTAAACGCAGTCTACATTCTAGACTGGAGCTTAGATGTGTAGGAGAATGTGTTGGTATATAGTGTTATTTGATTGTAGATTTTATTTCAAAGCGCACAAGGTGCATAATAGTTTGACAGTGAAAAATGTTTAACGCTTATGGCGATATGTGCGCCGGCCCTAATGTTGAATGAATTAAATTTTCTATATGTATTTGTTAATAAAGTGTTTAATCGTTTGAATTTGTTTCTATTTCCTCGTTTGCAAGTATAAAACATATATAATTTAGACTGGATAGAAGAAAAAGAGAAGAGAGGAATATATCCTATTCCTATAAAGGAATAGGATCTAGAAAGCAGACTTCATAATTTGTAGTATTGGGTAGCTAAAAGGGCAGTGGGAAGGCCACAGCTTGTAAAATTGGCAATGGGCAGGCCTACAGCGTGTAAACTTTGCAATAAGCAGGCCTTATAGAATAGTCAGCTGAAGTAAGCTGGCCTCAACTTGTAGAATTGGTAATGAGCAGGGCCTTATAGAATAGTCGGCTGAAGTAAGCTGGCCTCAGTTTGTAGAATTGACAATAAACAGGCCTTATAGCTTTATACAATTAGCCAGCTGAAGTGTAGTGATGGGCAAGCAGGCCTCAGTTTGTAGAATTTGCAATGAACAGGCCTTACCTATAGCTTTATAGAATTATACCGAAACTGAAGTGTGACAGAGACAGTGAGCAGGGCCTCATAGCTTGCAGAAATGACAAGCCGAAATGGTACAAAAAGCCTCAAATCTTGTAAAAATTATCCAACTAAGTGCATTAGTGGGCAGGCCTCAGACTTGTAGTATTGTCTTAACAATAGGTACTACAAGTCTGCTGAATCGTCAATGAGTGGGGAGCGTTACGTATTAAGTATTACGTAGCGCAATTTGGGGGGAGGGGGGCGGTTTCGTAAAACGTTACGGCGCGTTACAGGGCCGGGAGGGGGGCTCGAACAACGCGTTACGTAATATTGTTTTTTTTTTTTTTTTTATTTAAATAAAAAAAAAAACTAGGGAATTAGAATCTCCCAAGTTGGCATCCCTTTTCCCTCGATTGTAATGTACGTCATTTATATTTTGTTCACTCAAGTTGGCAAACTTTTTCGTTTTTGTACGGGGAATCCCCGGACTAAATATTAACATGAATATGAATAATTAAAATAAACAACACCCGCATGTATTGCGAGTTAGAAATCTCTTGTTTTATTTATTATTACCGCAAACGCGTTTAAAACAATAACAAAAGTATTTTAGCGACTTTCCGGTACTTTGCCCAACATAATTGTGACTTTTTTTTTTTTTTTTTTTTTTTTAGGTAAAAATGGTCACCCCCCCTAGGTGGGCCATGACCTTGTCGTGGTGGGGGGGCTTACCCTCAACAATCCGATGGGGTCGCGGGGGGCCGGTGGTTCTCACCGGCCTTTCCTCGTCCCATGGGATTGTTGTTGGGGACCAACAAGGCCCACGCCCGTGTGCTCCGAGCGGGCTCCGTTCAGCGGAGCTCGTCGCGGAGCGCACTTTGGTGAGATCACCCCGGCGGCTGGGGCGGGACATGTAGCCCTCCATGCATGTTCTTGCCAGCTGTCGTCGGGGTGGTTTGGTGGAGTTCAGGGGAACAGGGAGGCCTGGGGGGGTGGCCCTTGGTCCCCTGCTCGTTGTGGAGGCCACCCCGGCGGTTGGGGCAGGACTTGTAGCCCTCCATGCAAGTTCTCGCCAGCTGTCGTCGGGGTGTTTTGGTGGAGTTCAGGGGAACAGGGAGGCCTGGGGGGGTGGCCCCTGGTCCCCTGCTCGGAGATGGCTGGGCAGGAGAGGGCAGGCAGCCCGTCTTCAAATGCCCTCGGGGACCTGCGCACACGGCTGGCTGGCTGTGTGTGCCTGCACGGGTCCCCTCCATCTGGGGATTGCTCGGGTGTCTCCGGGCAATCCCCCTCGTTGGCGTCAGCCTAGCCAGAAATGGCTAGGCCGCCCGAGGAGGGTGGGTCGGAGCAATTGCCTCGGCAGAGCCCGTCCACCCCCCACTCAAAGGGCAAGGAGACACCGGGGAGTTTTAGTGGGTAGGGGCCAGTTCTGCCTGCACGTGCGCACGCGGAGTATACTGGTCGAGTCCCACATACCCTTACCGCCTAGCCAGCGGTAGGGGATCAATAAGACGATTTCTCCTCGACAAAAAAAAAAAAAAAAGGTAAAAATGGTCACTCGATAACAATCATTGATAACGTAACGTTTGAGGAGGGGGAGGGGGGGGGGGTACAGAAGAGCGTTCCAGGGGGGGGGGGGAGAGAGGGCTATAAACGTCGTTAAAAATTGCTTGAACGCCCCCTAGGCCTTAAAAGTTGTAGAAATTGGCCAGCTAAAGTAGCAGTGGGATGGCCTCATAGTTTGTAGAACTGGCCAGTAGTGGCTGCGAGCAGGTTTTTATGTGGCCTGTCCTGTGTAATTAATAATTTGGAACAAAAAAAAAAGTCTTATGTTAACAAAAAAAATGATAAATAAATAAAAACACAAAACTTTAAGTACCTAATCATTTATTTCTCACAAGATTGCTTAATTATACGTTAGATACAGGAAATACTTAGTCAATAATTACAGCTAATATTGCACAAACAACTTTCTCATACTCCAACCAGTTTTAAAAGGTACAGTGTATAGTATATGGTACAGTGCTCCCAAAAGATTCGTCAAAGCACTTACTTAATTTTCGAACTCCCTTTAATCTGGAAGATGCGGTGTACTGTATCAGTACATATTCTATCTGTTACATACATACTATTAAAATTACATGGATTTTGACAATTATATTAAAAAAACCGTCACAATTTACGTTATATTCTTTAAAAATGCAACGGAAACGTGTCACAGGAAATAATTATAGAACGTTCTCTATTTGAATGGACCAATGAGCGCGCAGACGTCATAGCAATGTTGCAATAGTGAAATATTAAAAGTCGGTAAAATGTTGCCAGCAAAAAATTTGGGGGAATTTTATTAGGAAATATAAAATACGAATATTTTTGTTTTCAACAAGCAATAAATAATTTGTAAGTACATACAATACATAAATCATTTTTTTTTATTATTATTTATTTATTTTTACTAAAAAATATCAACTAAAATTTTTTACATTAAATGATGGGTACAGGTTAAAAAAATAGTAATTATTTTTCTTATAAGTACAATGATACATTATTTATTTTATTTGATCTGTGGTTTTTTGAGCACATTATATAAGTAAATTATAAGCTTTTTAAGTTTTTAATTTAAAAACTTAAAAAGCTAATATATCTGTTTTTAGACAGATATTCGTTATTTTGTGTAATTTTGGAACAAACTTATATACCTATTTAGTTATTAAGCATTCAGTATTATAGTTAATTTTAATGTTTTACCCAAGAATTTTATTTCATTTGTATGCTAAACTAGGATATTTTCATCGAAGTATGTAGGTAAGACTCTTAGACCAAATAAAATTTAAAGACAGAATTTTGTGCCGATTCCGTTTTTTGACTCCGACAGAATTTTGTGACGACTCCGTTTTTTTGACTCCGACAGAATTTTGTGACGACTAAGTTTTTTTGACTCCGACAGAATTTTGTGACGACTAAGTTCTTTTGACTCCGACAGAATTTTGTGACGACTCCTTTTTTTTGACTCCGACAGAATTTTGTGACGACTAAGTTTTTTTGACTCCGACAGAATTTTGTGACGACTCCGTTTTTTTGACTCCGACAGAATTTTGTGACGAGTCCGTTTTTTTGACTCCGACAGAATTTTGTGACGACTCCGTTTTTTTGACTCCGACAGAATTTTGTGACGACTAAGTTTTTTTGACACCGACAGAATTTTTTGACTCCGACAGAATTTTGTGACGACTCCGTTTTTTTGACTCCGACAGAATTTTGTGACGACTAAGTTTTTTTGACACCGACAGAATTTTTTGACTCCGACAGAATTTTGTGACGACTCCGTTTTTTTGACTCCGACAGAATTTTGTGACGACTAAGTTTTTTTGACACCGACAGAATTTTTTGACTCCGACAGAATTTTGTGACGACTCCGTTTTTTTGACTCCGACAAAATTTTGTGACGAGTACGTTTTTTTTTGACTCCGAAAAGTCTCCATAATCGCCTCACTTAATTTATGGATGACGTCATAGGGAGCGTGAGAGTCTGTTATCTAGGTAGTTTTAGTTGAAAATTCTCGTCTAAAACTATTTTATTTTTGGGAACACCAGTACTAGCTTACACGTTATAACAAAAAATCACTAATAGTTCCCAAAAAATATCCCCTGCTTTATTGAAAAAGGCAGTTTTAAAAGGATTGAATAGATAGTTTGTTTTACGAGTCATAATGTCCCAAATGATTGATATGGTGGTAGTATCGTCTGTTCTGATAGTCGGCCGTCTGCTGTGGCGTGGTCACTGGTGTTTGTAAGTACTGCGGGTACATGACGCCTCCGTACAGCTGAGAGAGGACGTCGTAGGGAGGGTGAGAGGGTGGCGGTGAGCGCGGAGGTCGAGGAGTCGCAGCCATGCTGAACAGAGCTTCTGGGTCGCAGACGAACTTGTAAACGTAGCGTTCCCCTGTAAAAAAATATTACTTATATAAAGTTTCTTAAAGAAGTCGAACCCTTTAGCCGCCAGGGTCACAATTATTTTCAGGTTCATTACGTCGGAGCCGGATATATACGACAAATTGCATACACGTTGTCTGGGACACCAGAAAGTATTTTCTAATGGAAATTATTTTTATCATGGAACCACAGAGCCATCTAGCCTCGATCGTTGTATTCCAACCAATGTAAATATTTTGAGGAAATTTTATTAATCTTTGCAGTGCCATCTAACGTCGAAGAATTGTATTTCTTGAGTAACTCACGATATTTCGCAAGTTCAGTGTTTTATACCCAACGAAATTCTCCATAATTTTATTGTTATCTAAAGTGGCTAAAGGATGCTCCCTTACCATAGTACCAGTGACCAAAACACGGTCCTCCTTTATTTGCACATCTACTAAAAAGAACTTGTTTTCATTGCCATCTTAATACGTATTTTTGTTTCTTATTTGCGTATTTTGTATTCTGTTATTGTAAAGTGTTCTCATCGTTTGGTAGGTTCTCGAAGTTGCCGATATGTGTGTACGACAGAGTTGTCAAATTTCGACTAAAGGCTGGTTTACACGGGCTTAGTAGCTTCATAAGTGCTTAGTACTTGTCACTTAGTAAATAGGATCGATTTCTATTCACAAATACTAATACAACACTAATACTGAGCACTAATCTCACAGTTTACACTTTGGGACTTAGTATTAGTGACAAGTACTAAGCACTTCAAGTCAAGAAAGCAAGCGACCAAACGTATTCGTGGATTACTTTGCGAAGGCGTCACATACATTGCTGGGGGGCGCATCCTTTTTTGTTTAACATATCACTGCTAACGCGTCTAAAGAAGTTTTCACATTAAAAATCTACAATAAAACCATAGAGTAAATAGTTATTTAACCAGTAATAGAGAGGCAAGCTCCGTTTTAAACATGAAACTTCCGGCTCTATTTTCTTTATGGCTCACTTGATGTCGCTAGTAATGTCGAATTTGATGTTAAATGATGTTATTCATATTGACAACATTTTTACTTTCTTTATGGCTCACTAGATGTCGTCATATAACAATAAAATATTGATAGATTCCGTGCAGTTTCTTTTTTTGCTCACTAGATGTCGCCATATAACATGTCCATGATACGAATTGACTGACTACAGCGACCTTTGAGTTAGACGGATTTTTAATAGAAACTCATAATCGACTTGGGCGCCTTTGACGGATTTTTAATGGCAACTCATAATCGTATTCGACATATTACTGGTTAAGTAACTATTTATTCTACGATAAAACTAATAACCTGCGACTTTCTGCATAATGCCCTTCTCGTAGTAATAGCGAAGCGATCGCGATAACTTGTCATAATTCATTGCCGGACGATTCTTCTGTGCTCCCCAACGTCGTGCGACCTGCAAATTAATAGCACACGCTATAATAAAAAAATATAAACTAAGTAACCATTCTCATATGATTCTAATGAATAAAATTACTTGTTCATTGACACACTTCAACATGTTTTGCTATCTAAGTTGGGTAAAGGCGGCCACACGACCGTGCCAACAAGTCAAATGGAACGAATTAGTTAGTTTAGTTTAAAATTAAGCCTAATTGCTCTATCGTGCTTGGCCGATTTTACGATTTTCACATTCACGGACGAATTCTTACATCGCATCGTTCCATTTGGCTTGTTGGCACGATCGTGAGTGGCCGCCTTGGGACTACTATTTAATAGAATAGATTGCCCCGTATTCCGATTTCTAACTTATATTATTGTTATTATTACATTATATTATACAAGAAAACTAATCTATACTAATATTATAAAGAGGAAAGATTTGATTGTTTGTTTGTTTGTATAGAATAGGCTCCGAAAATAGTGGACCGATTTGAAAAATTCATTTACCATTACAAGCCGACATTATCCGTGATGAACATAGGCTACTTTTTACCGCGGGAAAATACTCCATTATTATGGGAAATCTAAAATAAAAGTAAATACTAGCGGATTGGCCTGGGAGATAGCGCCATCAATCCAAATCAGGTGAAACCTCGCAGAGATATTTTATTTCGATGGGTGAAACGACAAACATGACAACTGCTTGGTGATATTCCACGGTAGATGGCGTTTTATACTTCAACGCGGACGAAGTCGCGAGTACCAGCTCGTAGTATATATATATATATATATATATATATATATATATTCTGTATGTGTCTAATACGTCTTAATACGTTTTAAAAATTATTATTTGCTGAATATAGGTTAACAATGGTTTTACAATAAATTAGGCTCACTACATTCTACCCTTTAGGGTGTGCAAATATTTTTGGAACACTACATAACAAAATAAGCAATTAATCACCACTGTCCACTAAATTATCAGACATTAATCTTTTAAATCGTAGTAACATTTATTCACTAGAAATTCTTTCATTTTCTTCTTAAATAAATTTATATTGAGCTCCTTAATATTGTTCGGGATCTCGTTATAAATGACCGGTGTTAGACAAAAAACACTTTTGTGCATAAGAGCTGTGTGTGCTTTGCGAATACATAGTCTATTCGGATCTCTTTGAGCTCTTTTACTGTGCTCTGATACTCGTCTAAATATGATAAATATGATACGTCTAAAATTTTACTTATTTACTTAAAAATATTAAAAATATTTACTTCTTCAGGTTCGTGCAATTTGAACTCGAGTCCTCTTCCGGTCCATGCCACGCATCTGGCACCTTCCGCCAACAAAGACACCAAGAATTGCCATAACTGCAAGGCACCACGGCGACCGCCACCTGTCGGCAAAAAAAAAAACAATTTTTTGGCAAAAGAGTGAACAATTTGAGCAGTCACTTGGACAGTCCGTCTGACAGCAGTCTGGGACTGCTGAAGTTCTACAAAAGTGAAATAATAATTCCTCTCTCACAACTAGTTACCAAACAGCGAAAAAAATGTCTTCTCTTGCAACTGGTTATGTAATTTCAGTTACGAATATGGATGAAGGGAGTTGGCAGCGCACTTGCAGCACATTTAGCGTTGCTTGTCAACCTTAAGGTGGCGCTGGACGAGCGTGGGAACTCAGTAATAGAGCTATTTGAGAGATAATGTTGTCTCAACTTACTGTAAAGCCGGCGCCAGATACAGTCAAATGTTTGCACAAAGACTTTGAGCTACTTTGCTCACACATTTGAACACTTGTTTCTTGTACTTGCTAGACATGCTTTGCAGACACGTTCGCTTCACAGTATTCAAATAGATAACAAACAAGATGGTCGACGACTTTATGGACGCAGTATATCTCTATTATTTAAGTCTACAAAAAAATAATCCAAAAGTCTCTATTTTTTTATTATTAAGCCAAAATAGAGTTATTGTGAAAATAACTCCACTGCATTTTGCGCAAGTGTAGCAGGCTACGCGCTGTTTGAACTTTGAACGCTTTGATGTGCGCTCCAAAAACCGACACCGGATGACAAAGTGCAAAGATGTAATCAAACTTTGAATAAATACCCAAATACCCACGCCTCACAAGTGTTCAAATAACTGTACAAATATTGTTGCTATGTCTGGCGCCGGCTTTATTCCAATAACCTAAGACAGAATGCGAAGCAACACATTTACGCATTTATTCGACTAGCGAAACATACGCTAGCAATTCCAATATTTTAGAAAATCCTTTATAGATGTAATTTTTTTTACTTTTAAAAGAATATAAAAGCTCACCTGCATGTGTCGTCGTCACGTGTTGGTGCGGTGATGATGCTTCGGCCCTTGAAGGTCCACTGACGCTGACTCCATTTCCATTACTTGATCCACTACAGAGTGTACTGCTCACTGGAATAAGAGTAGCTTTTAACGAATTTGACCGACCTGGGAATGAAGGAGTTTTTCCTGAAATTTGTTGCGCAATGTTTGGAACTTAGTAATGAAGCTATCCTAACAGACCTACAAGGATATTAGAAGCAAGCAGTATATTAGAGATCAGAGCGTTTCGGAGATTAACAGGAGTCCCCGTTAGCGTAGGAGACGCTGCAGGGTTATTCCGGACTCGTACTGGCTAAAATCCAATGATTTTCTAGTGTTACCGTAGCTTGGGGATTGCTCCGGTATCTCCGGGCAATCCACCATCGGCGTCAGCCTAGCCAGTAA
This sequence comes from Synanthedon vespiformis, assembly GCA_918317495.1. NCBI lineage: Eukaryota > Metazoa > Arthropoda > Insecta > Lepidoptera > Sesiidae > Synanthedon > Synanthedon vespiformis. Next base: position 3,348,252 of record OU906975.1, on the reverse strand, counting down.
TGGCTAGGTAGCCCCGGGGTGGATCGGAGTTATTGCCGGTGCCCGGTACGAGGGTTCGTACAAAGGGCAAGGAGGCACCGGGGAGTTTTAGTGGGTAGTGGCCGGGCCCGCTATGACTAACATAGCGCGGTGCGCCGGCTGACCCCCACATACCCCTACCGTCTAGCCAGCGGTAGGGGATCAATAAAAGGATTTCTCCTCGTCAAAAAAAAAAGTGTTACCGTAGCTAGATTCTAACCGGGAATCGAACCAGCGACCCCTGAGACAGAGATAAAAAAAAGCAAACCAATTTTCTCATCCCAATGCTGTTGTTCTGCCGTACTGGTAACAGTTTCTTCGCGAACTTCTTCCGGGGAAACTTCCGCACCGCATTTCCCATATGTAGTACATCTGAAGAATTAAAATAATGTTATATTTTTAATAAATATACCTACGCCAGTTTATCCCCAAGGGTCCCATTTTATAGAAAAAATGTTACCTGTGCGCTTGAAACTCTCTATATTCTGTTCTTGGCTCGACATCGGTTTGACCTTCCCCTTTGCAACTGGAATTAATAATATTATTTTTAACTGGCTGCTGCCCGCGACTTCGCCCGCGTAACATTGTAAATTATATATTAAAACCTTCCTCGAGAACCACTCTATCCATTGGTGAAAACAGCATGAAAATGAGTGCAGTAGTTTTTGAGTTTATCGCGAAAAGACAGATTAATTTATTTTGTGGGAAGAATGACACGGAAACTAAAACGTAAATTCCAAATAGGTCATGAAAGGAGGTCGCCACAATTTAATCAAAAATGAATATTTAACATAAATACGTAGACTCTAAATTACTCTGTTTGCGGCGCATCTGCGTGTGTGTGCCGATGCGCAGGCGCATACAACGTGTGACCCTGGGTTTCATATGCTGATAGCGTCTCACGTCTTGCCGGACAAGGTGCTGGGTGAGGCTCTCTGTAAAGTTTATACAATATGTATATGCATTGAAGACGTGAGTGAATGAAGGTGATATTAAGTCACATTTTTGGTGTTTTTTTATTTTTTTTTGCGTTGATGATGAAGGTAACAGTCCATAATTATGAATAATTACAGACCTTAAGACATTATTGGAAAATAAATAGTTGAAAAAGGTGCTATGTGTGCACAGTTAATTTTAAAAAGCAAAATGTGCACAAAAGTTTACTATTGTTAATGGAAGAGGGAGCCACGAGTATTTTCACTTTTTTTAATTAAATAATAGAGTCCGCATTAAAAAAAAACACACACATTGATTGATTGATAGCCTATGTTACTCGCTGATAATATAGATTCCCAACAGTGAAAGAATTTTTCAAATCGGTCCACTAGTTTCGGAGTCTATTCAATACAAACAAACAGGCAAATCTTTGCTCTTTATAATATTAAGTATAAAATATACCTGTGTTGGTAATGTAGGCTCCAAGGGAGCGCAAAAGGCTGTTGGGACATCCTCACCCCGCACCGCACCCCCCGCACGTCTCGCACATGATTTTATCTGAAACAACAATAATAATCCTTTATATATATATATATATAATATGCTCCGAAACTAGTGGACCGATTTGAAAAATTCTTTTACCATTAGAAGCCGACATTATCCGCGATGAACATAGGCTACTTTTTACCGCGGGAAAACGCTTCATTCCTACGGGAAATCTAAAATAAAAGTAAATACTAGCGGCTTGGCCCGGGAGATAGCGCCGTCTATCCAAAATACGTTAGATGGCGGTTTATACTTTTCTACGCGGACCAACTCGCGAACGCCAGCCAGTATTTTATAAAGTTACTCGGACGAAGTCGCGTGCAACAGTTAGTTTGTAATAAAAATACAAATATGACGTGTCAATATATAAATAAAGCTATACCCACTTATTGCACCTTCGATAATAAGATTCAGAGATGGGGTCCCGCAAATCGACTGACTATCTCCCGATCTAATTACTTTGGTTCACAGCGGGACGTCCGTCGCGACGGGGCGACGCTTTCACTTCCTTTTCCTCGTTTTATAAAACTCCATCGAAACTAACTTTGTCATCTATTCCTACTCAATTACAACATGGGTTTAGTTTCGGAAGTGTTTTTGCTGATCAGTGTATTTAAAAACTTTTTAACAAAAAATAAAACCGCCGAATAAACTGAAAAGCATAAAATAACCTTTACCTAAGTAATTTTGAGTCGCCGCGCGCAATCACTCTTTACGTAATTTTTGCTTGTTTGGCGCCGACTCAAAATTACTTAGGTAAAATGATAATAAGATTATTTTATGCTTTTCAGTTTTTTCGGCGGTTTTATTTTTTGTTAAAAAGTTTTTTTTTTATGTTTTTTTGTGGCTATAATCTAATATTTACTACATGCTTAATTTTTAATTTTCCCATCCCCATTTTCCCACCCTTAGGGTAGGATTTTTTTTTTTCAAAATTTATACGAGACCAACCCTATTAATTAAAAAAGAATTATCAAAATCGGACTACTCTTTAAAAAGTTATGCGTGGTTATACGCTACAATCGGTGAGTGAACAATCAATCATCCCCTGTTTTTCTACCCTTAAGGTTGAAATTTTTTTTCCAAATTAAAATGGGAGCCCCTTGAGGGTGCACCCTTTCATATAAAAAAAGAATTATCAAAATTGGACTACCCTGTCAAAAGTTATGCGTGATCATACATTAAAAAAAATACGCGTCGAATTGAGTACCTTCTCCGTTTTCGTCGGTCGAAAAGGTCTTGTATCAGGGGAAAAGTTATGGGGAAAATTTTTGAAATTTATTCATTAACTAACAATTTTAAAAGCTACGTCATCAACGGGTAACGTCCTTATTAATCTATAGCCTTACTTCTTTAATAATATTATAAATGCGAAAGTAACTCTGTCTGTCTGTCTGTCTCGCTTTCACGCCAAAACTACTGAACCGATCACCATGAAATTTTGCATACACGTTGTCTGGGACACCAGAAAGGACATAGGGTACCTTTCATCGTTCAACGCGGACGAAGTCGCGGGCACCAGCTAGTATTATATAAAGAGGAAAGATTTGTTTGTTTGTATAGAATAGGCTGCGAAACTAGTGGACCGATTTGAAAAATTCTTTTACCATTAGAAGCCGACATTATCCGTGTTGAACATAGGATACTTTTTACCGCGGGAAAATGCATAATTCCTATGGGAAAACGGATAATAGGACAACGGGTAGTAAGAATTATCCTTCCGTACTTAACTTCTTTTTCACATAACTTCTAAACGGCTGAACCGATTGGGTTGAAATTTTATATGGCTATTTCCATAGTTTCTTGGATGATTTAAAAATACAATTGGACCCGGTAGGTGGCGCTGTTGTCGGTATGTCAACTACTAAACAGTAAACGGCTTGACCGATTGGGTTGAAATTTTGTATGTCTATTTCCATTTGGGTTTCACAGACACGAATGTATTATATTTATTTTATAAAGTTACACGGACGAAGTCGCGTGCAACGGCTATAGTATTTTATAAAATGTATACCTACTTAGATATTGTGTAAATCATGCGCTGCATTGGAAACAGATGTGTTCAAAAGGTTCATTCAAAATATTTCCATAAGAAAACCGCCTCAGGTGAAAATTTGATTGCATTTAAAAAAGGTGATATATATATATATTTTTGAAGAAAACTCCGCTTTCTTCGCGATTAATATGCGTGTCTGGTAGTCGAGCGGTTGATCGACAATAACCTCTTGATTGATTCGTTCAACAATATCCGGCTTAGGGGGAGGGCTGGGTATCGAATTTGCGTACCTTTTGATTGCATGCACATTGCAAGGTCGCCGACTAAACATATATCTATTACTAGTGGGTGCCCGCGACTTCGTTCGCGTTGAAAAAGAAAATATATGCTAGCTTGACCCGGGCAAACGTTTTGCAACTATCACTTACTTACCTACCGAAAAAGAATTCTTAAAAATCGGTCTTAGAGATCGGACCTCATACTACAACAAAATTCTGAACGCACCTATAAATATTTGACAACCAAGTGACAATTTTAGACAAATGACATTAATAATGTTTCACAGCTAGGAACATTTTGTGTAATGTCATCTCATGTCATCTTATATCGCTGTGACGACGACGGCGCCAATTATTTATGTTTTTATATGATCCCCCAGGAATACTCAGTCCTTTTTTTCTGGATGAAAGGTACCCTATGTCCTTTCCGGTGTCCCGGACAACGTGTATGCAAAATTTCATGGTGATCGGTTCAGTAGTTTTTGCGTGAAAGCGAGACAGACAGACAGAGTTACTTTCGCATTTATAATATTAGTATGGATAGTATGGATTATGTACTGATTGGAAACACTTACAAAGTTTAATAAATCCATACTTTAGTTCCATACTATTAATGGTATTAATGTTAATGAAATTAGTATACTGTGCTATTACCGTACTATCCTAATCTTTACTAATATTATAAACTAACTGACGCCCGCGACTTCGTCCGCGTTGACAAGCAAGCGACAAACAAGCTAATTAATTATTTTAATTAATTAATTTAAGCGGCGGTTTAGGCGGTTTTATTTTTTGTAGCTATAATCTACTATTTACTACATGCTTCATTTTTAATTTTCCCACCCTTAGGGTAGGATTTTTTTTCCAAATTTATACGAGACCAACTTCCTCGAAGTTGGTATACCCTATCCGTTAAAAGAAGAATTGTCAAAATCGGACTACTCTGTAAAAAGTTTAAAAAAAATCAGCTGGTTAGTAATAATTTTTATGACCTCATTATTATTATGATTTATTAGGAGTAGTTTTTTGGAAGGGATGGGTAATTCCTTTGAAGGATACTGGACTATAGTCAATAACATCAGTCAACAAAAAAAAAATTTTTTTTTGGGTTTCTGTTCTAATGCTCAAATTCTGATTCTAGACATCTACGAGAAAAATGGTTACATTTTCATTTTTAGCTTTTAAAGTTGGCTTTTGCCTGATTTATGACTATAAGTAAGATACGAGACAGCCAATACGAACATAAGAGAAAGAGGAACACTAAAAATATTCATTTTTGAACTTAATTTTTCCATTATTTTACATTTATATTTCCTGTTGTTTATCAAAAATCTTAAATGACAAAGGCTCTAGTGTTCAACAAAAACATTTCTAATTGTAATTGAAAATAAAAGTATGGAAATAATGTGTGAATCTATCATTTGTCTTAAAAAATAAATTAAAAAAATGCTCTAGTTTCTACAAAAGCAAACTTTGATCAAAAAAATTATTTATTCCCTTATTTTTAACATAGAAGAAATCAAAATTTCATATGCAGAAGACAGACCCAAAAATCGTGTTGACCTATGTAATGGTCCTTCTCTGCAAGAATGCATGTAAATGCCTCCTCCAAAGTCACCACTAACATGTCTCTATTCTTTGCTATTTGTCTCCATTTTGAAACGGTTTTATTACTTGAAAATTACTTGAATATAACTTTATTCCTAAAGTAATATTGAAGTACGACTGAGCTTTGAAGACGGAAGTCGGAGGATGCAGAGCTCATTTCCTGTCGCGGCGGGACGTCTCCAGCTTCAGTCTATTGTACAGTCGGGGTAAAAAAAGGCTCGTCACCTTTAAGGTGAAACATGTCGGCGGCCCGCAGTCTTATTATCTGCTGAGGGACACGCGAAAAGTGCGAAAAAATTGTACAATATCACACTAAATCATTGATTTTTACGCAAACCACACCAGTGTTATGAGCTACGTGATACGATTTAGTGTGATATTGCACAATTTTTGTTATCTATAAGTGGAATTTTTTTATTAGGTTAAGTTTCTTTATTCACCACTATTATTAAGTAATTATACCTATAAATTTCCCTAAAATAAAATAAATAAATAAGCTTGCCGAACTCATCGGTCTCATGTCTAAAATGCGTCCTGTCTCACACAGCACAAAGCGCGGGAACAGCACTCGACTGAGACGCACAATCATTCATACCAAAAATAAAATCACAAACAGACCCTTGGGCCAAAGCTTTTTTTGACAAAACTACTGCATATATCTATTTCGTGTAAAGTTATTTGAACTCTTGAATAACCAATCAATGTTTGTATGCAAAGTATTTTGGAGTTTTTGTACACTGGATTTACCTAATCAGCCTCAAAGTTGCATTAAAACTTGTGTTAAAATATGGATTTTTCAACGATCATATCTTTTAAATTGATACTTTCTTTTAAAGTTTGTATGCATTAGAACCTAGTTGACGACAAGATAAATCGGTATTATGCTTACTTTTGTAAATTAAACATAAAACAGCGGAGTAATTAACGTTCTACGTTTGTATGGAGGAAAACTGACTTGTATTACCTTAAGTCGACAATTGTCAGTCATGCCAAAACTTCATTTCAAACGTCTGTCAGTATTCCTATTAGAGCTTCAGTTTTAAAACGTACTGAGAGTCTACAACTTTGATAAAGGAATGAATTTGAGAACTGACAAAGGTTTTAGTACCCCGACTTTACTTGTGACAAATTGTATTTTGTCATTTTTGATTCATCTTCCAGTAATTAGATGTCGCGTGGAGATCTTGAAAGATCGTCTTTGTTGTTGTAGCTCATCTTGTCACAAGGTTATGTACAGTTAGCTAGAAAAAAAGTTACATACAAGTTAACTTGCAAGTCTTGCAACAACTACTTAGTGTTTTATAAATAAAAAAAATGAATAAATATCTTCACACATTCCACACAGCACCATCTAGTTTCACAGTAAGCAACTAATGCTTGTATTATGGACACCATACAGTTGATATACTACAGAAATGTGTTACATATTATTATGGTCCGTGAGCCAGCGACAGATTTTCATGACCAATTTCCTCCCAGTCGATAACTCGTGAAATGACTGAGAGAGTTGTATCATGAAGCGTTGTGAACGTCAGCTGCGGCTCCGATGGTGGGTTGAGCAGCAGAGTGGTAGCCGCCCACGTACATAATAAAAAAAAATGTTAATCATTTATTCCCGATTAAAAATTCATCAAATTATAGTTAGCCTAATATTTTGAAGAAACAAAATTGTTAGCTATTTATAAAATTGTGGATTATGCGTCTGCAGGTCACACGAATATATACGTGTTCAGTGATTACCTCCCAATGGAAAATTTATCAGATGATAGTTTATGTATTACTGTTAATAAATAAAAAAGTCAGCTGGCTATATCATGGTGGAATGCTTGTCAGCTGATGTTCTGAAAGTGTAACGGGCTACCACTGTTCAACCCACCATCGGAGCCGCAGCTGACGTTCACAATGCATCATGATACAACTCTCTCAGGCATTTTACAAATTATCGACTGAGAGGAAATCATTGACGAAATTAGTTCCTGGCTTACGGACCATTATGTTTTTTTCTTTTTTTTTCTTTTTATTTTCCCCCAGGGGTTATGCCACCCCCACAGGCCGTTTATTGTCATAATCATATTTTACAACACAGTAATTATTATTACTTTATTATTTACATTTGTTTATTTTGACTCTTAATTCCAAATTCCTTCAAAATATAATTAAAGCTACATATATGATAAATACCACAAGAAGTTATTATTGTTATTATTATTATTATTATTGGACCATTATGTTTATGTTCTATCTTGTGTCTTAAAGCAATTTTTATCTCACTTCGTCTTGATTCCAGCCTGGGCCCGTATTCTCTAAGTGTGGTTTTGCTGTGGTTATCGACTCGATGTGGTTATAGACTCGACAATTGTCTACTTTGGTATTCATTAAGCACATGTCAAAATGTCTACGACGTTTTTTCCATAGTTATACATGTCGATGAAGTTATTGGCGCGCTATTGTGTGGTTTTTAGTTTGACAAAGTAGATACTATTTCTTATTTAATGTCGACTTTGAAGTCGACACGTTTTTAAAAACCACAGATAGAGAATAGGCCCGCTAACTTGATTTACAATGTATTCTTTTACTATTGATGAAAAACGTAAACAAATATAGCGTCGCCATGGTCACTGGCCTGTTTTAAAGATGGGATTTGTACATTAGGCATTATCAAAGAGAGTTGACTCAGTGAGTAACTCATTTAGAATTTGTTCGTATTGTTTGTTTAATTCTATATTGTGTGTTAATTATAATGTACTGATATGGAAATATTCATCTTTCGAACTATCGATACAGCGTATTCGGTATTAATAACTTTTTCTTCTTTATACTTTCTTTTAATGAAAGCGAGCACACACAGCATTTTATATACATAAACAAAATTACATTCATAGACAATTGCTTATTGAAATGGAGATTTACTTACACAGAATAACTAATACAATTAACATTGTGAATTGTTTGTTTACCATTTTGATCAATGAAAAAAGAATAGACTATAGAATAACACACGCGACCCGACTGCGGTAAATTTGTCGAACCGTCAATCAATCTCTTTATATGAATTGATGAATATTTGGGGCGATAAATTGAGCGATGGTGAAATATACTTTATAGCGCTTTAGTTGTAGCCGGGTGGAAATATATACTAATACTAGCTGGTGCCCGCGACTTCGTACGCGATGATAAATTAAAAATATAAAATCAATTGTAACGCTTGACGCCTTATTGCTATAACACATTGGCCAGGCGTTAGTTACAGTTTTATATTTTAGATAATCCCTTGGGCACATAACTTTTTTCTTGGATGAAATGTATCCTATGTCCTTTCTGGTGTCGCAGACAACGTGTATACAAAATTTCAAGGTGATCGGTTCAGTAGTTTTTGCGTCATAGAGTAACAAAAATCCATACATCCATCCGTACTTCCGTACTAATATTATAAATGCGAGTTTGTATGGATGTATAGATGTTTGTTACTCTTTCACGCAAAAACTACTGAACCGATCACCATGAAATTTTGCATACACGTTGTCTGCGACACCAGAAAGGACATAGGACATCTTTAATCCAAGAAAAAATTAATGTTCCCGAGGGATTAACTAAAATATAAAAGTGTAACTAACAACGCCTGGCCAATGTGTAAAAGCAACAAGTTGTCAAGCGTTACAATTGCTTTTATATTTTTAATTTATCATCGCGTACAAAGTATCGCATCATCAATCTATACTATACTAATACTAATATTATAAAGAGGAAAGATTTGATTGTTTGTTTGTTTGTATAGAATAGGCTCCCAAACTAGTGGACCGATTTGAAAAATTCTTTTACCATTAGAAGCCGACATTATCCGTGATGAACATAGGCTACTTTTTACAGCGGGAAAATGCTTCATTACTACGGGAAAACGGGTAATAGGACAACGGGTACTAATAATTATCCTTCCGTACTTAACTTCTTTTTCACATAACTTCTAAACGGCTGAACCGATTGGGTTGAAATTTTATATGGCTATTTCGATGGTTTCCTGGATGATTTAAAAATACAATTGGACCCGGCAGGTGGCGCTGCTGTCGGTATGTCAACTACTAAACGGCTTGACCGATTGGGTTGAAATTTTGTATGTGTATTTCCATAATGGTTTCACAGACACGAATGTATAATATTTTATAAAGATACGCGGACGAAGTCGCGTGCAACAGAATAAATATGTAAGCGTATGTACTGTATGCATGTATGTATGTTGCTCCATAACTCTTAAACTCCATAACTGATTTTCACGAAACTTGCTAGATAAACATTTAGACGTACGGTACACAGGATATAGGCCACTTTATCACATGAAGTGATAAAAACGGAGAACAGAAAACACATGAAAAAACAAAAACGGAGGAGGTACTCAATTCGACGCGTATATATATATATTTTCTTTTTTTATGTATGATCACGCATAACTTTTGACAGGGTAGTCCGCTTTTGATAATTCTTTTTTTATTTGAAAGGGTGCACCCCCAAGGGGGTCCCATTTTAATTTGGAAAATAAATTCCAACCCTAAGGGTAGGAAAACAGGGGATGATTGATTGTTCACTCACCGATTGTAGCGTATAATCACGCATAACTTTTAACAGGGTAGTCCGATTTTGATAATTCTTTTTTTAATGGATAGAGTATACCTCGAAGTTGGTCTCGTATAAATTTTGAAAAAAAAAATCCTACCCTAAGGGTGGGAAAATGGGGATGGGAAAATTAAAAATTAAGCATGTAGTAAATATTAGATTATAGCCACAAAAAAATATAAAATAAAACTTTTTAACAAAAAATAAAACCGCCGAAAGAACTGAAAAGCATAAAATAATCTTATTATTTTACCTAAGTAATTTTGAGTCGGCGCCAAACAAGCAAAAATTACGTAAACAGTACTTTACGTAAGATCGCGGCGGCGACTCAAAAGTACTTAGGTAAAATAAGTAATAAGAGTACCGAGAAAAAATAAAGATAAAAGATAAAGATAAAAAATAAAGATAAAAAATAAAATAAAATAATAAAAAAAATAGAGAGAAAAAATAAAACCGCCGAAGAAACTGAAAAGCATAACTTTTTCAACGCGGACGAAGTCGCGGGCACCAGCTTAGTTTATATTATTAGTACCGTACGGATATTTAACATTGATTCTAATAAAAAAGATACACGTTCAGAGATTTCGTAACTTCATCAAATATTTAAGTGTGCTCTCTATACATAGCCTCGGGGGAATGTAGATACAGAGGGGTACAAGGAAAAGGGGGAGGGGAAAGCGGAAAGGGGGATTCCGGAAGCGGAAGTACGTTCCGCATATTGCAAGCACGTTGTTAGCTTCCAGTTATAAACAAACAGAGGCTAGCATATTTTTTTTAGATATTATAGACCCAAATTCCAAACTTTTGTAATAATGCTTATTCAAAACTATAGCTTTTGCACGCGACTTCGCCCGCGTAACTTTATAAATTGTAGCCTATATGTTACTAGCTGTGATATGTGAAAGAATTTTTAAAATTTGTCAAGTGGTTTTTGAGTTTATTCATTACAAAAATACAAATTATCTGTTTATAATATTAGTAGCAAAGATATTTGATTCGTCTCGCTGCGCTCGACTAGATACAGCCGCCGTACTTGAAAAATGCGGCAACAAGTCAACAGTCACATTGCAAACTGTCTGTAATGTGTACGTGCCGAATGTTTTATTAAATTTTGTGCATGATAAAATGCCAATTTGCGTAGTGAAACTGTGTAAAAATATAATTAAACAGTATAAAAAGTGACAAATGAAAATTTTGTCGCTTCTTAAAGGATAATGGGACATTTTGGACCAACTCTCAACAGTGATGGAACCTACGCCAAATGATTGCTTTTGCTAAGTTGAAATCAAGCGCCAACATAGAGTTTTCGTAGATTTTAAAACTAAAAAATTCAAATCATTTTTATAATAAAAAAAAAAAAATTAGTGTTAGACCCTTTCTTTATGTACTTACATTCGCCTATTGATTCTTTTGTACAGTTCATTCTTTCTTTTGTAAATGTAACAGTTCTTTTTTATGTTCAAATTGATCTATAAATGTAATACTTTATCATTTATTTATCTGGATGACGTTACGGTTTGTATATTTTTTAAATATAAAACACAATATGCTACTGACTCCCAAAGTACTTTTATATTATTGAGAGCTCCAAAACACAATGTTCGCGCTAGATTTTGACTTGGCTGCCATAGTATAAATTAAATAAAACCCCAAAAGCTTTCAAATGGCATGAGTTTTATCACTGTTGAGCATTGGTCCAGATTCCATACTAATTTGTCCATGATCCTTTGCACGCCGCTTGCCGGTTGAATATGTGGACATTATTTATTTAATCTACGACAACTTATGTAACTATATTACGCAAATAAATTATTTTCAATTTGAATTTGAATGTTTTACACACACTACAATAAAAAAGTTGCCGCATTCACGGTGCTATTGCATTTAGGTAGGGCCCTATCTAGTCGAGCGTAGCGAGACCAATCATTTATCTATGATTACTAGCTGTTCCATGCGACTTCGTTAATAAAAGTATTCTATAAATCGCCAATATCAATACTATATATAAATCTGTAAATGTAGGTATTTTATGTATGTACATATAGGCATGTATGTATGTATGTTCATCCATTAACTCTTAAAGGAAACTTGGTAGATAAACATTTGACGTACAGGACACACTTTTTTCTTTTTCAACGCGGACAAAGTCGCAGGCACCAGCTAATAGTTCTAAATAAATTCTAATAAATATTCTAAATCAGACTGGACTGACACCTGTTTTAAAATTCCACAAAACACGCCCCCTCTATTATTAAGTGGAGCTATTTGTCGCCCTTTTAGCGCTTCTTTAGATCTATTACAGGCATGTGCATGGAACGGAGTCCCTACAGGGACTCCTATACGAATAGCCGTGATAAAATATTTATAACGCATTAGTAGACCTATGGGGATTATGTTTTTATCTCTTTAATAGGGTTGGAGATGCATTGTTACTGCAATGAACTAAGGGCCTCTTTCACCAACTACAAGTAGGTAAAGTGTTGATTACCTACTTACTTTAGAAATAATTTTAATTCGCCTATCGAAGCTTTTATATTTTTAATTTATAATGGGGAAGGAATTGGGGGGAATAGCTAGTATTTTATATTCTTACGTTTTAATACAGATTTGACCAGATCACCCACTGCCAACAACTCTTGTACTGTGGTGTCAGAGATCTGTTCATTAGCTGATTACGCACTACAATGTGTAGCGACGTCGCCAGCTGACACCTAACAAATAATACCTGTCAACAATGTCAATAGCGATCACTCGAATGGAGTCCATTCAATTTAATGACATTTGTTTTTGACACAATGCACGGGATCGTAAGGTATGGGTCTGAACGTTGTGTGTGAGCTATGTGAGTAATGCTATATGTAATAATTAAGATAGAGCTATACATATAATGCTAGCAAGCAGCGCTATGTATTAGCTATGTAGCAAGAGCAATACTTGGAATTACCAAAATATTGCAGCCATAACAACGGCATGACATTGATACATTGTTCATAACATAACAAACCGTTGCCATAACAACGGTCAATGTATTGGCACCAGTACATAATGGGCCATGATATATATACTCTAAGGCCATGATGGGCCACGACAAGCCATCGCCATTGTGTACTAGGTGCAATGGTATACAATGGCGGACAATTGGCCAAGTTTTTTTTTTTTTTATGTAATCAAGGCAGCGCTTGGCCGCGATATCACTTGATGTTAGGTGAAGATGCGGCCAAAGATGGACCACGCTTACCTAGTAAGTGCCCATTTACCCTAGACTTGAAGACCCCGAGGTTGTAATTTTGGGGAAACACGGACGCAGGCAATGAGTTCCACTCCTTAGCAGTTCTGACAAGGATGGTGGAACTATAACACTTCGTGCGTGACCGGGGAACATCAACCACGAAGGGATGAAACCCCCGCCCGCGCCTCGTGTTCCGCAAGTGGAACGTCTTTGGCCGGATCAGATCCCATAGGATGTACGCACATTCTCCGTGGTGTAGACGATAGAAAACCGATAGGCATGCTACTTTACGACGATGCTGCAGGCTTTGAAGCTGAGACTCCACAAGGGTGTCGTTGCCAAGTTGTAGGTTTTTTTGGCACACTTCCACTTATCCGTATAAGCACTTGGATAGGCTGCTGTCAAAATATTTTTATGTCTATTCGAAAAACGCCATTTGGGCGCTGTAGGCTATTATATGGAACGTAAGTACATGGAACTAAAATTTGTCATGCTGTCTTAAATTTCCTCATGTTTTAAACTCAAGTGGACACAAAAATTAAACACTCCCTAAGACATCAACAAATAGAATAAAACTCACTATTTTACATTATCTATGGAATAAATAATCTATGGAATTATTCAGAACAGTGGAAGAATTTTTCAAATCGGTCCTTTCCTCTTTATAATATTAAAAGTATAGATAGTATAGATTATTGCATTTACATTACAGCATCAAATGTACAGTCAGACTGTCTATTTACATTAAACAAGATTATTTTACTGTCCAACAAAAAAAAAACCGACTTCAAACAGGAAACTAATAAGATACTTAATGAAAAATTAAGAAACGCACTATAGTCACCACTACGATTTTCGAAGGTTCCCCTCGATTTCTGTGTGATGCCACCATCAGATCCTGGTTTCCTTATCATGGTACCACCCTTGGGATATTTCCTTTCCAATAAAAAAAGAATCATCAAAATTGCTTCATAAGCAACGAAGTTATCCGCGAACACACATCTATAGTAATATTATAAAGAGGAAAGATTTGATTGTTTGTTTGTATTGAATAGGCTCCGAAACTAGTGGACCGATTTGAAAAATTCTTTTACCATTAGAAGCCGACATTATCCGTGATGAACATAGGCTACTTGGGGAACATAGGGAAAATGCTTCATTCCTACGGGAAAACGGTTAATAGGACAACGGGTAGTAAGAATTATCCTTCCGTACTTATCTTTTTCACATAACTTCTAAACGGCTGAACAGATTGGGTTGAATTTTTGTATGACTATTTCGATGGTTTCCTAGCTGATTTAAAAATACAATTGGACCCGGTAGGTGGCGGTGCTGTCGCGGTATGTCAACTACTAAACGACTTGACCGATTGGGTTGAAATTTTGTACGTCTACTTCCATGTGGGTTTCACAGACACGAATGTATTATATTTAATAATGTTACGCGGACGAAGTCTTAAAAAATTTAAATTAAAACATATATATACGGTCGAATTGAGAACCTCCTTGTTTTGGAAGTCGGTTAAGAAAAAAAGGAAATTTCGAAACAATTAATGTTTCGTACGAGTGAAATTAATTCTCTCAAATAAACAGGGGTTAATATTATTAAACAGGCAAGTGGAAATGATCGTTGGGTGTTTTAGCCATTATATCTGCAATGCACCCCACTCAGTTATTAGCTTACGGACGAGTCAATGTTTATACTTTGTAAACACATCACCCCTTACAATCGGTTTTCATTAAGTACCGACCCATTAGCCTCTGTCTGTCTATTATGTTGTATTGTGTGTGTTCATTCCCTGTCTAAATAACCCCTCGGACAAATAAAATAATATTTTTAGCCGAGTTAATCTGAGCAACGAGAACTATTGCCACTTAGTTTTCTTGAACTTTAAAATGCGAAAGTTCGTATGTATGTATGTGTGTGTGTGTGTATGTGTGTATGTGTGTATGTGTGTGTGTGTGTATGTGTGTATGTGTGTATGTGTGTGTGTGTATGTGTGTATGAGTGTGTGTGTGTGTGTGTGTGTGTGTGTGTATATGTGTGTGTGTGTGTGTGTGTATGTATGTATGTATGTATGTATGTATGTATGTATGTATGTATGTATGTATGTATGTATGTATGTATGTATGTATGTATGTATGTATGTATGTATGTATGTATGTATGTATGTATGTATGTATGTATGTATGTATGTATGTATGTATGTATGTATGTATGTATGTATGTATGTATGTATGTATGTATGTATGTATGTATGTATGTATGTATGTATGTATGTATGTATGTATGTATGTATGTATGTATGTATGTATGTATGTATGTATGTATGTATGTATGTATGTATGTAGGTATGTATGTATGTATGTATGTATGTATGTATGTATGTGTGTGTGTATGTGTGTGTGTGTGTGTGTATGTATGCGTGTGTATGTATGTATGTATGTATGTAAGTATGTATGTATGTATGTATGTATGTATGACTCCATAACATCCATAACTAACATACATACTTAGTTATGTATCCATAACTCTAACGAATAAAATATATGAATTATAGCTACTATATGAATATATGTATGCTAATATACTATATGCTAATATATGAATTATAGTGTGTGATAGGCCTTAATAAAAGTCAAACACAAACAAAGCAAAGAAATGCTGTCAGATAAAAAAAATAGAAATTAAAATAAAATCCTTAGAAATTAATAAGTTTCCCTTCATTATTTATAATCATTTATTATTTAAAAAATGATTTTTCGGTTTAATGCATTTAATTACTTTCGAAATTTGAGAATAACCCTTCTGCATTTTGTATAGGGCTTACTTGTTCTGGTTACGAACCAAGATGTAAGGGTTGCTATACACTACATAGTATGAAACAAAGTCGCGGGCACCAGTTAGTATATTATATAGAAGAAGATTATATGTAGCATATATAGTATGTATGTATAGTAGCCCAGCAGTATCTAATTTATACAAACTTTGTGGTAATAATGCACTGATGGAGAAATAAATAGAACCACACACACACACGCACACACACACACACACACGCACACAAAATGATCATACCCTACCCCAGATCTTCCCCCATTGTTTAGAATTAATAATTAGTAATCAATTTATACATATTTTTTAAGTCTTTTAAGTCCTACACAATGAAACCCTGTCGCGGGCGCCAGCTAGTATATTACATAGATAGATACTTAGATGAGACAGATAAAAACATATGTCAACTTATAACCTATTTTAAATCTGTCATCCCCAATATTCCCTTTTATTCGATTTAAATGACGCATAATATTCGTCGATAATACATGAAAATACGATGTGTGGTTTATTATAACTCTTATTCGCATGTCTGTAAGGTATTTAATTGAATATTGCTGAGGTAACATTGAGGTTTACAAGTAAAGGAAACAGAAATTATATTTTTGATTCGCGCGCAACGGGGCGTCCTCATAAAGTAGGGTAACAATGATTTTAGAATAGAAGGGTGTTTTTTTTATTTGTTGTCTCATTTTATTATAGTTGGTCTAGTGGCTAGTTAACTGCTGTTAACCAAACGGTCGCGGGTTCGAATCCCGCTAGGGTAAGAATGTAAATATATTGAAAAAATTGTAAAGAATGTATAGCGAATACAGGCTGCGGCATGTGCCGGAGGTTTTTTATTGAATAAAAAAAAATCCCGCTAGGGCTTTATTGGTTTTAGGTAACATTGACCTTTGTGCCTGAGGCACAGATGTTTGTATTTATAATATGTATGTATTTACAAAAAAGTAATATATGTAGTACATCAACTGTCTGGTATCCATAATACAAGTATCAGATCTGAAGAGCTTGATATATTCGACAATAGGTTCTCTTTGTTTAAAAGTAGATTAAGGTTAATATTTAAATAGACTAGTGTTAGTTAAGATTCTTATTGTTAGTTAAGCTCATTAGTGTTTAGTTAAAATTAAGTTATTCGTGCTATGTATGTATACTATTTAGGACTGCAATTTAGCAAATAAATAAATAATTAGTTGCTTACTGTGTAACTAGATGGTGCTGTGTGGCATGTGTTAAGATATTTATTTAATTAATTAAAATGTAAGTAATGTTGAGCGGAGACCATTTCGGTACACTCTCCTATAAAATTGTAAAAATCAATTTTATTGTAAATTGTAAAATACCAAAAAAAAACATTTTTCCCTTTTCTTGCTTTCTCTCAAAGTTGATCCAGCCGGGAGTCGATCAGGGAACCCCGAAAGGAAGGGTTAAACATCCTAAAACTATCAATCTCGTCAAATTTTTTCTTTAAAATGTGGCCACCCTAGCGTGGTGTGCGGAAGACACAATCTTTGATCCCAGTGACATATTTGGAGTGAAGTAAATTACAAATTTAAGGGAATTTTATAAATTTTGTCAATTATAAATACATTTCGTAATGTTATCAAAAAAATCGGTAAAACTTAAAGTCAGGGCCCGTATTCTCTAAGTGTGGTTTTGCTGTGGTTATAGACTCGACAATTGTCTACTTTGGTATTCACTAAGCACATGTCAAAATGTCTACGACGTTTTTTCCATAGTTATACATGTCGATGAAGTTATTGGCGCGTTATTGTGTGGTTTTTAGTTTGACAAAGTACTATTTCTTACTTAATGTCGACTTTGAAGTCGACACGTTTTTAAAAACCACAGATAGAGAATAGGCCCGCAGGATTGCTATATAATAGTCGCGCCCCTTCGGCCGCCTACGAAACTAACGCTACGTAACCAGTTACGTGACAAGAATTGTTTTTCTTGCTACGAAACCAGTGGCACTTTTCATTCGGCAATGTCTACGGTTTTGCCGACACGGCTATAATATTAGTATAGCAATTTGTCGAACGTTTATCTACACAATGACATATAAGTACTATTCTACCGCCCGGCTATGCCGACCCGACTACGAGTATATGTTAATACATATCTCAATCAATACTAATAATAAATCTGTAGGGGTCGGTCATGGAGTAATTTACTTTGTTTTAGGAAATATCATGTATAAATAGGCTCTATACATGATACTGAAACTAAATTGACCATTTTTACAATTATTTTCTGTATGTATGTATGTTCCTCTATAACTCTTAAACGAATTAACCGATTTTCATGAAACTTGGTACATAAACATTTAGAAGTATGGGACACGTGATAGGCTACTTTTATATTTTTTAACGCGAACGAAGTCGCGGGCAACAGCTAGTAAAAAATACGGTGAATGAATGAATAACTCTTTTTAACAAAAGATAAACTGACTTCAAACCGTCTCATGGTCTTTTCTCATGGATGCCATTGTCAAAACTGGACCAAAATTGAAATGGGACCACACGGGAAGCACCAGTTTTCAAATAAAAAAGGAATCATCAAAATCGTTTCACCCAGGCGAAAGTTCTGAGGTAATAAACATTTTAAAATATACAGTCGAATTGAGAACCTCTTCCATTTTTGGAAGTCGATTGAAAAAAGAAGGCTATTGTTTAAATATTAACGTCGCCAAATTGAGTGGCCAGTGACGTCTTGGCCATGGGCGTAGCCACGGTGGGGCAAGGTACCTTTGTATGAAAAATTAACCAGGGTAAGACCGCAGGTATAGTTTACTAGTTACATATTATTTTAGACTGCTGCACCACCCTGACCCCATGGCTGGCTACGCTCCTGGTCTTAGCTACCGTCTGTCAGTCAGTTCTGTCAGTTTTCGTATAGAGAATGGACGCTTTTGTATAGAATTTACTATAGAATTCACTTGACCTGACTGCTTTGGACTTGACGGACCTGTTATGGAAAACTAAGAAAAATTATAGACTTGACTTGACTGACTAGTCTCGGGATCTGCTACTTTTGATTTTTAATTTCAATTTTGCTTGCTATTTTTATTAATGACACTGGCAAAATCATCGGAGAAGATCTGATGGAGCCAAGACATTAAAAGACAAGAAGAAGACGTACTGTATTTAGAATCACACAAAATTTAAACATTTTAAATTAGGCGCGTGTGGCCATCGGTTTGGACAGTGAGTGAGTGAGACGCAGTTTACTCGCATACATTTTACTGGCGACGTCGTCGCGTCGCCAACGTCTCCAGACTCCACGTAGAGCGCCGACGTTCGTGGTCACGCTTCCAAGCCGTCGCCAAGTGCGTTATCTGTCATACACTTCAATATAAATTGTCGGCCACGTCTTCGGCCACGTGGCCTTGGCGTCCCGGTGAGGTGGGGCGCTTATTAAACCACAAGTTACTGATGGTGTTATAGGCGACGATGGCCACTATATAGAATCAAGTTTAGTGAAGTGTTAACTGTTGAAAGTCTCTTATTACTTACCACAGAAAATCCTAATTTTTATAATTGACTAGTCGCCAGCTCCCGGATTCGTTCGCACGGGTTCAAAATATTAAAAAAAAACTACCCTATCTTTTAAGTTGGACCAAATTACACATAGTTACGAAGTTTTATCAAAATTGGTTAGCTATTTTTATATTATATCCTTAATAAGTAATATTATAAATGCGAAAGTAACTCTGTCTGTCTGTCTGTCTGTCTCGCTTTCACGCAAAAACTACTGAACCGATCACCATGAAATTTTGCATACACGTTGTCTAGGACACCAGAAAGGACATATGATACCTTTTATCCAAGAAAAAAGTAATGTTCCCGAGGGATTATCTAAAATATAAAACTGTAACTGACGCCTGGCCAATGTGTTATAGCAACAAGTTGTCTGGCGTTGTAATTGCTTTTATATTTTTAATTTATCATCGCGCACGAAGTCGCGGGCACCGGCTAGTGTAAGTAAGTAAATTAAATTCGTCAGGTACTATTCATAAAATTGACTTACCAAGAAAAAATATTTCTTTAAAACATAAAACAGTGTATTTTAAA
The DNA here is from genome assembly GCA_918317495.1 of Synanthedon vespiformis. NCBI lineage: Eukaryota > Metazoa > Arthropoda > Insecta > Lepidoptera > Sesiidae > Synanthedon > Synanthedon vespiformis. Next base: position 3,328,125 of record OU906975.1, on the reverse strand, counting down.
CTTTAAAACACTTTATACGCACTACACTACACATTACACCATACTTTTACCGCATTTTTTCTTTCACCTCACTTCCTCAGATATTGACGGTAGGAGTGTCGGTTGTGAACTGGATTGGAATAGGGGTGTGCCAAATGAAAAGGGGGCGTCGACTTTTCGTTCCGGTAACAACCCTATCGCTATCGGCTACGGTTGGCACAGCCCTGTGTGACTTAGGGCTGTGCCAACCGATATTATCCTAACTAATCCATACTAATATTGTAAAGAGGAAAGATTTTATTTTTTGTTTGTTTGTATTGAATAGGCTCCGAAACTACTGGACCGATTTGAAAAATTCTTTTACCATTAGAAGCCGACATTATCTGTGATTAACATAGGCCACTTTTTACCGCGGAAAAATGCTTCATTCCTACGGGAAAACGGGTAATAGGGCAACGGGTTGTAAGAATTGTGCTTCCGTAATTATCTTTTTCACATAACTTCTAAACGGCTGAACCAATTGGGTTGAAATTATTAATATTATATAATAATATATATTAATAGTTGTAATATTAGTATGAAAGTTAAAAGTATGGATTGATATAAATTTGTGGCAACCCTGACCACTTTACGTGAGATTCAGTGGGCGTGCAACTTCTAACGAGTGGGCGTGTACGCCCATTTCACAGTAGCGCAACTGTGAGCTTTGAATAAAATATGGGTATTTATTCAACAAGTCCATAGCTTAAGGGGTGTGCGGTGATTCCGTAAGGGAATCGCAACCCCTTCTGTCCGAATTAATTAACTAAGCGCGCTGTCTGTTGATACGAAATTCAAACAATAAAACCTTTCATAACCCTGTGGCTTGGCCACTCAAAATAAACTAATGTATGTGAGTTGGTTTGTCTGTGGTCAATGAGATTTCACGCCTTAACTGCTCAGTGAAAGTGGAAATTTTGCATGCATATTAGCCATTAGCCAAGAAGTACTGTGAAAAAGTTAGTGCAGAAAGAACTAAGTGGAAAATGGATAATCAGTTAATAACTTCATATAATACTATCTGGTGCTCGCGACTTCGTCCGCGTTGAAAAGTATAAAACGCCATCTACCGTGGAATGGATCGCTAAAAATATCACCAAGCAATTGTCATGTTAGTCGCTTCACTTGTTTTTGGATAGATGGCGCTATCTTCCGGGCCAAGCCGCTAGTATTTACTTTCATTTTAGATTTCCCGTAGGAATGAAGCATTTTCCCGCTGTAAAAAGTATCCTATGTTCATCACAGATAATGTCGGCTTCTAATGGTGAAAGAATTTTTCAAATCGGTCCACTAGTTTCGGAGCATATTCAATACAAACAAACATTTCCTCTTTATAATATTAGTATGGAGTATAATGTTAACCTTTTTCCGATCACCGCCACTCGTGACTGACCTTCAAATACTGTTTGCGTCCTTAGGCGACGGTAACCACTTACCACCACGTAGTAGACCATCGGTTGCATACTATAGACACCTTTATTAATACATATAATATTTCGGTCAGTGTAACTGTTGCCAAATTTAACTGACAGTAACTATTTAACCGCCACTCGTGACTGACCTTCAAAATTACTGTTTGCGTCCTCAGGCGACGGTAAACATCACTTACCATCACGTAGACCAATTGTTGCATAGTATAGATACCTTTTATCTATATTAATATTATAAAGAGGAAAGATTTGAAGCCGTTTAGAATTTATGTGAAAAAGAAGTTAAGTACGGAAGGATAATTCTTACTACCCATTGTCCTATTACCCGTTTTCTCGTAGGATTGAAGCATTTTCTCGCCGTAAAAAGTAGCCTATGTCCATCACGGATAATGTCGGCTTCTAATGGTAAAATAATTTTTCAAATCGGTCCAGTAGTTTCGGAGCCTATTCTATACAAACAAACAATCAAATCTTTCCTCTTTATAATATTAGTATAGACTAGCTGGTGCCCGCGACTTCGTTCGCGTTCTGGATGAAAGGTCCTATGTCCCTATGTCCCTATGTCCCTATGTCCTTTCTGGTGTCCCAGTCAACGTGTATACAAAATTTCATGGTGATCTGTTCAGTAGTTTACGTGAAAGCGTAACAAACAAACAAACAAACTCGAATTCACATTTACAAATAGCCTATGTTACTCGCTGTTAATATAGCTTCCTAACAGTGAAAGAATTTTTCAAATCGGTCCACTAGTTTCTTAGTTTAGTCAATACAAACAAACACATCTTTCCTATTTATAATATTAGTATAGATAAAAAAAATACCAAAACACATTGGCACAATTTTTTTTTTCATTTTAAGATTAAAAAAAACCAATATTATTGCTATATTTATTTTATTTATTAATAACTAGATACAATTAAAAATAAATTTCAAAAAATATTTGTTAGTTCATAATCTACTATAAAAGTTCTAATCTGTTTAGCTTTCAACTTAACAATGAAGCCTTCATCTTCATTTGTATCTGTTTCGTGTTTTATAGCTTTTTTAGCATCCAAATCTCCATAGCTATCGTTGAAGTTATCCAAAAAATCATTTTCTTTATTCCAAATCCATTTTTTCGTCTCACTTTTCCACTGATTACCTGCTAGGGTTGTTTCTCTGAGTGATTTCACTTTTAAATCGCTAAAAATGTTCTTAACATCAACACCAATTGCAGTTCCATTAATGTTGTCCTTTTCCAAATAATTTTCAAATCTTAGCAATAATTTTTTGTCTCCCCAAGGTTCTAAAGTCAACAGATGTACTCCTTCTGGTAAATCGTTTTTCAAAGCTCCGTAACAGTTTTTCAAAGTCAACCAATTCGTTAGATCAACATCGTCTGCTTTGGACAACAATATTTGAGGCTCCAAATGCAGTTCTAGCAGAATCTGTTGGGAACGTATGGCGTCTTTTTTATGGTCGTAAGGCTTTCTAAACTTTCCCCTAGCAACTAGACCGTAACCGTTAGCCGTTTCGTTTAAAGCTTCACCTACTCCAAAAGCGTCATCGTGAAGCAAACGTCTGTGAAGCATAATTTCCATATTACGATCACCCAACGAACCACCACCTTGTGATCTATCCGTGAAAACTTTAAAAGAAATTTCCTCGTTTTCAATAAATATTTGATTCGTTATCGGATAATAATTTCCGGCCACAGGTTCAGCTAGGGTCAAGTTGTACTGAGGTCTTTCGTTCCTTCTTCTCTTGAGGACTTGTCTACCGTTAGAATCAGTGAAAAAGACTGCACCGTTGGCAACGTCTGTTTCGAACCTGATTACAACCTCTTTACCTATTTTATCATCTATAGGTATCGGGCCTACAGACCAGACTATATCGAATGAATCTAGGTCAGGATATATTTGAATACTGCTGGCAACAAAGCCGCTTTTTGAGGAAATCTCATTGACAATTGCCCCTTTGATTACATTGTTTGTTTTGGTCAGTATTTTTATAGGTTCTGTAGCATTAGGTCTAAAAATGTAAGCCCCAGATGATCTGTTTAGATATTCTTCATTGTTACCAACGCAACCGGGGTAATAGTAAAAGTTCATATCAATATTAGGACCGTTCACAAAAGACACTGACTTAACACCGCTAGTGTGATTCATGTGAATCTTAATTCTCTGAAAAGTCAAATACAAATACTTCATTTTTTTCTTTATCTTAAGAAAGCATGTATCTCAGGAACTATAAGGTCTATGTAGACCAAACTTATCTCATTTTATTGGAAATTTAGTGCACTTTAATAACTTATAAGAAAATTTTGCCAAAAACCCATTCCTTGGTGGTATAGACGTATCTTTAAAACCAAGACTAAATTATCCTCATCCAATTGCAAATTTAATCTAATTAAAAAGTGTGCATCGACAAAAACTGAAAATGGACCTAAATTTTAATGAATTTAACAATGATCCGAAAGGTTTTTGGAGGTGGAAAATTTGGATTTGACATTATCATTTCATCAGTACCAAATAACGTACTCGTATAAAAAAATCAGAACTACCTCATTTGATATAATATAAGATTGGAAATGGTATCAAACGTTTTTCAAGGACTGTTAGGAGAAATAATAATTTTAAAAGTATCTTACTATGTTTTTACAAACACTGGTATGTATATAACACTAGCTGGTGCCCGCGACTTCACCCGCGTTTTCTGTCTTGTAAGCTATATTATTGTAAAGTTTCATTGAAACACATTCAGTAGTTTTTGAATGAAAGAGTAACAAACGACCATACATCCATCCATGCAAACTTTCGCATTTATAATAAGTACTATTACTATAGCTGATGCCCGCGACTTTGTCCGCGTTCCGAATGAAAAGTATCCTGCATTTCCTTTCTGGTGTTCCAGACAACGCGTATGCAAAATTTCATGGTGATCGGTTCAGTAGTTTTTGCGTGAAAGCGTAACAAACAAACTCAAATTCACATTTATAATATTAGTAAGCATACTTACATCATCACTATAGATCTCTTCCAAATCGTCTTGTCTCTCAACAACCATCGGATCATCTGATAGCATACTCAACTCGTTACCACTCAAAACCCAATATCCTGAGTCTTTTTCAAAATCCCTCTTTTCGCCGTTATCTTTTATCCCATAAACTCTCATCCTAGCTTCTTTGAGATATTTTTCCAACTCGCTTACGCTTTCATCGTAAACATCTCCCTTGTCTTTTAGTATGTTTAGATTTTTCGCATCATTGTTTTTATAAGCTTCATTGACATTTATGTCACTGTTCAGTACTGGTCTTCTATTTGTATTTGGATTCGCATTATTGGTTTTGTAATTCTCATATGCAGCTTCATTGACATCTGTGTCTGGTCTTCTATTTGTATCTTTGAAACCTTGCTCTATGTTCCTCATATCATTTCTTTCTCTTATATCTTTCCAATAATCGTTTATATTTAAGTAAGTGTCTCTGGTGTTTCTGTTTGTCTCTTTTCTTTCAACATAAAAAGATTTGTAGCCTAGTGGTTTCACGTTTTTAGCTATAAAGACAAGTTCGTGTGTGGCTGTGCTCTCCCTTGTAGGGATGTCTATGACGTACGATGGTAATTCGACTAATTGCGTCTCTATTGCTTCGCCTGTAAAGTTGAGATTCGTTTAAACGTAGCCCGTGACACTCGCTGATAATATAGCTTTGTATGGGTGAAAGAATTTTCAAAAACGGTCTAGTAGTTTTTCAGTTTATTTATTATAAACAATAATACAAATATTTTATCTTTATAATATTAGTATAATATAGAAGACATACCATTTGGGGCAACAACTGTATACTCGTAGTGTCCACCGGAAACTGGTATTCTGACTGGAGTTGCCTTTAATGTCCATCCTAAGGGGTTGTATAGGGTTACCTGAAGAAAATATAATACTAGCTGTAGCACGCGACTTCTTCCGGGTTCTGGATGAAAGGTACTCTATGTAAAAGATGTCCTATGTAAGGTATGTCCTATGTAAAATGAAAAGAAAAAGTAGCCTATCACGTGTCCCGTACTTCTAAATGTTTATCTACCAGGTTTCATGAAAATCATTTAAAGAAAATCATACAACATACATACACACACACACACACACACACACACACACACACACACACACACACACGCACGCACACACACACAAACATACACACACACACATACATACATACATACATACATACATACATACATACATACATACATACATACATACATACATACATACATACATACATACATACATACATACATACATACACACACACACACACACACACACACACTCATACACACATACACACATACACACATACACACATACACACATACACACACATACACACACATACACACATACACACACACACACTCATACACACATACACACACACATACATACATACATACATACATACATACATACATACATACATACATACACACACACATACATACATACATACATACATACATACATACATACATACATACATACATACATACATATATAAAGAAAAAAATTGTAAATATGGTCAATTTAGTTTCAGTATAATGTATAGAGCCTATAAACACGATATCTCTGAAAACAAAGTAATTCACTCCATGACCACAACCCTCACATATTTATAAAAGACTCACCACAAACTTTTCGGTCGCCTCACTGATGCCACAACTTGACTCATTCAATCGGCAACGTTGAAAATCGAATATTTCTGGCTTGAGCGGGTCCGCTTGCATTAAATTACTACAAGCAACAATTGGTTTCTTTAAGTGAAAACTTTTTAACAAAAAATAAAACCGCCGAAAAAACCGAAAAGCATAAAATAATCTTATTATTTTAACCTAAGTAATTTTGAGTCGCCTCCGCGCATCACTCTTTACGTAATTTTTGCTTGTTTTTTGCATGCTTAATTTTTAATTTTCCCACCCTTAGGGTAGGAATTTTTTTTCAAAATTTATACGAGACCAACTTGGAGGCATACCCTATCAATTAAAAAAAGAATTATCAAAATCGGACTACTCTGTAAAAAGTTATGCGCGGTTATACGCTACAATCGGTGAGTGAACAATCAATCATCCCCTGTTTTCCTACCGTTAGGGTTGGAATTATTTTTTGAAATTAAAAAATAATTATCAAAATCGGACCAACCTGTCAAAAGTTATGCGTGATCATACATAATATATATATATATATATATATATATATATATATATATATATATATATATATATATATAATATACGCGTCGAATTGAGAACCACCTCCGTTTTTGTTTTTTCGTTTTCCCTATTTTAAACCGTCTAGTGTTGCTTGTGTTTGTTTTGTATAGTTTCCTTACGAATACGAAAATTAAAACTAAGGGAAAAATATTACAAAATTCAAAAATATATTTTAACTCACTTGAACGCCTGCCTCGCAATGAGTAAAGAGTCATCCACGGCTTGACTCAAGATTCGCTCATAATCGTGAGTCACGTGTTGTTTCTCGGTACCAGTTATTGCATCGTGATGCTGCATCACTCCTGCAATAACAAATACATCATTGCAAATGTAATATAATTATTATATGTATATGAATATGAAACTAGCTGGTGCTCGCGACTTCGTCCGTGTTGAAAATGCAAATAAATATATCTATACTAATATTATAAAGAGGAATGATTTGATTATTTGATTGTTTGTTTGTATTGAATAGGCTCCGAAACTACTGAACCGATTTGAGAAATTCTTTTACTATTAGAAGCCGACATTATCCGTGATGAACATAGGCTACTTTTTACCGCGGGAAAATGCTTCATTCCTACGGGAAAACAGGTAATAGGACAACGGGTAGTAAGAATTGTCATTCCGTATACTTATCTTTTTCACATAAATACTTCTAAACGGCTGAACCGATTGGGTTAAAATTTTGTATGTGTATTTCCATGGTTTCACAGACACGAATGTATTATCTATACTAATATTATAAAGAGGAAAGATTTGATTGTTTGATTGTATAGAATAGGCTCCGAAACTAGTGGACCGATTTGAAAAATTCTTTTACCATTAGAAGCCGGCATTATCTGTGATGAACATAGGCTACTTTTTACCGCGGGAAAATGCTTCATTCCTACGAGAAATCTAAAATAAAAGTAAATACTAGCGGCTTGGCCGGGAGATAGCACCATCTATACAAAATACTACGGTAGATGGCGTTTTATACTTTTTTGCGCGGACGAAGTCGCGAGCACCAGCTAGTAAGCAATATAATATAACGCTTGACCACTTAATATAATATGTTAGAATTAGAAACATGATATTTCTAACATATTATATTACCCCGTTTACATTATGGCCCATTCACACGACCAAGAGTAGGGACATGGGAAATAAAATGGGCAACGCGAGTATGGCAACGTAATTGGCAGTTTTTCGTACGGACATAAAAGTGCTGGCTGTTGGAAGTATTGAATTTAATACTGGCAGGTTTTGAAAGTTTAAATTTTAAAAATGGTAGAAATAGAATATTGTTTTGAGTCGACAGGAAAAATTTATAGAAGTCAGATTGATAGATATGTTTATGAAAAATGTTGGTTTTAATTTAAGATTTTGTTATAAAATGTATATTTAAAGTTCATTTACATTGTGATTTTATTTGAAGTTGAATAAAGAAGAAAATATGCACATTGTACATTGAGTTTTAATTATAAAGTATACACATAGTTGAGAAGAAAAGTAAATCATACGCACATAACAAACAAAACGTATGAAAATTATATAACACCGGCAATGCGAGAGCGAGAGAGCGAGAGTGTTTACATGCTGCTCTTTCGCTCATGTCAATGGCCATAATATAATGTAAACACTCATTGCCCTTGACGTTGCCACAGCAAATAAATACAACAACGCGAACGGCCATGGGAATGGCCATTGGCCATATATAAACACACATTGCCCTTGACGTTGCCATGCCACAGCAGTACTTAGGGAAATATTATACGACAACGCGAGCGGCAATGTCACAATGGCCATTGGCCATATATAAACACACATTGCCCTTGATGTTGCCACAGCAGTATTTAGGGAAATAAATAAATACGACAACACGAGCGGCAATGACACAATGGCCATTATTATAATTATGTAAACAGGGAATTATAACAACTCACCCATTGCACTCTTGAGTTCGTTCAGAACGAACATATTGTGCTCTTCGAGGCCGGCCCAAACTTGAATTTGCTTCGCCATCTTTAAAAATAATACATATAGACATACAGTAACCATCATAATAAGAAGAGTAAAGGTAATAGAGTAACAAAGAGTACTATTTTTAAGACAAAATCACCTGCAGATAACTGTTGCCCAATCTTTCGAAATACTTTGTGGTTGGACGCGACGAAAAGTAACCGGTCCAATATGCGTTTGGATCGGACGCGTATGGGAAGAAATCGTCTTGTTTTGTCGGCAGGGTTGGACTGAAAGTCACAAATACAATTAAATATACCCATTTTGCGGTAATATACCTAGATACAGGCAATTTTGAAAATTAAACTCAGCCTTAGGACGTTCACTGCTGGACACAGGGCTTCTCTATAATTTTCCAATAGGACTAAACGACCCTTGGCCCTTATCAGGTCGTCTGACCGTATTTACTAATAGAACCAGTCGACCTTTGGCCCATATCAGGTCGTTTGACCGTATTTACTAATAGAACCAGTCGACCTTTGGCCCTCATCAGATCTTCTCTCCGTATTTACTAATAGAACCAGTCGACATTTGGCCCTTATCAAGTCGTCTCTCCGTATTTACTAACAGAACCAGTCGACCTTTGGCCATTATCAGGTCGTCTCTCCGTATTTACTAATAGGACCAGTCGACCCTTGGCCCTTAACAGGCCGTCTGTCCATAATTTCTCAACAGGACCAGAAAATGCTTATTAATTTAAACTTTAAAAAGATTTGAGATAATAAATAATAATTTTGATGTAACTTACTTAGCATCCTTGACGGCTTTTAAATAACAATTGGGTGTCGAATAGAAAAGTGTCAAATTAAGTCCGTCTTTTGCTGCCTTCAAATTTGTGTATCTAAAAAAGTATATTTACATAAAATAAATTTTCAAAAACAGATTTTTGTTTATATAGGTACCTATATAGAGATCTTAAAGCAGGCTGACGGTAGGTACACCTTGATGGCAAGTGGCTACCGTCGCCTATAACACAAGAAACGCCACAGGTTTTAGCACTGCCGACAAAAGATTAGAAAGTCCTTATTGGCATCCCTTACTCACTCACTGAAACGTTGTGTTATTATTAAGTGAAATAACAGTGAACTAATAGCACATATGCTATTATTTCACTGTGGTCTTCTGTAAAGATGACTATACAACTCACTAAAAGGTATCAGTCAGTTGAACGAACGCGTTCGCGAAGAGAGGTCGTCGTCGTATGTCCGCGCACCTTATTACTCCAGTTGGGTTAGTTAATTTGCGGTAGCGAATTCTTTTCACCCACCTTTAGGGGGAGTGGGTCCAGTGGGAGTGTAAAACAAGAAACTCGACCATTATTAAGGTCCGTTACGCCCGCTCGGCCTGGAGATCCCAGCGCCGGGATCTAAGAGCGGCGCTGGGGGGTGGAGACGTCTCACTGTCAAGCATGGTTGAAGCCAAGCTTGACAGTGAGACCACCCGGAGAGCAGTTGCCTCCTTCTGCGAATCTGTTATGTCGCAGAAGGAGGAAGCTGAGAGGGAGCGAGAGGAAGAGGCCGGTCTCGTCGTCTTTAAATGTCCAAGGGGGACCTGTGCACATGGTTGGCATGTGCCTTGTGCAGGCACACACAGTTAGCCGTCTGGGGATTGCCTGGGTGTCTCCGGGCAATCCCCCGTTGGCGTTAGCCTAGCCAGCAATGGCTAGGCTAGACAGCGGCAGGAAGTCAGTAAACGGATCTCTCCTCGTCAAAAAAAAAGGTCCGTTACGCCCGTTATCGTGATATTAAGGTGTAACACATTTATAAAATCTTTATTTTAATAATTATTTACGAATGAGGAAAAAATACTCGATAACGGAAACGGCAAATAAATTCTTGTTTAAAGGTTAGTTACGAAACAGCGAAAAAGACTTTCTCTTTCGTAACCAGTTACGAAACTTCAATTACGAAAACGGTTTAACCGATTTTTGCTTATAACTTCGTTATTTTTTACCGTACGGCAAAAATTATACGGACTAATATTGTTCCTTGTGCAATTCTCTACAAAATATTTCTTACACATTTTTACGTACAATCAATATTTTTCGAGATAAATGAAAAAAATAAAAAAGAGGGTTATTATTTTAGGTTACATGACTTACTCTATAAGCTTATCCAGATTCGTATACCACATTGTAGCATCTTGATATGTGAAATCACCGCCCATCGTTATAATAACGTTATTAGAGCGATAGAACTGTGACTGAACGTTAACGTACTCTATGAAGTCTGATATCTGTTGGAATCATCGAATTTGTGTCAAATATACTAATTTATTGATTAAAAAATTTATTTTTTTTAAATAAAATGAACGCTTTATTTTGACCTTGTAAATTGATTATTATTTCACTCAACTGAGCTGTGAAGTCACGAATAACGTAGCTTTTTGGACTGTTTTGGACTCGACGTACATGTTTTGGAAAATTCAAAGAAAAATTGTGGACTTGACTTGACGGATTTTAGTTTGTATTTATTTTATTTAAAAAAAAACAATGTTTTAATTTTGCACTTTTGTTATCGAATTCTTTGTATGTATTCTTCACTGGTGTATTGTGGCAATATTCCCGTAACATTTGTTTTTTGTTTTATCTCAATCGGTTAACAAACAAAAAAGTTATACCGAAATACCGTACGAAGTTGCAGGCACAACTAGTCAATAAATGTATCATTGCAAAATCAAAGTTATAATTGCAATAAAATACAAGTTATATTTGCATTAAAATAAAGTTATGATTGCAATAAAATACAAGTTATATTTGCATTAAAATAAAGTTATGATTGGAATTGTTGAGATTGCAATGAAACCAAGCCCTGAAACTTATTAAAAAGTAGTCTAGCGCCCTCTTATGTATGTATACGTGAGACAACTTACTTACTTATACAGATGTCAAAGAGGTTAAAAAATAGATTAAAATTAGGTGCGTGTAAAAGTTGAAATAACATAATACAGAAGTTAAAAATACAGAAGTTTAAAGATACAAGAAAATCTTTTAATTATCTCCTGCCGCCCATTAGGTTATGGGCCCAGGCACCGATGGATACAGACTGATATACACGCATAAAAGAAGTCGATTACCGTGATAAAGTCGGATTACATTACGCGCCATTACAGTGTGGCGGTAACAATAAAATTTCACAAAGAAATACAAAGACACAAAAACAGGTGAAGACACAGAAGAAACGACAACAGATGAGGACACAGAAGAAACAACAACAGATGAAGACACAGAAGAAACAACCAACAGATACATCGATAATGATACAGAAGACAGACAACAGCACAACAGAAGAATACGACGAAGACCAAAATGGATGGAAGATTATTATACCAGTTTTGTTGCAATGGAAAGTAACGAATTGGACTATGATAAAGTAATGAAAGGAAGCGACTCACAAGAATGGAAGAAAGCCTTATACAGAGAGATAGAAGCTATAGAAAGAAATAATACATGGATAGAAGTAAAAGATGTTGATAAAAATAATAAAGTGATAGAAGCAAAATGGATTTTCAAAATTAAGAAAAGGGGAAAATAACGAAGACTTATATAAAGCAAGACTTGTTGCGAGAGGATTTCAACAGAAAGACAACATAGATTATTCAGATATTTATGCACCAGTGCTTAAATTACCTACTTTGAGAATATTGTTAGCTGTAGCTGTGAAGTACAAGTTAGATCTGATACAGATGGATGTGAAGAGTGCATTTTTATATGGAGATATTAAAGAAGAAGTGATATTAAGATACCAGAGGGACCAAAAGAATATACAAACAAAATTTATAAATTACAGAAGTCGCTATATGGCTTAAACAAGTCGCCTAGAAATTGGAATGACACATTTAACAAATTTATGATAGAAGAAGGATTCAAAAGAAGTAAGGCAGACTATTGCTTATACTACAAAAAGGAAGAGAAGTTTTATGTACTGCTGTATGTAGACGATTTACTCATTATATGCAAGGATAGGAACAAGATTGATAGACTGAAGACATCGCTACAGAATAAATTTCAAATGACAGACTTAGGAGAAAATAATATTAAATATTTAGGTATAAATATAAAAAGAAAAGGTGATAATATAGAACTTGATCAGATACAGTATTTAGAAGAGTTGTTGCAAAAATACCAAATGCAAGATTGTAATCCAGTTTCAACACCGATAGAAGCTAACTTAGAATTAACAAGAGATCCGAGTACAGACAAAAATATGGAACGTCGTTGCAGACAGCTGATTGGTAGCTTGATGTACGCTATGTTAGGAACAAGACCGGACATATGTTTTGCACTGTGTTATCTCAGCCGATATCAAGTATATGCGAGTGAATCTTTGTGGAAAGCTTTAAAACGGATTCTTAGATATATAAAAGGGACATTGAACTACAAACTTGTATACAGAGACAATGAAGAGGATTTACTTACTGGATATACAGATGCGGATTGGGCAGGAGATAAGAATGATAGAAAGTCAACTAGTGGATATCTAATGAAAGTTTTTGGTAACACAGTTTCATGGTGTTCATCTAAACAACAGTGTATAGCGCTCTCATCAACAGAGTCAGAATATATAGCTTTAGGCAAAGGAATTACAGAAGGTTGTTGGATAAGAAATATTATTAGGGAGTTAGGTTTAGAAATAGGAATATTTAAAGTTTTTGTTGATAATCAATCCGCTATTCATATTGCTAAAAATCCAGAACAGCATAAAAGATTGAAGCATATTGATTTAAAGTACCATTTTATTAGAGATAAGGTTAATAGGAATATAGTATCGTTGGAATATATTAATACTGAGCGACAGATTGCAGATTTGTTTACCAAACCCCTCGCTAAGATATTGTTTCAGAAGTTATGTTCAGAATTGTAATTTAGCTTATTTTTGTTTATTTTTATAGATGTAAGAACAGTAGTTTAGTAATAGATGTAAGAATATATTAGATTAGGAACAATTTGAAAAATAGAAGTTTAAGTTTTTTTTGTTATAGGAGTTACAGTTTTTGGTTGGTTAATATTTTTTTTGCTTAGGTCTTGGTTTCATTGAGGAAGGGTGTTGAGATTGCAATGAAACCAAGCCCTGAAACTTATTAAAAAGTAGTCTAGCGCCCTCTTATGTATGTATGCGTGAGACAACTTACTTACTTATACAGATGTCAAAGAGGTTAAAAAATAGATTAAAATTAGGTGCGTGTAAAAGTTGAAATAACATAATACAGAAGTTAAAAATACAGAAGTTTAAAGATACAAGAAAATCTTTTAATTATCTCCTGCCGCCCATTAGGAATAAAATACAAGTTATATTTGCATTAAAATAAAGTTATGATTCGAATAAAATACAAGTTATATTTGCATTAAAAGAAAGTTATATTTGCAATAAAATACAAGTTATATTTGCATTAAAATAAAGTTGTATTTGCAATAAAATAAAGTTATGTTTGCAATAAAATAAAAGTTATATTGCAATAAAATTTAGTTCCAATTTCATTAAAATAAAGTTATACGTAATTTTAATAATATAAGTTATATTGCAATAAAATAAAGTTAAGATTGCAATAAATTAAATATCAAACTCACGTGATCAATTTGTCCAAATTATTGAACCACATCGCCGCCTCTTGATATTGAAAATCATCGCCCATTGTTACCAGAATATTATTAGATATGTACGAAGCCTGCATTTCGTATACCTTTTCAATAAACTGTTCAACCTAACAAGTAAAAATATTGAATGAATTGCTATAGTCATTAATACTATCATAGGGCGTATTCCCGAGAAAAAATTAAAATTTCGGTTTAGTTTAGTAACCAGTTACGAAACTCCGGTTACGTACAGCCGACCCGATCGTAATATTTATGTGGACTTCACTACTTACTAATGATTTCATTGATAGACTTTATAAATGCTAAGAGAGCGACACATTTACAAGGTCAAATAAGGTTCAAAATCCTAAAAAAAATCTTTCATCTTTTGACACCGATGATTAGACCCGATAAAGTTTTTAAGCAAAATTCAAACTTCTATTACAATTCATAGGTAGATAGTTGGAAGATTTAGTTATGACGAGGTATACCTCTGGCTTTGACTATGACTGTGACTGTGACTGTGACTGTGACTGTGACTGTGACTGTGACTGTGACTGTGACTGTGACTGTGACTGTGACTGTGACTATGACTATGACTATGACTATGACTATGACTATGACTATGACTATGACTATGACTATGACTATGACTATGACTATGACTATGACTATGACTATGACCATGATTATGACTATGATTGTGACGAAGCTAGTATATTATATTCATGCACCAATTAAGCTCTTCTCTATACGATCACGATTTAAGTTCGGTATAAACTCAGAAATTACTGAACCGATTTTGATAAAATTTCGTAACTATCTGTAATTTGGTCCAACTTATACTAAAAGATGGGATAGTTTTTGTTTCGATTATATCGCAAAATGCATGTTTTTCTTATACTAATTAGACACAACTATACTATCATAATTTGTATAGAGATATCGAGATATAGAGATATAATAATAGTAATAAAATTACATATAACCATATAACATCGTTTCACGACATCTCAAATACTTACAATTAGTCATCTCTCGGACTATCATATTCATAGAAAGACGTGCTTACATGCATAACGACTTTTTAGATGCATCCCTTTTAGGCTCTCCACAAAAGTAGATCTTATATAGATCTTAACTAGCTTTTAGCTGGTAATAAAATGTAAAAAAAATTATTAAGTTTGTTTGTTAGACATGTTCTGTAATTTAGACTAACTTTCGTAACCGCGTCAAAAGTTTCGAAACTGGCTGATGAAAACAAGATTTGACATTTTTTATACTTAAGTACATTTTCGTAACCACTTCCACAAATAGTTACGAAATCAATTTTTCATCAATGTTTTGTCATATTTTCCCTATTGGTCTATTTTCTCAATTATTTTCAACATGACGAAATAAAGATCTTATTTATTGTTTCGTAACTGGTCGAAATAAGAGTACTTCGTTAATTTGACAATATTAATCTACGTTTGCGGATAGCCTTAGGTCTTTAAAGACATGCATTGGACACTCACTGTATCAACTTGTCTAAATTATGGTACCACATCGCCGCGTCATGATATTGGAAGTCTTCGCCCATCGTTATTAGGATGTTATTCGTCATATAGGACGAAGACATGTTTCGGCATATGTCTATGAATTCATTGACCTGAACATAATCGATTTTCTTTACAAGAAGGAACTTAACTGGCCATTTCTTTACTAAAAATCGGTTTTAGTTAGAAAAAAAGAAAAATAATCCTACGAATTAATTTAAATATATTACGTAGTATTATTATTATTATATGTATTTTAAACAAGTATAATTAGTAAATACAGTATTTTATGATGAAAGTACATACATACATATATTTTAATGAGTTTTTTAGTTCTTCCAAATATCTACAATAAATTGTGTAAAATATATAATTAATTATTCTTGATCGGTATCAAAAAATGAAACAAAACAAGACCCCAAAGGGAGTCTTTGGAGAAGCACTCGAATAAGCACTTGAGACATTAAGCACAAGTGCTTCCGAAAAATCACTCGTGCTTTTAAATATCAGGTGTCGTTGGAGCACCCTGAGAACATTTGTGCTTTTAAAAATATAAGGTGACTTAGAAGCACTAGTGCTTTTAAAATGTAAGGTGTCGACGCACCATGGATATTCATGTGGCATTGAGCAACAGTGGTTCCATAAAAGAAAAAAGCACTAGTGCTTTTTAAAATGTAAGGTGTCTGAGCACCTTAAATAGTCGTGCGACATTAAGCATTAGCGTTTTATGGAGAAGCACAAGTGCTTCCGAAAAAGCACTAGTGCTTTTTATAAAATAATATGTGGTTGAAAGGTGTTCGTATTTATCACGTGACATTAAGCATTAGTGTTTCTATGAAAAAGCACAAGTGCTTCCGAAAAAAACACTAGTGCTTTTTTTATAAAATAATATAATATGGTCTTGAAAGGTGTTCGTATTTACCCTTTTGTCGACGTTGTAAAGGGGCGAGTCGGGATCATCAATGATCGGTTCGTCATTGCATAAGACGTCAAAACAAAATCCAGCAGGCGGTGAGTATGTATTGTATAGGATACCTGTGAATATATCCGATGGTTCGCCTGAAAAATATAAAATTAAAAAACATTTCAATTCCAATTTTATTGCATTTTCATTTATACACTAGCTGGTGACCTTGGTTAGGACGTTCTTTTTTATGTTAAGGTTGACAGACAGGCTGACGGTCCACTTGATAGTAGGTGGCTACCGTCGCCTATAACACAAGCAACGCCATAAGTGCTACAAGTGCGCTGTCGACCATACAAGGATAAGGGAGGGATGGGGTAATGGGCTCTGGCATCCCTTAATCACTCACCGAAACACAACAGCACATATATGCTGTTATTTCACGGTGGTATTCTGTAAGGTGGTGGTTACTGCCGCCAGACGGGCTGCCCAAATGACTGCGAAACGCAGTATGCCCTACCACTACTTTTCAAATCCAGACCAGAGTAAATTTTTGAAAATTATATTAAAATTTCCAAAGTTGACCCCGCCGGAAATCGAACCCGGGGCCCCTGAAACGTTAGGCAATCACCCTTGCCACTCGTCCAACGGGCTCGTCACGTTGTTGTTCAACTATTTTTGAAAACCATTATACTGTCTAGGCCAGTCCGAAGCGACCTCTTTACATAATATTATTATTCGCGTTGCCCATTTTATTTCCCATTTCTATGCCCATGACCGTCGAAATGGGCCATATGTAAGGATATTACACTAACTAACCAACTTTACACATACCCAAGTCGTCGTCTCCGCGCCAAATCATCTCCATATATTTGTTCTGCTTCCTGTTAATTTTGTCCTGATAATCTATTCTGCCCAAAAACAATCCGTCGTATCCCATTTGGGCCAAATTCGAGGCGAACTCACGCGAGTGACCGAACGGATCTATCTGCCAACCGACTCTGGGCAGTGCGCACGGGCCAAATGTTTCGTTCAGTTTACTGAAATACAAAAAAAAATCTCGTGTCACAGTGTTTGTAATCAAACTCCTACGAAACGGTTCGACCGAATTTGTCCTCCTAAAGCGAAGTAATGTGATCCACCTTAATCCATAATATGTGAATCGTCACATCTGTGTATATCTGTGTATGTGTGTATATATACACAGATACACAGCTCCAATTTATAACACCCCCTAAAACAAACTCATTATCCATTTGTGAACTGTCACATCTGTGTATCTGTGTATATATGTGTATGTGTATATAAATTTGAGCTGTGTAACTGTGACACAGCTCACATTTATAACACCACCTAAAGCGAAGTAATGTAAAACAAACTCGTGATCATCTCAATCCATATGTGAACTGTAATCTGTGTATCTGTGTACGTGTGTGTATATACACAGTTAAAATTTATAACACCCCCTAAAACGAAGTGATGTAAAACAAACTCATGATCACCTTAATTCATCTTAACTTTAACTTTCACATCTGTGTATATATGTTGTGTATGTGTATATACACAGATACACAGCTCAAATTTATAACATTATCACCTCAATCCATTTGTGAACTGTCACATCTGTGTATCTGTGTATATATACACATATACACGGTTCAAATTTATATCACCCCCTAAAACGAAGTAATGTAAAACAAACTCGTGATCACCTCAATCCATATGTGAACTGGTCTATCGTGCTCTGATAGTGTGTGGCCGCTTCATCGTTCATACTCCAAGCTCCACCGACGAACTGGAGACGACCTTCCGACACCAGGGTGTGAACTTTCTGCTTAACAGCCTCCGTCTGACGAGTCCACCACTTCCAGAAGAACGCTGTTTCCACGTATATGAACCTGGAAGGAGACAGGTTTACTTGTCTTCATACCATTATGATATACTAGCTGCCGCACGCCACTTCGCCGGCGTAAAATATACCCTATTTATAACAAGTAAAAAAAGTAAGACATGACATGATTTGACATGAGATGACATGAGATGGCATGACATGACGTAACATGACGTGACATGACGTGACATGACATAATTTTTTTTTCCCAATATTTTCATAGTCATTTATTCTTATTTACATTTATGCTTCTTTTGAATTGATGATTGAAAAGTGCTCTGTGACGTTTAAAAAAGAGGTGTTCATTCGTTCAGATTCATTCGGTGGTACGATATTGAAAGGGTATCAGTCATTACGCATACGCGGGCGAAGTCGCGTGCAGCAGCTAGTATTAGACTTATTGATTTAACTAAAGTGCGAAAGAATTTATAGTCACTTAAGAGATTAGAGATGATAAGTGACTTAAGTGACGACACGTCTGGTCTAGTGGCTAGTATAGTAACCCTAGTCGTTAACCAAACGGTCGCAGGTTCGAATCCCGCTAGGGGCGTCTGGTATCCATAGCATTAGCTGCTTAGTGTGGTACTAGATGTTGCTGTGTGGAATGTGTGCAGATAATTTTATTTATTTATTTATCATTTCACTCACCGCCTCTTCGGATCTTCCCATAACTCCTTGACGACCGAATCCAAAATGTACTGCACGCCAGCTTTCTGTATGTTATTGCGACCTGGGAGTATTTTGTCAGGTTTTAAAATGTTGCTTACACGTATTACGAATTAAAAGTCTCTCTCTGGGTGCGTGTGTGTGCATGCATGCGTGTGCGTGTGTGTTTTGTGTAGGCATATGTGTATGTATGACTGGAGTGTGGACTGAGTGTGGGTGCGTGCGTGTATGCATGCGTGTGCGTGTTTTACGTGGGCATGTGTGACTGTGTTTTTATAATAATAATAATAATTTATTCATATTCAGATTACACAGATCCATCATGGTTAGTAATAATATTAACTTAAAACTATGTTAGTTAGTACAATACACATTAAAAATAAAATTATTACACATAGAACGTCATTATTTTATTATTATATTTATGTGTGCTGTGTGTATGAATGTTTGCGTGCGTGCATGCGTGCTAGAGTATGGACTGAGTGTGAGCGCGTGCGTGCATGCGTGCGTGTGCGTGTGTGTGTTTTGCGTGGGCATGTATGGCTGTGTTTTTATGTGTGCTGTGTGTATGAATGATTGCGTGCGTGCGTGCATGCGTGCTAGAGTATGGACTGAGTGTGAGCGCGTGCGTGCATGCGTGCGTGTGCGTGTGTGTGTTTTGCGTGGGCATGTATGGCTGTGTTTTTATGTGTGCTGTGTGTATGAATGATTGCGTGCGTGCGTGCATGCGTGCTAGAGTATGGACTGAGTGTGAGCGCGTGCGTGCATGCGTGCGTGTGCTTGTGTGTTTTTCGTGGGCATGTGTGGCTGTGTTTTTATGTGTGCTGTGTGTATGAATGATTGCGTGCGTGCGTGCATGCGTGCGTGAGTGTGGACTGAGTGTGAGTGCGTGCGTGCTTGGGTGCGGATAATGTGTGAATAAGTGTGCGGATAACGTGTGCGTGTGTGCGTGTATGCGCCTGTGTACATATGGCTGTGTGTGCCAGCGGGTGTATCAGGTACCGTTTCCAAAGTCTAGACCATTTTTTGTAAAACAAATAAAACATATCTTACTTCCATAATAATATTGATCAACAGTCTTCAACCAGCCGACGTCGTCATGAGTGTGAGGGACTATGTGCACGTTCAAGAAGTCCGCATTCGTCTTCGGACATCCCTGAAAACATTTTATAGTTTCACTAACTTTTGCATGCGACTTTATCCCCTTTCTCTTAGTGGCTCTTACTCTTCCCCTTTCATTTATGAAAAAAATAAAAAATAAATACTGTAACATTTGATAGCGTCATCTATCTATTGTAGTTTAAATTAGAATAAATAATTTATCTGTACTAATATATATTATGAAGAGGAAATATTTTTTATTTTTGTTTGCAATAAATAACCTCAAAAACTAGTGGACCGATTTTAAAAATTCTTTCACCTATAGAAAGCTGCATTATCAGCGAGTCACATAGGATATATTTTATAAATTTACACGGACGAAGTCGCGTACAAAGCCTAGTATTTTATAATGTTATAAATAATAACAGAGAAAAGTAGTGGCAACGCACTTCGAGTCGTTATCAAGTCAATTACTCGTAACTTGATAACTTATGACTTGTAAAGTTAACATTTTATTAGGTTTTCTAAGATAATTATGATGATGTCTGTCTGTTTTTGTTTACATACCTATTCGAAACATCATGCGATTGTATTTAAAAGCTCTTTATTACTACGACTTACTTACGAAGATTAAGTTTTTTTATTGTGAGTTTAAAAATATTGTGTTTATTTTCGATTTTTTTCTTTGATGTTAATTTCAACATAATAAGACTGACGGTCCACTTGATGGTAGGTGGCAAGTGGTAACTGTCGCCTTGCATGTTTACTTTGAATGGACTTTGCACTTTGTAGCCGTAGATGGGCGGGGTCGCGGAGACGTTGTGACACGACATCGGTGCCCCGCCACGGCTATCTAGCGCGGGGAGGGTTACGCGACCTGTCGATACCTCGGCGTACCCGGAAGTGGAGGTACGCCAGTTCATCTCTCGCTCTCTCCCTCTCTCTCACTACGCGACCTGTCGATACCTCGGCGTACCCAAAAGTGGAGGTACGCCAGTTCATCTCTCGCTCTCTCCCCCTCTCTCACTACGCGACCTGTCGATACCTCGGCGTACCCAAAAGTGGAGGTACGCCAGTTCATCTCTCGCTCTCTCCCCCTCTCTCACTACGCGACCTGTCGATACCTCGGCGTACCCAAAAGTGGAGGTACACCAGTTCATCTCTCGCTCTCTCCCCCTCTCTCACTACGCGACCTGTCGATACCTCGGCGTACCCGGAAGTGGAGGTACGCCAGTTCATCTATCGCTCTCTCCCTCTCTCTCACTACGCGACCTGTCGATACCTCGGCGTACCCAAAATGGAGGTACGCCAGTTCATCTCTCGCTCTCTCCCTCTCTCTCACTACGCGACCTGTCGATACCTCGGCGTACCCGGAAGTGGAGCTACGCCAGTTCATCTCACGCTCTCTCCCTCTCTCTCACTATCTCATTAGCCAGATGCTCATTAGCTACATCCTTACTTATTGTAAAACAAAGTTTTGGCCGTCTGTCTGTTCGCGATTAACTCAAAAACTACTGCACCGATTTTCATGCTGTTTTCACTAATGTATAGAGTGGTTGTCGAGGAATGTTTTGGTATTTAATTTACAAAGTTATGCGAGCGAAGTGGCGGGCAGCAGACAGTCTAATAAAGCTACTTACCACATAACCGCATTGACTTCTATCCTTCAAAGGCGTTTGGTTCGACACAGTCGCAACTAGTAACAGGAGAAACAGCTCCCACATATTTAACTGAAATTTAAAAAATATATTTTTTTTAACCAAAAATAAAACCGCTGAAAAAACTGAAAAGCATAAAATAATCTTATTATATAACCTAAGTAATTTTGAGTCGCCGCGCGCATCACTCTTTACGTAATTTTTGCTTGTTTGGCGCCGAATCAAAATTACTTAGGTAAAATAATAAGATTATTTTATGCTTTTCAGTTTTTTCGGCGGTTTTTTTTTTTTTTTTTAAAGTTTTATTTTATGTTTTTTTGTGGCTATAATCTAATATTATATTTTCCCATCCCCATTTTCCAGGGTAGGAATTTTTTTCAAAATTTGTACGAGACCAACTTCGACATCCATTAAAAAAAGAATTATCAAAATCGGACTACTCTGTAAAAAGTTATGCGTGGTTATACGATACAATCGGTGAGTGAACAATCAATCATCCCCTGTTTTCCTACCCTTAGGGTAAGATAATTTTTTTCCAAATTAAAATGGGACCCCCTCGGGGGTGCACCCTTTCAAATAAAAAAAGAATTATCAAAATCGGACCACCCTGTCAAAAGTTATGCGTGATCATACATAAAAACAAAATATATATACGCATCGAATTGAATACCTCCTCCGTTTTCGTTTTTTCGTTTTCGTCGGTCGAAAATCAAATAAATTAAAAATAAAACACATAGTAACTATGAGTACTGAGTGGTTACTATTAATATTAATAAAATATTTTTTACATGAGGGAATATAATTATGTATACCTCTCCGATATGGAGGACAATACTTAAGTGTATTTCAAACGCATAGGTACGTTATGTTATTCCCTTATCAAAATAGTGCCCGGAACGTTTCTAAGGAAAAACAATGTTATCTTTGTCAACTAAATAATATTTAGAATACATTAACATGTTCCATTTCGGTTCCATTTTGAAACGTTTAGGTCGACGACATCATTACTTAGATCTTACGAATGTCGATTCGTAAATTGAAGCAATGAAAATTTATTGAAGTGAAAACTTCTATAGCCACGTTATACGACTTTGGGTAGTGAAAAAATGTATAGGTTCGCGTCAGCAACATGCTAATGCTTACAGTTATGCGCGCGCAGCTGACTACGTACGCGATCACGCCAACACATTGCACTTCTGTCAGCAGTCTGTCACATCACTTCTGTCAGCAGTCCTCATGACTGCCTCCGTATTTTTTTTCAACGTTGGGAATTTCCCGCAGGTGTTCAAGTGTGCAGGTGTTCAAGAGGATTTTCCAACATCTGCAGTGTAGAAGACACTGCGGGGTTGTGCCGGATTCGTACCGGCTAAAACCCAACGACTTTGTAGCGCGGCCGTTGATGGGCGGGGTCGCGGGGACGTTTAAGACACGACTTCGGTGCCCCGCCACGCCTAACCAGCGCGGGGAGGGTTACGCGACCTGTCAGAACCTCGGCGTACCCGAAAGTGGAGGTACAGTCGGCCGCAAAAGTTGATTAACTCATTCAAAAGTGCACAACACTCAACGCGCCATAAGTCGTTGTCACGACTAGGGAACAAAATAAACTTCACGTACAAATGATCGTAAAAAGCTTCAGTATCAGTAAATAAGTATAAGGGTGGAACAAACCACCCAGATAACAAAGTTTGATAACTGGTTAACTAGATGCACTATTTCTTCCGCGGAGATAACCAGTGAGTGTTCAGTTGTTTTGCACTTTTCAATGTGTTAATCAACTTATGCGGCCGACTGTACGCCGGGCGAGGGTTATCACAGAGTGGCAGGTAGATGCGGCCTCCGACTATGCGGTTAATTGTGCCGTAAGGATTAGGTTATTATGGGATGCTTCAGGAGTGTATTACAAAACCCTCAATAGCCTCGAATGTCGCAAGATTCAGACATGATAATAAGGGCACAGAAACAAGATAAAAATGGTTGAAGTGTTTATGAAACATGCATATTATATACATATGTATATCTATGTAGTATTGCATTTTACTTAGAGATAAAAGTGTTACAAATAATATTGATTGATAAATAAATAAGAGCTATTGACTGATAAGAGATGTTATATCTTAAAGAGGTCAAATACATTTAAAGATAGAAGGTTGTCAAAAATATGAGACTATTTTATGAAATTCCATGATTTTGTCGTAGATTTAGGTATATTCTACGTTGGCGTTGTACGATGAATCGGACCAACGCGCGTCGTCGGATGAATCGGAGCAACAGGAAAATAAGTTCGCGTAGTCCGATCATTCGGAGCAACAGGAAAATAAGTTCGTGTCCGATTGTCCGATCAATCGGACGAAGCAATCGGACCACGAGGTCTCAGTGGGATTACTTTTTGAGTTATCTATTAGCGAAAAAGTACGACGCGAAACGCGATAGTTTATTTTACCACCACAATAACCACATAGGACACTTTTTATTCTGGAAAAATATTAATTTCTCGAGGGATCGTTTAAAAATATAAAAAAATTGGGCGCCACTATCGCCGTCGGTGTGACGACGATGTCAGATATTTTCTTCATTCCTACGGGAAATCTAAAATAAAAGTAAATACTAGCGGCTTGGCCCGGGAGATAGAGCCATCTATCCAAAATACGGTAGATGGCGTTTTATACTTTTCTGCGCGGACGAAGTCGCGAGCAGCAGCTAGTAAGTTATAAAAATATTGAGAAATTCTTTTGAATTCTTTTGCAATAATTAGTTAAAATATTATCGCCTTTATGGTCATTGGAAAATGCAAAATGCAAATTTTCACTTATCTAAACAATAAAACTTAAAAATTCAGATGATTTAATGGTTGCAGTAATGTCTAGGCATACTTGTGTTCCGAATTCTTACAGCGGGTACTTAGCAGCCAACTAAAACGGCTAAAACAGGCTAAAATCAAACGGCGGGTGAAACCGGGGGACACAGGCAGTCTATACTAATATTATAAAGAGGAAAGATTTGATTGTTTGTTTGTTTGTAAAGAATAGGCTCCGAAACTAGTGGACCGATTTGAAAAATTCTTTTACCATTAGAAGCCGACATTATCCGTGATGGACATAGGCTACTTTTTACAGCGGGAAAATGCTTCAATTTTACGGGAAAACGGGTAAAGGACAACGGGTAGTAAGAATTATCCTTCCGTACTTATCTTTTTCACATAACTTCTAAACGGCTGAACCGATTGGGTTGAAATTTTGTATGGCTATTTCGATGATTTCCTGGATGATTTAAAAATACAATTGGACCCGGTAGGTGGCGCTGCTGTCGGTATGTCAACTACTAAACGGTTTGACCGATTGGGTTGAAATTTTGTATGTGTATTTCCATTTGGGTTTCACAGACACGAATGTATTATATTTATTTTATAAAGTTACGCGGACCAAGTGGCGTGCAACAGCTAGTATCTTAATAAACGTCCCACTAAAAAGATGCCGGAATCGTACCCACTAAACAAGTAGAGATCTCGCTTTTTTCCCAAACGTCCCGTTAGTTGGTACTGATGGATGGCCTTATCTGAAACTGGACATATAGACTCATTCCTAACCTTTTTTCTGACACCTAAAGAACGGTTAAGGTACAGTCAACGTCAAAATTGCTACAGCACGACACGAGTATTTATCGCTTGGTTTTTTGGGAGTTGTCGAACTCGTAATTTTTCGACCGACGACAGCGAAAAAACAAAAAACGGAGGAGGTACTCAATTCGACGCGTACATATATATATTTTCTTTTTTTATGTATGATCACACATAACTTTTGACGGGGTGGTCCGATTTAGATAATTCTTTTTTTATTTGAAAGGGTGCACCCCAGGGGAGTCCCATTTTAATTTGGAAAAGAAATTCCAACGGGAAAATGCTTCATTCCTACGGGAAATCTAAAATAAAAGTAAATGCTAGCGGCTTGGCCCGGGAGATAGCGCCATCTATCCAAAATACGGTAGATGGCGTTTTATACTTTTCTACGCGGACGAAGTCACGAGCACCAGCTAGTATAGTATAAATATATTTGAATTTGAATAGACATCATAAAATGTAAGGAGAGTATAGATAGACAAACACTTTTATAGGCGATTGTACACATACTCGGGACACTGACTGGAATGCATTTCGTTTCAATCCGATCATGATTTATTTATAACACAAACCGCTATATTCCAGTGATAGCGTCCGCAAATAGGACAAAATTTCTGGTCTTGTTTGACCATGTACTGTCTTTATGTATTTATTTATTTACTAAGTAAATACCTTACCTACTGACCTCGACTTCGTACACGTTGTACAATAAATATATATATATATATACAATACCCAGCCGTTGCACCCAACTTCTTCGTCCGCGTGTAAAAGTATAAAACGCCATCTACCGTATTTTGGATAGATGGCGCTATCTCCCGGGCCAAGCCGCCAGTATTTACTTTTATTTTAGATTTCCCGTAGGAATGAAGCATTTTCCCGCGGTAAAAAGTATCCTATGTTCATCACGGATAATGTCGGCTTCTAAATGTAAAAGAATTTTTCAAATCGGTCCACTAGTTTCGGAGCCTATTCTATACAAACAAACAAACAATCAAATCTTTCCTCTTTATAATATTAGTATAGAAGTATAGACTAGCTGGCGCCCGCGACTTCGTCCGCGTTGAAAAAGAAAAATGTAGCCATCTTGTGTCCCGTACGTCTAAATGTTTATCTACAATGTTACATGAAAATTAGGGATAGTAAAGACTAGATGCTACCCGCGACTTTGTCCGCGTTGAAAAATAAAAATTAATACGCCTGAAAGAATATTGTATGAGCAACTTTTGCTGTGCCCGCAAATTGGTACGCGCGGTTCTTCAAACCGTCTCATGGTCTTTTCTCATAGATGCCATTGTCAGAACTGGACCAAATTGAAATGGGACCACACGGGAAACACTAGCTTCCAAATAAAAGAAGAATCATCAAAATCGTTTCACCCAGTCGTAAGTTATGAGGCAATAAACATTAAAAAAAAA
This sequence comes from Synanthedon vespiformis, assembly GCA_918317495.1. NCBI lineage: Eukaryota > Metazoa > Arthropoda > Insecta > Lepidoptera > Sesiidae > Synanthedon > Synanthedon vespiformis. The sequence goes on along the minus strand of OU906975.1, from coordinate 3,301,066 downwards.
CACGCGTCGAATTGAGAACCCCCTCTTTTTTTGGAAGTCGGTTGAAAAATAAACACGACTTCAAACCGTATCATGGTCTTTTCTCACGGATGCCGTTGTCAGAACTGGACCAAATTGAAATGGGACCACACGGGAAACACTAGCTTCCAAATAAAAGAAGAATCATCAAAATCCTTTCACCCAGTCGAAAGTTATGAGGTAACAAACATAAAAAAAACCGTCGAATTGAGAACCTCAAATTTTTTTCAACCGACTTCCAAAAAAGGAGGCGGTTTTCAATTCGACTGTATTTTTTTTATCGACTGTATTTTATAATATGTAGTTATATATAGATTAAAGATTAATTATATATTATATTAATTGTTCAAATAAAAGACAACAGTAAACACAAAAAAAAATGTAATTAAAATTATCCCAGCGCAACTATCGTAAGCAGGATATTAAATTAAGACAGACTAATTCAATTTATTTAATGTTGTCTTTTTATGTTCAATGTCTCATTGTTTAAAGTGAAATAAAATGTAAACTTAAGAACTTACTGTTTTATTGCAGTCTTCTTTGAATTAATTTAATATTTTTTTACGTAAACACAACCGATAAACTATTTATAAATAAGAAAGCGTCTGCTCCTCTAAACCCTCGTCACTAGACTGACGTGAGTGACGTGACGGACGAATTAAATAGGATAGAATAGGAAAATGGGATATTTGAAAATTTGAAATATCAAATAAAGTCAAGTCACTGATCTGTAATATACCTCTGGATGGGCTGCTGTCAATTTATGTCTATTTGAAAATCGCCATTTTCGCGCTGTAAGCTATGAAGTCTAAGTACATGGAACTAAAACTAGTGATGTCCCCATGACATTTACAGAATACACATTTCTTCATGTTTCAAAACTCAAGCGGTCACAAATAAACTTAAACAGTCCATAAGACATCAACAAATAGAATAAAACGTGAATAAAACAGACAGCATTATACTTATCTATGGATTAAAAATACGTAAACGTCAAAATTAGTTCCCGTGCTTTCGTACGGCGGCGCTTCAAAATATGGCGGCGGTACACGAAACTATGACACGAAAGTGTCTGTAATTTGTATGGAATAACCTATCCAGTGCTTTATTAGAGATCAGTGAGTCAAGAAACCGCAAGAATCAAATGACCATAGAACAAAATGTTGTGGCATGACATGACAGTGACGTGAGAAAGGGATACCTCTATTCTCCTTGGGAACATAGACGTAACGTGAGAAATTGTAAAGAGCGTAGATGGCGTAGAGAGAGAGAGTCTCTACAGTATAGTGCGTTCGTTCACTTATACTGCGTTATAATGAGAGAAAATATTAATAATTTTGTTTGAGAAGGCTAACCAAACAGTATTTTTTTTTTTAAATAAACAACTAAAGAACAAACAATTATTCATAGCGAACAATTAAGTACAAACCATGAACTAACGATATGCAATAATAAAAATAAAAAAAATCGCGAGGGCCAAGTTTGGTGATCTTATGGATGGAGCTAACTACTAAAGTAAAAAGGCTAAGTTGGCAACACTGATGCAACACTAGCTAATACTCGATGATTCAACTCGCCTCTCTTATCTCTTAACTACACTGGACTAATGAGTGTCTTTATCGCCTCGGAGTAGGCATGCTGGTTCTTATCAACAGCGGTACTGCGTCCATTGTTTTAACTAATCTAGTGTGCCACAAACGTTTTTAACATTAGCATTTTATCAGTATAATATTCAAAAGTTGGGTACCTACTTTAAATATCAAATCATATTGGTCCTTCGCTGAAACAAGTCTTCAAATTACTCCAAAATAAAGTGCAGTGCAAAACCATAATTCTACAAAAATACAAGAGAAAAATGGCGGCAAATTTCAAGGCTTTCTTTTCAATCGTATTTTATTGTTTGTAACATTTTAAAGGTAAGAAAAACACTTAACCGGTGTGCTAATAAAATATTAAAAAGTATCAAGATCATTACGTAGTCCCTACCATAGGTAATTATCGTTTGCCATCTTTATTGACTTGCATTGTTAAAATTAGTTGACGTGAGTGTTTATCGCATGTTTATCGGTTGCAACGAGCCAATGTTGAAAGTAAGTATACGTCGCGCATTTTTTTAAGATGAAACAAGTCGGCGGCCCGAACTCATCGGTCTCATGGCAAAAATGCGTTCTGTCTCACACAGCACAAAGCGCGGGAGGAGCACTCGAATGAGACGCACAATCATTCATACCAAAAATAAAATCACAAACAGACCCTTGGGCCAACGCTTTTTTTGACAAAACTACTGCACATATCTATTTCGTGTAAAGTTATTTGTACTCTTGAATAACTAATCAATGTTTATATGTAAAGTATTTTGTAGTTTTTGTAAATTAGAGTGACCTATTCAACCTCAAAGTTGACTTAAACTTGTGTTAAAATATGGATTTTTCAAGGAATATCTTTCATATCTTTTAAATTGATACTTTTTTTTAAAGTTTGTATGCATACGAACCTAGTAAACGACAAGATAAATCGGTATCACGCTTACTTTTGTAAATTAAACATAAAACAGCGGAGTAATTTGGGGGTCTACGTTTGTATGGAGGAAAACTGACTTGAATTACCTTGTATTAAGGTCAGAAGGCGAAACTAGTGGGGGTAATCGGGGAATGTGTACAATTGCGCACAAAATTGCTGAGGGAAATGATTTTTTTTCTTATTTGGCATTTTTTGCACTTTACTCACTTAACATGTAATGCAGTGCCATCCATCGATGGGTTATCGATGGCGTGGAAGAACAACTAACCTATATATAGCCTTCCTCGATAAATGGACTATCCAACACAAAAAGAATTTTTCGACTCCTGAGTTCCTGATTCCTTAGATTCCTTATTAAATTATTTTTTAATTTCAGAATATCTGAGATTAAAGCCTCCAACATATTTATTAGTATAAATTATCATACCTACAATGCTTGGCAAGTCCAATTCAGATTAGCAACAATGACTGATAAAGAAGGATTCAACCGGACTGAGGCTAAAAGGATGCTGTAAGTATTTTCTGACGTCACAGATTTTTATCTAACCTAAGTAGGTTGTTACCGTCGCCTATTAACATAGATCAATCTGCAGAGATTTGCTCAGAGCAATTTTTGTAAAAAGTCTTAGAAGAAAACCAACTGCGCTATTGTGTGGAGAATAGTTTCATATGATATACTGACATGTTTTTCATTTATATACTTATATATACATTTCAAAATATTGTGGTCGTTCAACAGTGTTGAAGCTGCAGCGAATTGTCCAATCCACGATAAGGACATAAATAAAATAGAAATCTCAATATATGAGAGATCCAAATCGAAAGGAGAATATTGGGATTACATATATTCATACATTAGGAGATATTTCGATCCAAATCTACAGATTAATCAATTGCAAGATAGCCAAAACATTTCAAAATCTGCTCCAAGCAGGATTAATATTCTAGAAGCTGTTCAATTGCAACCAAGTCAGGGTGAAAAGCAAAATATGGCTGGACCAATTCTGAATCAGACTGTAACTGCACCACAAAACCAAAGCCAATTAGAAGAACAACCCCATCAAAACTTGATTCCAATATCACTCCCAACTCTCCCAAGTACCATTACAATTACGAAGTTAACATCCGATCAAAATTTGCTCAAACCTAGTGGTAAATTATGCCAATCACAATCGAAGTCACAAATCCAACAAAACGTTACGTCCGGTTCACTTCAAATTACTAAAGGAATTACCAAGGGAATTGCAAAGAACTATAAAGGAAAACAACAAGTAAAGTCAATGCATCCAAAGAACAATAAACGAAAAGAACAAGTAAAGTCAATGCATCACTCCAGACCAGATAAAATTTTCACTAAAACTGGTACACTAGGGCAATCAAAATCAGTACAACTTCAACAACAGAAACTTTCAGCACCCATCCAAAGCCAAATCACAATAATAGACTTGAACCAATCCCAGCAAAGCGAAGATCAGTGTATGCTTGAAAATGGAAATAACAGTACGTTACAATTTACAAATGTACATCAAACAAATAATCAAGCGGATATAGACCGAGAAGCCATCAATACTGATGTTAAAACGAAAATAGATCAAAATACTTCGGACCAAAATGAAAGAGTAAAGAATACCAAAGAAATAGGATGCCATTCCAACAATAGTGTAAGGAAAAAATTTAAATCCAGTGATACTGAGAACGTGGGAGAATTAGATAGAGCACTGGGTGAAATAATAAGTATTGATGATGTTTTCAATTCAGACAAAAACTCCAACAAGATAAAATCTTTGAACATTGCTAAATCTACAGAACTTAACGAAACAACTGTGAGCTGTCCATGTATACCAGCGGCAATTGTTCTTTTCCCTGAATGTGATCTAACAGTAGAGGAAGCTGAGATAATAAAGACACAATTAGAAACACACATCCAAAAAACAGCTGTGACGGGAAAGGACAGAGCTTTCTCACCTAGTTTCGAAAACAAACCCTCGCTATCAGATGGTGCACTTAAACTATGGTGTGCAAATGAAGAAACATACATTTGGCTGCGAAATACAACAGAAAATATTCCAACACCAAGGTTGGAATTCAAGTTAGAAGTGATCAAACAGGTTGATCTACCAAAGAAAATAATAATACACCTATTTGTCCCTGGATACAAAGATGGTGACATGGAATTTCTACTTCAACTCATGAAGCAACAAAATTCTTGGTACAATATAGATGCCTGGACGTTGTACCAATCTCAAAATATGGTAGCGTCTGAAGAGATAAAAAAGAAATTTCAGCTAGACGATGATATTGAAGAAGGAATGCTTCTGTCGTTCGGTATTTCAAAAAAGGAAGAATGTAAAATTAAAAAAAGAAGAGGCCTATTCAGTCACTCCTTGGGTACTATTCACATATCTTTTGAAAGTGTTGACTTAAAAAATATTCCAATGATTGCTGAGTGAGACTGAAGATCAGAAATGTAAAGTTTAGTCTAATTGATATGTAAAACTAAGTTATATATATTTACAAATTGTATATAATATTTAATATTTGGTCCCCTATGCAGGGTCTCAGGCATTTTACAAACTCAGATGAAATAATAACTAAAGATAGAGCTCTCAGTACGGCAGAGTGAAGCTGGTAAAACTAAGCCTTCGTCTAGTATAAAGCCTGGGCTCGACCGCGAAATGAGCGAGGTCATTAATGAGCCCGTTTAACTCGCAACTGTAAATTTCATAGATGAGGCTGGACCGCGAAAGAGTCTAGCGCAGCGGGAATCTATGAAATTTACCGTTGCGAGTTAAGCGGGCTCATTAATGACCTTGCTCGTGTCGCGGTCGAGCCCAGGCTTTATACAGGTACTCGATTACACGCATACAAATGCAAAACTACAAGTGAAAATTCCTAATTGCGTAGTGAACAGCTGTAAAAATATAAGGTTCCAGAAAATTAATAGCAAAATGGAATCACATTTCGCACGTAAATAAACTTGGAAATTAATATTTTCAATAAATATAAACCAAAATTAAGGTTATAGCTTGGATAGGATAGATCACAAAATGTGAACAATATTATGGTCTACGCACACAATCATGTCTACAAAACCGGCTTTACTATTTTGTCTTCAAAGTTATTTGGTCTGAGTTTACAAAACAATGTTAGTATTACACTATTTTATAAATTTTATTTTGTTTTGAGAGTTGTGTTTAATTTACCCTATAGACATTTTGTTTGAACAAACACTTTGAGCTACTTTGCTCACACATTTGAACACTTGTTTGTTGTACTTGTCAGACATGCTTTGCAGACACGTTCGCTTCACAGTATTCAAATAGATAACATACAAGACGGACGACGACTTTATCTCTATTATTATATTTCTATTATTGAAGTCTACAAAAAATTAAGCTAAAAAGTCTGTATTTTTTATTATTAAGCTAAGTAAGTGGGTATTTTTTTATTATTAAGCTAAAAATGAGTTATTATGAAAATAACTCCAGTGGACTTTGCGCAAGTGTAGCAGGCTACGCGCTGTTTGAACTTTGAACGCTTTGATGTGCGCTCTAAAAACCGACACCGAATGGAAAAGTGCAAAGATGTAATCAAACTTTGAATAAATACCCAAATACCCGTGCCTCACAAGTGCTCAAATAAGTGATCAAATAAGTGAACAAATATTGTTGCTATGTCTGGAGCCGGCTTTATATTTGCCAATTGATTCATTTGTTAATTAGGTACTTATTATCATTACTAATTACTGTGCTCACGTCCTCCGCCGCGTATCTCTGTCTGTTCGCGATAAACTCAAAAGCTACTGCACCGATTTTCATGCTGTTTTCACCAATGGATAGAGTGATTCTCGAGCACAGGTGGATTAGCTTGTCAATGTTCTCGAGGAAGGTTTTCTATACTAATATTATAAAGAGGAAAGATTTGATTGCATACACGTTGTCTGGGACACCAGAAAAGACATAGGGTACCTATTATATAAAGAGGAAAGATTTGTTTGTTTGTATTGAATATGCTCCGAAACTACTGGACCGATTTGAAAAATTCTTTTATATTTAGAAGCCGACATTAACCGTGATGAATATAGGCTACTTTTTAACACGGGAAAATACTTCATTCCTACGATTTTTTTCTGTATGTGTCGCATAATTTTTAAAAAAGGTCCACTAGTTTTTGAGTTTATTCATTACAAACATACAAATATTCTCTCTTTATAATATTAGTAGGTACCTATAGATACCTACCATCGATAAAATACTAAGTATTTAACTGGTATACATACCTACTATATTTCTACGAATTTTCGATAATCTACAAACTTATCTTTTAATTTATTGATTAGACTAAAATTTGCAAACAATGTTTAATACCTATTAAAAACATAAAACTAGCTAAGTAAAATCATTATCTTTGAATATTGTATGACAATGGGATTGAAAGTAACTCGATAATGTCAATAAAAATGGATCCTTAGCACTACCATGAGTTTATGACTACCGAAATCGCTAGCGAGAGATGAACAAGAACGTAAAATATTTGTATGAAAAATTGTACAGCGCCTCTAGCGGTCACCAAAGAACTAAAACCAGTAACATGAGTTGCATAAGTAAATAACCTATCGAATGTAGTCGCTAGCAACCATTACCGACTAACGTTTAACTTGACATTTCTATACAAAATCGGTACCATGAGTTACAAATTTGACTGATGCTCTCGAGAAATACCGTAACGTTAGTAGTTAAATCATTCACTAGCATATTGAAGGGTGAAAGGTTCGTTATCGACAGAAGTAAACTAACGTAAGATTTCGATAGCAACTCATGGTAGTGCTACCTATGAGCATGGGCCCCAAAGTGACAAAAAATTATCTTTGAATGATCCCATGGGATTCAAAACGTGGGAGCCAAGTGGACGGAGGTTTACTTATTAGAAATTCGAATTGAATGACATTCATTTTTCGTTTAGATACCTTACATCGCACCTTCGGTAAGACAAGGGCAGCACTTTCATATTTTTTTAAAATGAGTTACAAAAATATTTATGCAGAAATGTCTTAAAAACATTAAAAAATATTTACAAGACTATGGGGCTTATTTGATGAAGAATTGTTTAAAAGCAATATAAGCAGAAGAATACGATATTGAATGCAACAAAAATTAACTATAAATGGCTCTCCTGTAAAATTACAAAAAGTGCAATTATGCCCTTGTCTTGCTGAAAGTGCGATAATTATGTCGAGTCCTACTCAGTAGTACAAGTAAAATAAATCTTGGAACTCCCTGTATTATATAATACTAGCTGGTGCTCGCGACTTCGTCCGCGTAGAAAAGTATAAAACGCCATCTACCGCATTTTGGATAGATGGCGCTATCTCCCGACCCAAGCCGCTAGTATTTACTTTTATTTTAGATTTCCCGTAGGAATGAAGCATTTTCCCGCGGTAAAAAGTATCCTATGTTCATCACGGATAATGTCGGCTTCTAAATGTAAAAGAATTTTTCAAATCGGTCCACTAGTTTCGGAGCCTATTCAATACAAACAAACAAATCTTTCCTCTTTATAATATTAGTATAGAAGTATATATATGCAAATTATGCTAAACTCAAAAAAAAAAAGTTTATAAAATTATAAGACTTTATTCCTCATCTAAATGTTTAATATTGTCTAACAGTATCAAACAAGGCTTTTTGAATGCAGATTCATGATTTTCCAATAACTTTTCCACCTTCATACAATCCAATCGTAGATTTAAGGAATTATGACTTTGTAGACAGGATAACAAAAAAGATCCATAATCTCTATTAAACTCCTGAGAGAATTTCATTAGTTTATCTAATATTACATTTTGTAATTGCTCTGTTTTATTGCAATCATTATAAACTGTGAAAAGTGTAGTCATGTGATGAGAGAATTCTTCTTTTGAAATAATTTTAAAAATGGAAATTAAAAATGTAGTTTTTTCCCTTTCATCCAAAATCGAGACTAATCCTGGCAACACTTTATTGGGCATTTTTAAATCTTTAAAAATAGTTTCTAATAGTTTTTCAAATACCAATGGGTGCGATTCTTTGGCTTGAATCAACAATTCAATTTTCGAACTATTTAATTCCATTTTTAAATACGCGGGGAAGAAATGCGAATAAAATTTTTCGATATACTCTGCGTTTTCCATGACAAAAACTTTTTTACACAAATTCGCCACTGAGTTATCCGAAAGACACAGAGCAAGTTTTTCCACATCATCCGTATTAAATGTCTCGTTTATTTCTATTTCTTCTATGTCGCCAGCATCTTCAAGGACACAGATATTATGAGCTGAATTTTTTTCTTCCATTTCAATAGCAGACACTTGTACACCGATTTCCTCATCTTCAATAACAATAGTCTCAATCGGTAAAAGTAGATTTTGTCGAACAGGTAATTTATAATTGATTAAGACATCGGGAAAGTTCTGGGTCCATTTATTATTTGTTTGGTGGGAAGAAGCAGCCTCGATACAACGCTGAAGTAAAGCTTCCGATGATGAACAAAACTTGTACATTGCTACTAGTTTAGAACATATGAAGACGAATATTTTATTAGTGATGATACAGTAAAATAACACTTGCAATGCAAATTAGCCACGTTTTGTGTAAAACTTCAAATACATTACAAATTATATGCAATTTTAAATCCCACTACCTACCTACACTATTCAATTCAATATTCATCAACATCAACAATGCAATCAAAACAAAACGATTATGTCATGTCATATGAGATGACATTAACATTTCAGACGTTTTATTTGACATTGAATATAGATTAAAATTGATTAAATAGATACACAGAAGAGTTAAAGAGTAAAAAGACAAATCTTAATAATTTCATGCAGACGAAGTTTTAATTTAATTATCCACTAATTCTAAGGGTTAATTTATGTAAAGTGAACTCCTATCGATGAAACTAAAAAAAGGAAACTTAAGTTCTTCTCTTAGTTAGTTTCTATCTTCAGTTATATATTCTATTGCTATTATAATAAGCGCGCGCCGCGTCTACCAGTACGAACATATAATATACTCTCTTGGCTGATCCAGCGTTTCTTTGAAATCTATTTAAAAATAAATTTCTGTTTTAATGATGCGTGGAAGTCTAAGGCCGATTTCAGTGCTCTCCTGACGGTCAGTCAGTATTGACGATACGCACGACCGATCGCGGTAGCAATACCCGTGCGTACGGTCGGGCGTATCGTCAGTACTGACCGTCGAGGGCACTGAATCCGGCCTAACCTAACATAGTGTCTCCTTCTGTGCCCAGTGGGTATAACAAGCTGATATGGTTATTATGAAAAGGGGTTTTAATAAAAATAAAACACAAAAAATCCAAACTGCACACATTTTAATATGAGTCCGAAACCGGAATTTTTGGAAAAATTATAACAGTCAAAATTGAGTAACAGCACGTTTTTAACTAAAAACACAACAGTCACACAACTAATAATAGTTTAATGCAAACTTTTGTATACAAACTTCTTTTTATGGTTCTATTTTTATAAACACTTTAAAAAGATGTACATACATATTTATTGAAATTTTTAAAATTTCAATAAATACAATCATTTTTTCATTCATTTTCGAGAATTCCACTCATGTTCCACTGTACAGGGCAAGTCACAGAACACTTTGGAATAATATAGTGTTCTGTGACCAAATAAAATTCTATTGAAAATAGTATGTTGACAATTTGACAACATACTGAAAACATAAATTATGATAAAATAAAACATAAAATGTGTAAGTATTTAATACTAACTATTGTGTTTCTAGTCAAAAAATCTACATGATATGAACACTTTGGGATCACAGATGCCGAAAGATTCACACAGTATGGTGACTTTGAATTTTTATTTAGGGACGACAATTATGTATGAGTATGCAAAAAAGTCTTTAGGTAAAAAATTAACTCATTTGATATGAAGAATCAACATTTATAACAGTAATACAACCACTAGAAAGCTGGGACCATTTACTCTGTCAGTTCTGTCACATCAGTTGCGCAGACACAAACATAGATGGCGCTAAAGATATGTTTGACAAATTGTATTTACAATTTTTTATTTTGAACAATAAATTGTTTTGGACGTTGTTGAACGACATTTCCTTAATTAAATTTATTCAATTACAACAAAGATACATACAATAATACGTATGTTTGTAATATAAAAGTAAAAATATTGTATTGATATTAACAAAGCACAATTCAAATTTCTCTCAAATGCGCGCCATCTAATGTGTGATATCAGGTTATATAATTTACAGTGACAGTACTGTTAAATGGCTCATACCCATTTAACAGTAGGGTACCCTAGTGGCACATATCCATTTAACAGTAGGGTACCCTAGTGGCTCATACCCATTTAACAGTAGGGTACCCTGGTGGCACATTTCCATTAGAGTACCCTAGTGGCACATATCCATTTAACAGTAGGGTACCCTAGTGGCACATATCCATTTAACAGTAGGGTACCCTAGTGGCTCATACCCATTTAACAGTAGGGTACCCTGGTGGCACATTTCCATTAGAGTACCCTAGTGGCACATATCCATTTAACAGTAGGGTACCCTAGTGGCATATGCCCATTTAACAGTACCCTGGTGCCATATACCCATTTAACAGTAGGGTACTCTGATGGCACACACTATTTTTGAGCTTATGCCGATTATTATGCATTTTTTGAACCCATTTATTAGTTAAATATCATAATATAAACACAACAACAGCGTTTTGAAAACAATAATAATGATAAAATATACAATTCACGTTTCAAAGTCACCATAAAGGTTTTTAACAACTATTTACTGACTATAAAATTTAGCTTATCAACAGTATTTTTGATCACAGAAATGGTAGTTTTTTTTAGCGTACACTAAACATATATTTCGGAATTAACATTAGTTTTACAACCATGAACCGTTGGGAAATAGTATTAAGGCCAGAACATTTAGTATTGCATTGTGAAAATCTAGATCGCGCGTTAAAAACCACTCGCTCAACAGATGGCAGCGTTGTCGCAAAAATATATTCTCAAATATCATTCCATATTTCAACAAATAGATTATATTAATATTCGAAACTTTGACCATGGAGAGGTAAGGAGTAAGGGGGCTCAACTCTATACATGAGAAAGTGTTCAGTCGGCCACCATTAATTAGGCGGCGCTGTAGTAGCATTGGGGCGTGGCGCTCTAGTAGTAGCATTATATTTACGGTTATTTCATGAACTACGCAACCGAGCAATCATATCAAACACCCAAGCTACACTAGCGCCATTCTAGTCAATTTATGAACCACTATTTAATGCTTTTAGTATTCCACTTTTTCAGTTTATAACACCCATGTAAGTTTGTCCTCCTTACCTCTACCCTCTATAACTTTGACAAATTTCTATTTTGCTACAAATAACACAGATCATATAAATCAGGTGACGTAAATACTAAAGCAACTCAATATTTTATCTACATAGGAGGAATTTTCATATAAACATAAGCACATAGGAAAGCTGCATTTGTATAAAATAACATATGTTCTATGGTCGTTTACAATTTATTTTTAAAGTTTTCAACTTTTCTACCATAGACACAGACTAAAAATATATCACAGAGCACATTTAGCAAACAGACCTTTCTCAATTCCTCGTATATGTATTAAGTTTTAGATTTTTATATGATTTGTGAGCTGTTGCATAATGGAATAGAAATAAATATACAATTAACAGCAATGGCTACACATCTGTTAACGAGTAGATGTTAACATATTATATTATTATGTAATAAAATCGCTATTTGATTACACTTTTTTTTATATAAAATCACTCATTTGTACGCTTCCATTTTTTATTCATCATTATTTTTGAAAATATTTTGAAATGTATCATGACGTTTATGAATATTTATGAAGCAAAAAAAAATGTTATCTATATAATTGATTTTTTTTTAGAAATTGCCTTTAAATAAATGAATTGTCGCGATAAATATTTTTAATTGCAATATTTATTTTCAATCAAAATCAAATGTTGCAATTACTAAAGAAAACAGTGCGGTTTTTTTTAAAGATTTTTAATTTTTTAATTTAAGGGACTCTTTTTCAATTCGATAGAATTTAAAAATTTAGATCACTTAGATGACGGTAGTTCCAATTTTGGCCGCCATTTTGTGAGTGTGATTCTATTTTTGAAATTTAATTTGAAACTTTGCGCACGTGAAGATGAATAGACAAATGTGTGAATTTATTATTTTTTTTTAATACAAAAATACGATTAAATTACCGAAATTATCATAATATTAATTAATTTAGTGAAGATTATAATACTTCCACTATAACTAACGTTGTTCACTAGTTAAGCTAAGTTAGCGTAAGTGCATACGTTTTTTTTTTTTTTTTTTTCTTTTTATTCCTACATGTATACATATTACATTATATATTTATCATTAAAGATAAAAATTTCGAGCGCATTTGTTTAATTTTTGAATTTGATGAGCAGGGGCAATTTTTGTAAAACAAAAAAAACAGTATTAAAAATATTTTTCTCAAAAAAAAAAAACGAGAAAATAATTGCTCCAATTATAAAATAATATGAATATAACCAACAAAAATACACTTCACACTCTTTCAATAAATCTATAAGCCCAAGAGAGTTATATGGGATAAAAAGTCTAATTAAAAATACGAAAATAAAAAAAAGTACTAACTGTATAGAAAAATAAATCTTTTTAAAAAAATTTCGATATTGCTCCTGCAGTTTTTTCTTAATATAAAATTGACTTTTAGTTACTTTTATATTTATATTTCGCGTGGTCCGAACCTCGGTAAAGAAAAATCTTCGTTTCCGTATGACGTTTCGCTGTTAAATCTGACAGTTCATTAATTCCGAATGACATTATGACGTCAAATGTCATTACGCTGTCACAAACACACTTTCTTGCTATTCTGCCGTAAACGAGTGCGAAAAGTAAGGATTCTAAGCCGATACCAAAATTAGGGTTGCCGCGCACTGATACAATTAATAATTTAAATTTTTATTAGATCACATTTTTATTTTTATTGATTTAATCAGATTTTTCAGTTAATAAAATTAATATAAATTTTTGACCGATTCTTTTTAGTGCATAATTCGGTTAAGAACACAAAAAATACACTTTTTTCTTCGATTAGTTAATGTAAATGCGTTAACATGAATTTATTAACTCGCTAAATAGATTACATATATTGTCATAGGTCGATTATTGAATAAATTGATTTGTCTCATTTAATTTTTAACTTTTATTCTATCAAATTAAAAGGTGGCAACCCTGTAAACTCTTCGAATGTCTCTCTGACAGATGAGTCATTCGATTTTTATATTACTCTGTGCGCACGTAACGGCAGAATTTGAAGCGAGTGTGCACGTGTGCTTATTTAAAGCATGGAGAATAGAGGTGAGGAGGCTTGACTGGGTTTTTGAATTATTATTATTTTTGTGATAAATGTAAAGATCACATATTGTATCTATTTTCTTTTTTTTTCGCAATAATTCAAGTTATATCAAAATTATAATTAACTTTTGAATCTTGGTGCGTTCACAGTCACGTGATTTTTCTTTAAATTTTATCAATTTTTAATGGCGATCATAAAAGTTTCTTGTAGAAACCTAATTGATAAATAAATACTTTTATTTTGACTATTTAATGATTTTATCTTGCCACTTTTTCAGTTTAACACCCGTGTGAGTTGTTCCTCCTTACATCTACCCTCCATAATTTAAAGCGTGGAACGTTTGACGTCACAGCTTAGTACACTATTCTTAAACCGGCGCCAGACATAGCAACAATATTTGTACACTTATTTGAACACTTGTGAGGCACGGGTATTTGTGTATTTGTTCAAAGTTTGATTACATCTTTGCACTTTGCGATTGGGTGTCGGTTTTTGGAGCGCACATCAAAGCGTTCAAAGTTCAAACAGTGCGTAGCCTGCTACACTTGCACAAAGTTCAGTGGAGTTATAATAACTCTTTTTTAGTATAATAATAAAAAAAATACCGACTTAGCTTAGCTTACTTAGTTTAATAATAAAAAATAGAGACTTTTTAGCTTAATTTTTTGTAGACTTAAATAGATAGAAATATAATAATAGAGATAAAGTCGTCGTCCATCTTGTTTGTTATCTATTTGAATACTGTGAAGCGAACGTGTCTGCAAACCATGCCTGGCAAGTACAACAAACAAGTGTTCAAATGTGTGAGCAAAGTAGCTCAAAGTCTTTGTGCAAACATTTGACTGTATCTGGCGCCGGCTTTAAGCTAAAAACGAGTTTTTATGAAAATAACTCCACTTTGGAGAACTGGACTTTGCGCAAGTATAGAAGGCTACGCACTGTTAGAGCTTTGAACGCTTTTGATGTGCGCTCCAAAAACCGACACCGAATGGCAAAGTGCAAAGATGTAATCAAACTTTGAATAAAAACCCAAATGCCCGTGCCTCACAAGTGTTCAAATAAGTGTACAAATATTGTTGCTATGTCTGGCGCCGGCTTTACACTAATCTATAGATAAACAACTATATTATCGCTAATATACAATAGGCGGTTTGCGAGAGGGATTGAACGTTTGGGAACACGTCAAAAGTCCAGCACTATTCCTTTTATTGCCCCAAAAGTAATCAAAGTTTAACAAATAGACGTAATTATTGCAAAAAATCGTGCCGAGCGTCTATCGTCAAAAACTTGTGTATAGAGTAAAAAAAACATAAAGTGGAAGACAAATCCGATAAAGATCCTTAACACACTCGGCGTCTCGTTTTACGCATATTTATTTCACAGACTAATCCATATATAATGAAGAGTAGTCTACATAACTCATTGCACGACAGGCACGACAGATTAATTGAGTACGACTGGATTGATTGTTTCCATAGCATAATAAAATGAAATTTGAATTATATTAAGATATTAGCATTTAAGGTACGGCGTAATAGTCAATTTCCCGTGCGCCGCATTGACACCTCTCTAGTGACGTCAGCGACGCATCACTTGGCAAAGATTATTTAATACAGACTCGCCAAGTGCAGTGACCGCTTGATAATACTGCAGTAATTGATTTTGCGTCGAGGTACTGTTGCGTGGGTGTCATTAATGATGGCTTCTGTACCTACAATTTGCGGCGGATGTCGAAACCAAATTAAAAATCGAGAATTTATGAAATGCTCATTATGTAATTTGAAGTTCGATCTGGACTGCTGTAATGTATCAACTAAGAGATTTTATCTAATGAGTAACGACAATAAACAAAATTGGAAATGTCCGGGGTGTCGCAGTGCAGAACCTAAAACAGATAACAGCAACACGCCGATTCGCCTAGTAACTCATGCGTTGCCGGACGATGCTAACGTCACTGTACGCAATCGCAATAAACCGAGACGAAAGTCATCCGACGATGCTCAGAGTGGACCCTCCGTATCCGTATCCAATGAAACAATTCGAGGGATAATAAGGGAGGAGATACGCGAGGCGTTGAAGTCAACACTGGGTGAACTTGTGACTGAACATCTTAAGGTCATTAATGATAAGGTCTCCTCACTTGAGCAATCAATGTCCTTTTTCAACACCTGCTATGAGGAGATGAGACATAAGTTGAATGAAAGAGTCGCAATCATAGAACAACTTCAAAAAAGTCATGAGGAACTACGGGGCAGGGTTGATGTACTTGAAAAGGAATTGTCAGGAAGACTGGGCTTGATAGAGCAGAACTTGCGAGAATGTAACGTAGAGATAAATGGAATTCCGGAGCACCGCACAGAGAATCTTATCAAGACCGTTGAACAAATCTCCAAGAAAGTGGAAAGTCCTTTGGTTGAAGATGAAATCTTGCTTGCCACGAGAGTTGCAAAGTTGAACAGGGACAACAGTCGGCCGCGCGCTGTTGTTGTTAAACTGAAAACTCGCTTCTTGCGCGATTCACTTCTGGCAGCCGTGGTCAAATTTAATAAACAGAATCCTCGAGACAAGCTGAACTCCGCACATCTGGGCCTTGCTGACGAGACTCGACCGATTTTTGTTTCTGAGCACCTAAGTCCCGCAAACAAATCTCTTCATGCTGCGACAAGACGAAGGGCAAAGGAGGTCGGTTATAGGTTCGTCTGGATAAGAGATGGACGTATCTACGTAAGAAAGAACGAATCTTGTCAGGCCTTCTATATTCGTAACTACGATAGCCTAAAGTTAGTGGTATGAGAGTGATATCTGCTGGTATCTACAATGCAAGGTTTCTGGTTCTTAATGCTATCGCAATGGTTTCCATATATTACCAAAATGTGAGGGGTATGCGAACAAAAACTAATCAAATCTATAAAAATATACTTTTAAGCTCTTACGATGTGTTAATCTTTACCGAAACATGGTTGAATTCTGGTGTTTGCAACAGTGAGTTCATTGACCCTAGATATAATGTTTATCGCCGGGATCGCCAGTGCTCCAACTCCGGAAACAAAAAAGACGGTGGAGGTGTGTTGATAGCCGTATCAAAGAAATTAGAATCTTTTCGGCACCAAAACTGGGAAAGTAGTTCTGAAGACATATGGGTGGTCATTCGTGCGCGTATTGGCAATTCATTTAAGAAAATTGCTATCTGCGCTGTCTACATGCCTCCACCGGTCAAGGTGGATGATCTGGGTGCTTTTGTGGATAACACGAGCAACGTGATTGGTAATGCTGATGAAATTCTGATAATTGGAGATTTTAATTTGCCATTTATTTCGTGGGCTATATATGATAACGGTGTTAACAAAAGCACTATACCGTCAAATTATGACTGTGCTCTTGGGAACACGTTGGTAGATTTCATGTCTCTGTTGAATATGCACCAATTTAACTATTTAAAGAATGAGGATGACAGAACACTGGATCTGGTGCTTGGTGGTTCTGACTGTATTAAAATTGATAAGCCCTTTGATCAATTAAGTAAGCTCGACCCCAAGCATCCCCCGCTCGTTTGTACATTAACCAACAATGTAGTAAAGTACCTTCGCCCACTGAGTGAGCCATATTTCAATTACCACAAAGCTGACTTTCAGAGCATCATTTCTGAACTGGGGGGTGTTGATTGGCGCCACGTTTTAGACGATTGCTGTAGCGTAAACGAGATGACATCAGTATTTTATGGAATTCTAAACGATGTAATTAAAGAGCATGTACCAAAGCATAAATTTAACAAATCGACTTTTCCACCATGGTTCAGCGGGTCACTGGTCGCTTTACTCTCAGAAAAAAATAAATTTAGAAAAAACTACCGAAAATATAAAAATCCCCGTGACAAAATTCAGTTTGAGATTTGTAGAGAGCACAGCCATAAATTGTTCGACAAACTTCTGTCTAATTACGTTGATAGGGCCGAGGTGAATATGGCACGCGATCCAAAATCTTTCTGGCGGTATGTAAAAAACAAACGTAAAGATCGTGCAACTCTCCCAGCAGAAATGCACATGGAGAGTGAGGTTGCTCGCTCGGGACAAGATATAGTGAATCTTTTTGCAAAAAATTTTTCTTTGACGTTCACGTCCCAAACTACATCTCCCCATAATCTCCAGATTTCTGCTGATGGTACTGACAATCACATTGGTACCATAGGCATCATTCATTTTACAGAGAGGGAAGTGCTCCATAAAATTAAATGTTTAGACATATTTAAAGGACCTGGTCCCGACAATATTCCGCCGCTCTTCGTGAAGCGTTGCGGCTCGGCTCTAGCGTTACCGTTATCCTTAATAATAAATCGCTCTTTGAAGTCTGGTGAATATCCTGATGAATGGAAAAAAGCAAGAATTGTCCCCGTGCTGAAAAAAGGCGACACAACGGATGTCAAGAACTTCAGACCAATTTCTATCCTATCATCTTTTTCTAAACTTTTTGAATCCCTTATTTGTCCCGTTGTAACCCGCCACACTGATCACATTATTTCTGAGCACCAGCATGGCTTTAGAAAGGGTCGTTCCGCGGAAACTAACCTCGTCTCGTTCGTGTCAGAATTGTCTCATCAAATTGAGGGAGGAAGTCAGGTCGATGCCATATATACAGACTTCAGCAGCGCATTCGACAAAGTTAACCACCTTATTCTACTGAAGAAGCTAGAAGCGATAGGTATACATGGACAATTTTTGCGCTGGTTTAGCTCTTATCTTGATAAACGGCCTCAGGTCGTATCGGTAAATGGCTACGAGTCAGGGGTATATTACGCAGATTCTGGCGTTCCGCAAGGATCCCACTTAGGACCTGTGCTCTTTTCCATATTCATTAATGACATATCAGATCGAATAAAACATTGCAAATATTCCCTTTTCGCTGACGACCTGAAGATTTATAAAACGGTTGTGTCCTCTCTGGATAGCGGTCTTATTCAGAGTGATATTGACAGCATATATCAGTGGTGCGACGAAAATAGAATGGTTCTTAACGTACGTAAATGTTACTATATAAAATATACAAGGAAAAAAAAGCCACTGGAATCCTCGTATAGCTTGAATGGAACTGCTCTTCAAGAGGTATGTGAGATCCGGGATTTGGGTGTACTTATCGATAGCAAGCTTACCTTCAGATCTCATGTCGATCACATTGTTAAAAAATCGGCTCAAATTCTTGGATTCTTAAGACGCAATACCAAAACATTTAAATCGAATCGTACTAAAATGACGCTATATAATTCGTTGGTGCGAAGCCATCTCGAATACGCTAGTGTATCATGGAATCCGTTCTATGCTCGGCACTCTCAGCGTGTTGAAAACGTTCAACGTTCATTTACTAGGTCCTTGGCATTCTCTTCGTCAGGTATATCACATAGATGTTCGTATGGGGATCGTTTGGAGTTCTTTAAGCTACATACCTTAAAAGAGAGGAGGAGCACTCGTGACTTGCTGTTCCTTCATAAAATCTTGCATGGATCTGTCGACTGTCCCGCGATAATGGAGAATGTTGCTGTAAATGTACCCTATCATTATCCGCGACAGCGCGTGGCCAGTATCTTCAATGTTCGAACTTGTATTACCAATGTCGGCCTGAGCGCACCAGTGGTGAGAATGTGTCGAACCTATAATGACTTTAACAGCCGCGTTGAGGACCTCGACATCTTCTCCGATAAGATTGGTGCGTTTAGGAATAAAATTCACAAAGCATTTAAGCTCAGTAGGAATCACCAGGGTAAATAACATAGATGGTGTTCTGGCATCCTGAATTTGCATTGCATTATTTGTAACTTCTGCATGTAGCGTGGCATAGGCTAATTGTATATCTATAACTATATGATGTATACGTATTTCTGTAATTATGTTTTTCTATTAAATTATGTATTTCAAGTTTTTGTTACCGTTCTAGTGGCAAATGTTGTATACGCCTGTAATTGGTACTCGTGTCAGCCGAAAAACTATGTAAACCATTATATCATGAATAATTGTAACACGTGTACTGTTGGTGTATCCTAAATAAATAAAAAAAAAAAAAAAAAAGGTACAAAATACTATGAAAAAAATTAAATACTTTGGCAGCGTAAAAAAAATGCCGGCCTTAAATGACAAAATATCAAAAACCAAAAATAACCAAATAAAATAAATTGGTGGGTAGTTTTAAAAAACCCAAAACAAAATATAATTGATTCAAAACATCACGAGCCGCCAAGTGTGTGGATGCAATGGATCTACATATTGTTATTTTTTTAATTTTATACCTTACGCACAATGAAAACAGAGTCGCTATTAGCTAAACTTTCAACAGATTCCCATAAAAATTTGATTTTTTTTTCTAATTAAAAAAAATGCCACAAATATATTCAGTCTTTTAAGATTTCGGTGGTACCTATTTACAGGTTTTGAGATCATCCTATTTTGTTTTGTTTGCATGCTTAGAGGCTAAGTGATTAATAAGTTTTTAATTACTTATTCTAAGATACAACAATTCGATAAGGAAATTAACTAAATACATTATCTACTGAAAAGCGTCTACAGTAAAAGCAAATAGCATCGAAGTACTACAAGTATGGAATTTGTGTGACAAATGCTAAAGCGGCACATGAAAAGTACGCCTAAAACGGAATCGTAGCGGAGTCAATGGTGAAAGGTAGTAACGATAAACCTCTACTATTCATTTTGAACTCTAATGCGTTGACGTAAAGTCACATTTTCTTTAAACGACAGACGTTTCGTTGGTTTTAAATGGCAGGTAACAGAGTTGATGATGTACGCATATAGGGGAAAATACCCAATTATTGGCACTTTAAGAAATACGACCACTTATTGGCACCTTTCGACCTATTTATTGTTCAACTCAAATAAAATTTGAAAGTTTGACAATTGTAATATCATTTGACTGTTTAGTGTTAGCAATTCTCATAAACCTAAGATTTATTTATTTTTTGTGGGAACCAGTTTGTGGAATAGTTTTCTTATTTTTCAGTGAAAAGTTTAGGGTGCCAATAAATTGGAGGGGTGCCAACATTAGGTAATTTTACCCTATGTCACTTTTGAATGTTCCATAAAGTTTTTAATGTTTGTTTTGTATGGCGTGAGAAATCCATAGTTGTAGTTGTAGTTGGCAAATAGTAATAAACACAGATCACTAATTTATTTTTTTATTTATCTATGGTTTATATCTTTCCGGGTACCACAGAAGATAAATTTAAAGCATATAGAAGACTAGAAAACTTGTATCAATATTTAACTATGTAATGTTCATAATTCATAAAAATAGTGTTAAAAAAACGTGCGCTCATTACATCTAATTAATAAGAAATTTATTAGTATTGATATAATTATTGATTTTCTGAAAAATATTAATGTGACAACTGCAATGGATAATTTTTTTCTATTCTTTTTTGGATTAAATTTGTATATAAAAGACTAAGAACTGTGTACTAACCTAAGTTTAATAAATTTACTGTTCAATAATAATCGGTATTAACTTTTTGTAGGTATAGCAGCAGTAAAACTTATGCCTTTTGATAATTAGCAAGAAATTTATAAATATTAATATATTTCTTTAGAGAAATATTAATTAGAAAATTTCAATGGATGAATGTATTTCTTTCTATTATTTTTTTTGCATTATATTTGTATAAAAAGACTTAAAATGTGTAATTTTAAGTCTTCCAATATAATCGGTATTATTTTTGGTATCACAGCAGTAAGTTACGTATGGGGTACATCCCTAATTTTGACATAAAAACCCTTTCATTTCTATTTGAAGCTATTTGCTTTTACGCAGACACGCTTTTGTATTATAATGCGATTAAATATTATTATTATTATTATATTAACTAGACTAAACATTTTTAAGGACCGCGAGAAAACTTTTAAAGATTGGAATTAATTATTTTTTTCAAGTATTTTCCTACAACCCTGTTCTGTATTCGAATAAAATAGATCAGGCTTGTGTCGCGAATATTTAAAAAAGAACTGTCAGTCGTACGACCGCACGCCGCGAGTGACATTACCGCTATGACTTTTGAACGCTTTAACGCCATCTGTTAATGGAGAATGTTAATAGGTATGCAATATCGTCTAAAACTTTGTCTTACTAGAGCTTTCAAAAAGACCCAGTAGTTGTGATTTTAGAGACGTTTAAATATCGAGACCTCTAGCAAGCGCTAGGCGCCCGCGTGACGTCACATTCCAACGGTCGCGTCGGTTCACTCCAAGACCCGTCGCGATCTCATTTTTAAAACGCCATATCTCAGAAACTAAACGATGTATCAAAATATTTTTTTCACAGATATTTATGATTTTCAATAGAGCATACGAAGAGATTAAAATTAGTGAACATTCTCCATTAAGAGCGGGTATAAAGGTACACTAGCGCCACTCATTTAAAAAAATATTATCTCGTGACTGAGAAGGAATTATTAATATCGGCTACACAAAGCCCTCGGTAAGTATGTCTACAATTTTTTAATGCCTTTTATAAAGTTTCATATTTAGACACGAAGCAATAAAATTCGATTTAAAGAAAAGCGGCCGCATTCGTCTAAATCGTATTTTGTTGCTTCATGTTTAAATATGAAACTTTATAAAAGGTATTAAAAAATTGTAGACATACTTACCGAGGGCTTTATGTAGCCGTTTTTAATAATTCCTTCTCAGTCACGAGATATTATTTTTTTAAGTGAGTGGCGCTAGTGTACCTTTATACCCGCTCTTAAGCTTATGAACCAAGAAGTACGTGCTAATTCGGGTAGATGGCGTTTCAAGAAGTACGTACAAATTTGGGTAGATCGCGCTTATTTCATAAAATTAAAAGTCACCGAGTGTGTCGCTCGAAGAGAGTGACGATGGCCAAAGTGCCTAAAGAAGTTTTCACTTTAACAAAATACACAGCCTGATCTATTTTACTCTATGGTACTGTTTTATTAATCTAGCAAAAATCGGTAAAAATGGCAGTTTTTGAACACAATGGAATCAATGGCAGTATCTGTAAGATTTTTGAGCACCTTTTTGAGTATTATCATTATTAACACATAAGCTTTCGTACACCTTACAATTATATTTTATTTACAATAAATTAAAAACACAAACTTAGGGGTCAGAAGTAAAAGAACGCATCTTGAAAATTGACGTTATTATTATTAAAAAAATGTATATATGTATTTATTTTTGTTAAATATTTACTTTTGGGAATGAGTTTCTTTAATAATAATGAAATTAATTATAGTTAAGCCCAAACATAAATAATAACGTTAAATACGCTCGTAACCATGTTAAGATACTTATTAAAAAGCAAACCTTTGTACGATTACGTCACGTGACATATTATTTCTTTTAAAAGAAACCGAATTAAATCGCCATCCATATATTATTTGACCAAAAATAAATTTTCAAAGATGCGTTATTAACTTTCCAAAGCCCAAAGTTTGAAATTTAAATTTTTAAATCAATTTCATATTACATAAAATAAAAACATTTATAAAATAAAAAAACGTGATTAAAGAAAAGAAATATTGCTGACTTGTTGGCAATTTTTTCTTTTTTATAAAATTCATTAAAAAATTATCTTATTGTATGTTTTACTTGCAAGAAAATTAAAACTAAAAACATACTATTCTATTTGAATTCATAAATAACCTAAAATATACCAATAGAGACGCCATTTTTATTACAAACGCCATCTTTGATTAGTTTGCCAATAACTTTTTATTAATTTGTGACTTTCGTTTTTAATATTTTTTCAAAAAAAAAAAAACGTGATAAGTACTTCTTTTATTATTATTTTTTATCAGCAATAAATAATTCCTTTAAAATAATATAAATAAATAATAATGAAAGTTTGTTGATGTCTTTTATTTTATAATAAGGTATTATTAAATTGTAGCATTAAAATTATTAACTTTTCTATTGCTTTGCCCCCGATAGTCTTAAAATATATATTTTTTTTAAGTTTCTGGCCAAAAATATGTATTTAATTGGTCTCGCCGCGCGCGACTAGATACAGCCGCCGTACTTGCAAAATGAGGTAGCAAATAGTACGTCGAATTCGGCGTACCCGTGCTAGTCACACCGCAAACTGTCTGTGACGTGTACGTGCCGAATGTTTATTAAATTTTGGGCATAATAAAATGCCAATTTGCGTAGTGAAACTGTGTAAAAATATTAATTAAACTATGTAAAAAGTGATAAACAGTGACGATGTTTTACACACACTACAATTAAAAAGTTGCCGCATTCACTGAGCTATTTGCTTTTGGGTAGAGCCGTATCTAGTCGAGCTTAGCGAGACCAATCATTTATTTATGTTTCTGGCTTTTTTTCGAAATAAGTACCTAAACGCCCTATACGACATGATTGACACATCAAACATAAAACTAAAAAACCAATGTCAGTCGTAAGACTTAATATTCAGTCAGAAGTCAGAATCTGACTTAAATTATTAGACTTAAGTCAGAAACTTCTGACTAGGCTTAAGTCAGAATTTTATTTGCAGCGCCATCTAAAGATTTAGTCCTAGAACGTTAACCACAGCGCCATCTAGCGTCGAACAATTGCATTTCATGGATGACATTGACGTCATCTCTCGAGATTTTAGGATTTTATCCTCATACAAAATCGTGCCCAACGCGCCTAAAGAAGTTTTCAAAAAAATGTATAAATTTTTTAAATTCAATTTTTTTATTTTTTTTGCACAAATTTAAAATAAATATTTTTCCTCTTATAAGTAATAAAATTAAGACATCAACAAACTTTCACATCGACATCAACACACACGCCCCCTGGTGGATAAATAAAAAGGCCCAATGCAAATATTTAGCCATTGCCGCACTTCCTTGGCGCGAAAAACGTATTTTTTGGACGTATCAAAGTACATTTTAGACATGTTCGTTATTGTATAAAACAAAGAACACAAATTAACATTTTTGACATTACGCATCGCGTAACTCCTGCGACGATGTCAATGTCAAGTGTCACGACTTTTTGACGTCTGTCAACAGACGTCACGTTCGCCAAGGAACACGTGGAACAACAAAAACTGGTCCTGTCAGTCAAGCGTTTCAACGTCTCAAATGTTTGACACGTCGTACAGTTTTCGGCTAAGGAGAGTACGGCAATGAGTAACTTATAGAGTAAGATCCCAAAGCCCGCCAGACATAACTTATTTTCTAGAGAACAAAATAGTCCCCAAATAATCCTAAAGGACAAATTAGTTCCCAGTTCAAAATAGTCCTAAAGGACAAAATGGTTCCTAGTTCGAAACGGTTCCTAAATAGCCCTAAAGGACAAAATAGTTCCTAAAAAGTCCTAAAGGACAAAATGGTTCCTAGTTCGAAATAGTTCCTAAATAGTCCTAGAGGACAAAATTGTTCCTAGTTCAAAATGGTTTCTAAATAGCCCTAAAGGACTAAATAGTTCCTAGTTCAAAATAATTCCTAAATAGTCCTAAAGGACAAATTAGGTCCCAGTTCAAAATAGTTCCTAAATAGTCCGAAAGGACAAAATGGGTCCTAGTTCGAAATAGTTTCTAAATAGCCCTAAAGGACAAAATAGTTCCTAAAAAGTCCTAAAGGACAAAATGGTTCCTAGTTCGAAATAGTTCCTAAATAGTCCTAGAGGACAAAATTGTTCCTAGTTCAAAATGGTTCCTAAATAGCCCTAAAGGACAAAATAGTTCCTAGTTCAAAATAGTTCCTAAATAGTTCTAAAGGACAAATGATATACATACATTCAAAGTACAGTCAGGGTGTGAAAACCGTCTTCAGATTTTAAATTCATTCTTTTACCCAATTAGTATCTTTTGAAACTTAATCATAGACATTTGAATGACAGATGTTTGAAATGAAATTTTGACTCTACTGATAATTGTATTTATGCAAGCAAATGTCTATCCCACATTTTTATTACCCCGACTGTACACAAGATCACTGCCCGTTTCCCCACATTCTGTCCTTTAGAAAATAAGTTATGTCTGCGAGGTCTGGGATCTTGGACCGTCAGTCAATCGGATAGACTTACTCGAGTTCCAGCAATTTCATTTTCTTCTCCACATGTTCGGCTTCCGAGCAATGACTCATGAGTACAGACTCGCCAATTATCAGGTTCTCCAAGCACAACGAGCACGCGTATATCGCGTCACCGAAACATACGATTTTATTGTCGTCCCTGTACATCGTCATCGGATTGAGGACCGTGCTCGGCTGAATTTCCTTTCCGGTCGCCATACACTTCTTCGTGTAAGCGGTTTTGTATAGGAAATGTATTTTCTCGCAATGTCTCTGACTCAAAATGTGTCTGTGCAAGCCGTTCTCCTCGTGCTCGGTTATTGTACAGGCGGGGCAGAAAAAGTATATTTTATTTTTCACATCGTCCGTGTCCTCGTAACGCAATTGTATGCTGTGCACTTGCACGTAGAACGTGATTCTCTCTATGGCCGCTTTGTGAAGTATAGAGGAGTAGAGAGTCGAATCATCGAAGCTGTCATAGCTCACGATGAGATCTAAAGACTCTGAGTAAGCGGTGAGAGCCGATGAGTCCAATGTGAAGTTTCCTATGGACGATGTGATAGATTGGTTCGATGTCGAGTTACTGATCTGAGTGAGACCCGAGTCGCTCTCAGACGGGGACCTGGAAATTTTGTATTGTTAAGTTAATATAAGTTACCTGAATTATTATATTACGGTTTGAAGGCGACACTAGTGGGGGCAATCGGCGCATGTGTACAATTGCGCACAAAATTGCTAAAGAAAATGACATTTTTTTTTCTTATTTCATAATTTTTCACGTCACTAACTTAACATTACAGGCAGTGTTGATAATCCTTCCATTAAATCATCGTGCAATGTCAAAGAAAAACTTTTTTTAGGCATTTATTCACCATGACGTATTACTAATACGAAGAGAGAGGACGGGGAAGAGCGACTGAGTCTACCAATAACGTGTCGCGAAGTGCGAGGGGAAGAGCGACTGAGTCTACCAATAACGTGTCGCGAAGTGCGAGGGGAAGAGCGACTGAGTCTACCAATAACGTGTCGTGAAGTGCGGGAGGGGAAGAGCGACTGAGTCTACCAATAACGTGTCGTGAAGTGCGGGAGGGGAAGAGCGACTGAGTCTACCAATAACGTGTCGCGAAGTGCGGGAGGGGAAGAGCGACTGAGTCTACCAATAACGTGTCGCGAAGTGCGGGAGGGGAAGAGCGACTGAGTCTACCAATAACGTGTCGTGAAGTGCGGGAGGGGAAGAGCGACTGAGTCTACCAATAATGTGTCGGCACACGTTATTGGTAGACTCAGCCGCTCACGCTCCTCTGCCCCCTCAAACACCTAAAAATAGAATTCTGCGCACATTTGCCGAGAATTAGTCTTTATTCGCTGCACGAACTATACACGTAAAAAGTTTATACTCCAGGATTTATTTTTTATTTTTATGTTAAAGTCCAGCTAGTATAAGAAAAAACATTAAAAAGTCAGTCTCCACAAATTATTCCTTTAAAACTCACCTACTGAAGCGATGACATTGACATTCACACTGACATATGTCCACAGACTCCTCCAAGTCGACGCCAGCACTATCTTTGTCTGTGTTCTGATTGAACAGATGTATCATAGCGTCCCTTATGTCGGGGTAATCGAAACATTTCGTCTTTTTTTTCTTGTTCACCTTAAACTTCCTACATTGCAACTTCTGATAACTTTCCGTTCGACGTTTCTTTTCATCATTTTCTTTGAGCAAGTAAATGTTAAGAAAGTCTTCTACGGATTTTTTCATAGTTTGCAATTGTTCTTTGAATTTCAATTTCGAGGCACAATCTTCCTTCTCGACTATTATGTTCCAACATGCAGTCGGTGTGTGTGTGTGTCCGTCCACTTTGTTAATGTCTTCGCCAATGGAGGGCGTTGTCGATGGTTGAAATTCGACCACGCCGTCGCTGAAGGTTCGCATTTTGAAAACCTTCGAGACCTCTATGTGATAAGTGAACTCTTGGAGTAATTTCTTGAGAAATTGTTCGGTATCTTCTAATTTTGTTTGGTAATTTTGGAGTATTGATAACCTGGAAAAGGGAAAAATTTCAATTGAGTAATGTTCCAAAGAGAAAAGATTTGTATTTCATATGTTTTTTTATATTATAAAGACGAAAGATTTGATTGTTTGTTTGTTTGTATTGAATAGGGTCCGAAACTACTGGAACAATTTGAAAAATTCTTTCACCTTTAGAAGCCGACATTATCCGTGATGAACATAGGCTACTTTTTACTGCGGGAAAATGCTTCATTCCTACGGAAAAACGGGTAATAGGACAACGGGTAGTGTCCTATTACCCGTTTTCCCAGACAACGGGTGATTCACCCTCAAAGTTGGATCAAAACTTGTGTTAAAATATTGATTTTTCAAGGCTCATATCTTTTAAATTAATACTTCTTTTTAAAGTTTGTATGACAAGGAATCTAGTTAACGACAAGATAAATCGGTATCATGATTACTTTTGTAAATTAAACATAAAACAGCGGAGTAATTAACATTTACGTTTGTATGGAGGAAAACTGACTTTACAATACCTTTCTTCCTCGTTTCTCTCGAACTCGACATCCTGGAACGATTCTGTGCTTGTCGACGAGAGGAGTCTGTCGCTGCCTGACGAGTGAGGGTCAACCGCTTTATGGCACATTTTAAGCTCTTCCTTGTCGATGCGACTGGACAAGTCCGATTCCGATTGCTCCGAGAGATCTTCATCCACTATATCATTGAGGATCTTACTGCAATCGAAGGTCTCGAAGGATTGGCTGATGTCGAAGCCTTCGAACTGTTCTAGGCCTTCGCAGCTCCAATCTAGCAGTATATGTTTTGGTGTATTCTCAATATTAAAGCTATCATCTGAATCAGAAGTCTTTTTCAGATCCAATTTTGGTTTCTCGCGTTTATCCTTCTTGGTGGGCGGTGATAAATCAGTGTCGGATAACAAAGGCTTTTCCGTTTCCTGTATTTGAGACTGGCAACTAATAATGTTGTTAAGATCGGATTCTAAAAAGTCGAACTTTATATCTGTCTCGTCGTCAGCCGTCTCGAAGGTGGTATGTGGTCGCTTTTTACAAGCAGAACCTTCGTTCGGAATTTCCGTGTCCGATTTCTTAAAATAATTTATGTTTGACAAAATTTTCTTAAATGAGAACGCCATTTTTTTAAAATTTTAATTACGGTCCGCGCTGTACCTATCCGAAATTTCGCTAAAAAAATTAACAAAGACTCGTTAAAAACAAACGCAAAAGAAAACAAAGATCCAATTGATTACAAATAAATTGCGACCATTTGTTTATTTTTACCTTGTCCTGTTGTATGGTGAACGCTCAACCGACACTAATAAGTTTCACGTCATTATAAATTAAAAATCGTAATAACTTATTCAAAATTACCTTCGAATTCGATTAAAATTAAATTTAGAACAGACAGAATTACACCTCTTTTGTTGTCGTCTCGTATTATGTGTTTATTTTCTTCATAGATTTTACTTGCTTGGTTACAAAAACATTTAAGCCATTATATTCGGAGCAGTCACTGACCTGTAATATAATAATATACCACTGGATAGGCTGCTGTCAAATGTCAGCAGGCTGCTGCTGCTGTCGGATTTTTTAACTTAATTATAGCTAAAATATACTTATAGGTAATTAGGTAGCAATGAAAAAGTACGAAGTTCCATTCAAATTATTTTTTATTTTTTAAAATCAAACATTTGGCGCCTTTATAATGCAAGAGTCAACGATGGTGTTCTGTTAAATAATAACCAAGGGATTATTGATAGATAATTTGGCTTTATTCAGCTAAAATAGAAGTTATAATACGATACATAACAAGACAATTAATTGAGTGACAATACATTATTCAGTAATAGATTATTTGCATAGACAATCGATATACCACATTTACCCCTAGTCACTACTCACTAAGGTAGGCAGACTCCAAGAAGGATGTAATGATATCATAAATTTAATTATCAGCGTAATTAAGATCGAACAAACAATTTTTTTGATCGGCCAAACGATAACTAGCTAAATTGATTAAATTTTTTTAAAAAAGTCTAGATATTATGATTTTCGGAGCTAGGTTCAAACCAAATTTGTAAAAATAAAAAATAAACGACGAACAATCGAATTAGCAAAAAAAAGTTGCAAAAAATTGACGAAGTCTGTGTGGTCCAAACAGGTCCAAACGTGGTCCAAACGTCCAAAGCGCCTGACCAAAGAGTATTATAATATTGCGCCTGACCAATATATAAAATAAAAAGTTACTCTATGCGCCTGACTATCCAAAGCGCTTCCTCTGGTGATCGTAAAAGTTCTAATGTTTTCTAACAGATGTCGCTACTATACAAGTAAGTTTGTGTAAAATGTTCCGTTGGGCGAATCCTTACTTAAAATCATTGGAATTTGGACATACCACCTTCATCCACTCACGTCACCAATTGTAATAATAAATAAATAAATAATGTTACACTACATAATATATTATACTTACACAAAAAAAAAATGTAGTAAATTTTGTGACAAGTAAAAAAAAATCATCGTTGTCACCTGGATTTTTATATATACATTTTTTGCATTTACATGTACACGGCATGATTTTTCCGTGACGCTCGTAGTATTTCTTACATTTACATGACCACAATGTGTACAGGTACTTGTAAATCCTGAAGACATTCTGCTGAGTAACTTCTTTCCACAAAGACATTGATTCCACTGGGATAGAGTACTCCTTATTCACGTGTCTTATCCACATCACGTCGCTGTTGTCTATGATGTGCCTCCATTTGCTGCAAACTGCACGAAATGGCATCAGTTCAAGCGGTTTGAAATGTTTTAGAATCTTCAATAGAATTTCATCGGGTAAACGAGTTATGGGGCAGCCTTTCTCTTCGTCTTCAGCTGCGTAGTTCTTTACAGCAATTTCCTTACAGTTTTCTATAGAAAACGGCACACCTTCGAGAGTTATGAAGCCTAAAACGCTCAAAAGTTCTTCTATCTCTGCAATTTTTTGCTCTGGTAAACTTAAAATCCTGATCCCTTCGTCCAAAACTGAATTATTCCGTTTTTCAGGCTCCATGTTCGGCACTAGCCAACAGCCAAGATAGGTCAAATATTGTAAGAGCACTGAACTGTTTATTCACTCGAAAGTAATTAACTGCACAAAATATACGTCTAACCAAAGTACGGTTGTGATATCGACTGACTTGTCTCACTTAGTTAGTGTGTCCACAAGAAATTCTAAAGAGAAATAAAAATTGTGTGCAAAAAAGGATAACAATGTAATTTTAGACAAAAGGGCATCTAGGTAGTAATATCGGTTTTGGTAACATAAAAGCTTTTAAAAATTAAAAAGGTAATAATAAAATTAAAACTATTTAAATAAACTTTTTGTATTTTCTTTTATTTGCCGACCGTACTGCATTCGAGATGCCAAAGTTTACAACAATCAAAGCAAAATACATATGCCTTTTTCTTTAATTATCACGAAAGGTTGCTCGTCATAATTACCATCGCACAACATACATCTGCATCTGCTCATATACATGCTCTTATAAACTTCGATAAAATCCAGCTCGTTTTCTGTCTCAGAGCAGATTTGGAAGTCCCAATCAAAGCAAAATACACGTTCCTTTGTCTTTAATTATCACGAAAGGTTGCTCCTCGTAATTACCATCGCAGAACATACATCTGCATCTGCTCATATACATGCTCTTATAAACTTCGATAAAATCCAGCTCGTTTTCTGTCTCAGAGCAGATTTGGAAGTCCCAATCAAAGCAAAATACACGTTCCTTTGTCTTTAATTATCACGAAAGGTTGCTCCTCGTAATTACCATCGCAGAACATACATCTGCATCTGCTCATATACATGCTCTTATAAACTTCGATAAAATCCAGCTCGTTTTCTGTCTCAGAGCAGATTTGGAAGTCCCAATCAAAGCAAAATACACGTTCCTTTGTCTTTAATTATCACGAAAGGTTGCTCCTCGTAATTACCATCGCAGAACATACATCTGCATCTGCTCATATACATGCTCTTATAAACTTCGAAAAAATCCTGCCCGGTTTCTGCTTCAGAGCAAATTTGAGAGACGGAGAATTTGAAATCCCTCTTCAGATGTCTCACCCACAACACGTTGCTTTTGTCTATCATGTGTCTCCATTTTGTGTTAACTTCACGAAATTTTAACAGTTCCGGAGGTTTGAAATATTTCAGAATGTTCAACAGCATCTCGTCGGGTAAACGACTTATTGGGGAGTCTGCAACTGCATCTTCAATCGAGTAATCATGTGTAGAACTGAGCCGAGGTTTGTAAGCCATTTTCGCACTTCTTCTTCGTACTTGTCTCCTTAGAAACAGAATAATCTATTTGCACCAGTCTATTTATAAGGAATCTTCAACAATAAGTAGGTTTACCTTCAGAACACAGAACTTGCTTCTTGACTGTTAAAGTAATTTGTGCACAAAATTACTATGAATAAGCCAAATCGAAATTAGTTTAGACTTGTCTCTCACGGAGTATATCAACAAATAACAATGACCTACACCTGAAGAGGTATTTGTACTAAGAGCTTTGGTAAAAAAAAAGTTTAATAATAAAATATTTAACTAAGCTGCAATGTGAAAGAAATAAATTGGTAATTTGAAAAGAAATTTTTTGCCCATCAACAAAGGGGTTGTTATTTTTGTTCTAATAAAACCCATTTGCAAACCTTTCTTAAAATTACAATAAAAACTGTAAGTAATTTAAAAAAAATTGAAGTGAAATATATTTGATATTTATTTATTTTTGTTTAGTTGTTTAGTTTTTTTAACAATGGCTTAACAATACATACCTGTACATAGTTTATAAATCCTTTCTGGAAACCGAACAATTTTAAGAATTGGTTTCAAACGCCTCGAAGACATTTAATAAAAATAGAAGGACCAATTTTTAAAATAAAAATTGTTAGCAACTGTGAAGTGAGAGTTTAATTTTTTAATGTCAATATTTTAAAACTTTATTTTTCCACCAACTCCACAATTCAGAATAGAATAGAATAAATAAATAATAAATAAAAATATTTATTTGTTCCAACAATTACATATACATGAGTTTAAATCGCATATTACTTAATTATTTTGTGAGATATAAATAAATTCTTACATCTAAACTAAGCAGCATGTTGTTTATGGCCCCAACGACATCCCTAACCTTGACGCTGAGAGGAACTCGGGGCAAGCGCGATCTCAGTTCAAATGGAGTTTGGCGGTACTCCAAAATCGCCTCTTCCAGTATGCTTCCCATACGCTCTATTTCCTGGGGGGTTATTCCTTCGCCGTCATCCCGCATATGATGCGGTCGGTCACCGGTCTCCGCACCATCACGCGGCTGCACGAGGACGTCCGCGCCACCGCGCAACGGCGCGGAGGCCCCCCCCCCCACACCAGATGCAGCATTCGGGTCAGGAACAACCTCTTGTCTTAGTTGCTCTAGTTCGGTAGCACTAAAAAGTCCTGAGCGCTGTATGTACCAAACCCTGTCCGACAGGTTCTGTTCCGTGACGGTCACCTCCGGTTCCAAATGCAGAAATTCACGGAGCATACGTGCTCGATAGCCCGTTCCGCCAGCTTCGCCCACTGTCGCCCTATAAAAGGCGCGTATGGCGTTACTATTCATGGTACTTGTCCACGCCATACGCCTTCTTTGGCCACCAGCGGCGGGTGCCGAATTCTGAGCCGAAGATGGCTCTGTCGGCACCAAGCCGTCTGGTGGTGATGACGAATTTGAGGGCAGGCTGGGTGGACTGCCTATACCTCTTATCACACTGGCTCGCCCTCTGCCGCGTCCAGTGCCAGTGTTTGTCCTGGACGTGCCTCGGCGACCCCCGGGTATAGCGACCCTATACGTGATTCGTTTTCGTTCATCATCATATTTTGGGCTGTGTACATCAGGGGGCACCCATTTCCCCGATGGGACCGTTTGAAACTATCTAGTTGGAATACCACAGACACGGTTCCAACATCTGCGATCGGAGAAGTCCTTAACCCTAGGATGAGTAAGGATGACTAATTGCAACGGTGATGCAGCTATGTCACATTAGCTGCATCACCGTTGGGCGATGAGGTCGTCACATCCCTACGCCTTTTTAGTTAGAAAATAAAACAAAGACTTTGAGCTACTTTGCTCACACATTTGAACACTTGTTTGTTGTACCTGCCAGACATGCTTTGCAACACGTTCGCTTTACAGTATTCAAATAGATAACAAACAAGATGGACCACGACTTTATGGACGCAGTATTTAATCTCTATTATTTAAGTCTACAAAAAATTAAGCTAAAATGTCTCTATTTTTTTATTATCGAGCTAAGTAAGCTAAGCTAAGTCGGTATTTTTTTTATTATTAAGCCAAAAAAGAGTTATTATGAAAATAACTCCAGTGGACTTTGCGCAAGTGTAGCAGGCTACGCACTGTTTGAACTTTGAACGCTTTGATGTGCGCTCCAAAAACCGACACCGAATGGCAAAGTGCAAAGATGTAATCAAACTTTGAATAAATACCCAAATACCCGCGCCTCACAAGTGTTCAAATAAGTGTACAAATATTGTTGCTATGTCTGGCGCCGGCTTTAGAGTCCATGGTGATTTCGTTCTTGGCCCTTATCGCTTCCGATATACAGATTTATGCCACAGTATAATAACGGCCGCCATTAGCTTGTAGACCTTTTTCATACAGAAATTCTTCATACAGAAGCATACATAGCTTTAGCTTCGAAATAATATTCCTAGAGATGGTAGACATGTCCGGGTAGGTATAAGATGGAGCGAGCTCATCCAAAAGATGACTGTCACTCGAACCTTGAGAAGATTTGGGAATATAAGCTACGGAGCATGGAGTTCCAAACCTTGGCAGTGCGCATTATAACTAGCTGGTGCCCACGACTTCATCCGCGTTGAACGATGTAAGGTACCCTATGTCCTTTCTGGTGTCCCAGACAACGTGTATGCAAATTTTTATGGAAATAGGTTCAGTAGTTTCTGCGTGAAAGCGTAACAAACATCCATACAAACTTTCGCATTTATAATATTACTAACTGGTGCCCGCGAATTCGTACGCGATCATAAATTAAAAATGCAAATAAAAAACAATTATAACGCTTGACAACTTGTTGCTATTAACGCATTGGCCAGGCGTTAGTTACAGTTTTATATTTTAGATAATCCCTCGGGAACATTACTTTTTTCTAGGATGAAATGT
Organism: Synanthedon vespiformis; assembly: GCA_918317495.1. Lineage (NCBI taxonomy): Eukaryota > Metazoa > Arthropoda > Insecta > Lepidoptera > Sesiidae > Synanthedon > Synanthedon vespiformis. The sequence continues at coordinate 3,265,805 of OU906975.1, read as the reverse complement.
ATCCTATGTCCTTTCTGGTGTCCCAGACAACGTGTATGCAAAATTTCATAATGATCGGTTCATTTGTTTTTGCGTGAAAGCGTAACAAACAAACAAATTCACATTCACATTTATAATACGAAGTAAGAATGTTACTCGCTGATAATATATAGCTTCCCAACAGTGAAAGAATTTTTCAAATCGTTTCGGAGCCTATTCAATGCAAACAAACAAACAAATAATTCCTCTAATATAATATTGGTAAGTATAGACAGATATAGTAAGTATAGGTAAATACAGAATCATAGATACTTTTGGTTACTTAGGTATAATTAGTTTATGACTAATTAATTAGGTTAAGACATTAATTGACGATTAGAACATTTCAATGATTATCTACATATTATATGTATATTATTGTGAAATTTGTATTTTTCACTATAAGTAAGTAATTAAGTACTTAGTTAATTGATTTTGATGTCTGATGATTCATTTAGATTGTCATTATCTATACTAATATTATAAAGAGGAAAGATTTGATTGATTGTTTGTTTGTATAGAATAGGCTCCGAAACTAGTGGACCGATTTGAAAAATTCTTTTACCATTAGAAGCCGACATTTTCCGTGATAATGTCCAGTGGGTCGCCATTATAGAGGGCTCCCCAGCTGTGGGATGGTTAGATAATGTTCCCACGTATGTACATATATTAGTATGCACAGATACTACTATCCCCGACTTCCACCAGAATGATTATCAACTCGCAACTTAACAGGGAACGCTACCAGCGTTTTTCCATACATATGTAATCCCCTGTTTTCTCTCTGGATAATCCATCTAGAGCAAAATTTTTTTGTTATAAAATCTAGGACTGCTAAAGCTACGCCCCTATCATTTATTTTTTTCCACCAACTAATTACATAAGAAAATATGACTTCTCAAAAATCGTAATAAATGGCCCTATTATATCACCCTACTCAGACGGCTATAAAACAAATTTGAAAGACTTTTAAGATAAAAAGAAATGATAGGGGCATAGATTCGTTCTTCCTGAAAATGTTTGTGTAAAAATTATTCGATAGGCTGAATTTTTAGAGGAGAAAACAGGGGAATACGAAACCTCGATTTACTCAAGCTGTCCCTATCGCACAATACGGGATAAGGCTGGAAGGAGCGCGATGGCTGCTGTACCCGCGTCCCCTCTTAAGGCCCTTCTCTCACGACGCTATTCAAATGCTACGCGACCGAGATGCAAACCATGATCGCCTACTGGTACGCTACTCGCTTCGGCACACGGAGCTACCCAAATGAGACTATTTTTTATCATTTCAAGAACATTCGTACGACGATGTCTAGTGACTTAGCGATGAAGACCATTTTCTTCTCTATTTATGTTACAACAACAAACGAAAATATAAAAGAAGACTCTGGGTGCACCCGTACATCGAAAAAAATATTTCTCAATCTCAATCCACACCTTTTCTGTTATATCTTTCTGGCATATTAAAATAATATAAACATGGATAATTTTACACCTCCCGAACAAAATTAATATTAAAATTTTGTTCTGCCGCCACGGTGTAAGGCCCTTCTCTGTGAGTAAGGCATGTGTAAGGCATATGCGTGAATTGTATCGTCCGCTTAGCTTTATAAAAAACTAGTTGCTGCCCGCGACTTCGCCTAATTTTTGGTATGAATGATTGTGCGTCTCAGTCGAGTGCTCTTCCCGCGCTTTGTGTGTGAGACAGGACGCATTTTAGACATGAGACCGATTAGTTCGGGCCGCAGACTTGTTTCACCTTAAACCATTGTTAAAACACTAAACAATAACAAATAAATGAATGGAATGTCTTTAAACGGCATCAATAAATATGAAATATTATTTTTTTTTTAAATTACTTGCAGTTTTTATTGTAATTTTAAGAAAAGTAATGCAATTAGGTTTGCAAAAAGACACAAAAAATCCTGCCATTGTAATATTATTTTCAAAATTCGGGTGTTTTTAAAGAGTATTTGTTTTTGTATGTTTCTTAAATGTTTGTAATTAATAAACTCAAAAATTAATTAAACGATTTTAAAAATTCTTTCACATATAGAAAGCTACGTTATCACTGAGTAACATAGGCTATCATCAATCAATACTAATAATAAATCTGTAAGTGTTCGGTCATGGAGTAATTTACTTTGTTTTCAGAAATATCGTGTACTAGCTGCTGCACGCGACTTCGCCCGTGTTACTTTGGAAATTATATACTACTAGCTGGTGCTCGCGACTTCGTCCGCGTAGAAAAGAATAAAACGCCATCCACCGTAATGGCGCTATCTCCCGGGCCAAGCCGCTAGTATTTACTTTTATTTTAGATTTCCCGTAGCAATGAAGCATTTTCCCGCGGTAAAAAGTAGCCTATGTTCATCACGGATAATGTCGGCTTCTAATGGTAAAAGAATTTTTCAAATCGGTCCAGTAGTTTCGGAGCATATTCAATACAAACAAACAATCAAATTTTTCCTCTTTATAATATTACTATAGATAGGCTCTATACATGATACTGAAACTAAATTGACCATTTTTTGAATTTTTTTTCTGTATGTATGTTCCTCCATCACTCTTAAACGAATTTTCGTGAAACTTGGTAGATAAACATTTAGACGTACAGGACACAAGATATAGGCTACTATTTTATTTTTCAACGCGGACGAAGTCGCAAGCGCCTACTAGTAACAAAAATAAATGAGGCAATTTGTTAATGGACAAAAAAAAAATTCCCATTACCAATTCATTTCTTTCACACTGTAAGATTTTTTTTAACAAAACTCTTAGTACAAATACCTCTTCAGGTGTAGGTCACTGTTATTTGTTGATATACTCCGTGAGAGACAAGTCTAAACTAATTTCGATTTGGCTTATTCATAGTAATTTTGTGCACAAATTACTTTAACAGTCAAGAAGCAAGTTCTGTGTTCTGAAGGTAAACCTACTTATTGTTGAAGATTCCTTATAAATAGACTGGTGCAAATAGATTATTCTGTTTCTAAGAAGACAAGTACGAAGAAGAAGTGCGAAAATGGCTTACAAACCTCGGCTCAGTTCTACACATGATTACTCGATTGAAGATGCAGTTGCAGACTCCCCAATAAGTCGTTTACCCGACGAGATGCTGTTGAACATTCTGAAATATTTCAAACCTCCGGAACTGTTAAAATTTCGTGAAGTTAACACAAAATGGAGACACATGATAGACAAAAGCAACGTGTTGTGGGTGAGACATCTGAAGAGGGATTTCAAATTCTCCGTGTCTCAAATCTGCTCTGTGACAGAAAACGAGCAGGATTTTTTCGAGATTTATAAGACCATCTATATAAACAGATGCAGATGTAAGTTGTGCGATAGTAATTACGAACCTGTCGTTATATTAAAAGTAAAAGATATTAAAAGATCGAGTGGGGTATTTGTTCTATTCGTCGACCATGCCCCAACCGCCGACCAAAGAGTATAAAAACGTCCAAATTAAGAAAAACTGACAACACTGAGTAGTAGTTTTTATGCGAATTAATATGGCAACACCATAACTGTCACATCATCACCTGCCTGACACACAGCTGCATCTTTTGGTCGTATTGATTTGACGTAAAGATGGCTCCCGGTAAGTGCATATCAATTTAACTAAGAAAAAATTCTTACCTGAGCCGATATTACTACCTAGATGCCCTTTTGTCCAACATTTCATTGTTATCCCTTTTAGCACACCATTTTTTTTCTCTTTAGCATTTTTTTTTTCATCTTTCTTTTCTCTCTTTTTGTGTGCTTGTCATTCATTTGTGTCTTCTTTGTGAGCGTAGTACCTAAGTATAAGTCAGTCGATATCACAAACGTACTTTGATTAGACGTATATTTTGTGCAGTTAAATACTTTCGATTTCGAGTGAATAAACAGTTCAGTGCTCTTAAAATATCTGACTCTGCCAATTACCAATTGATAAGTGCCAAACATGGAGCGTGAAACTAAACCGAATAAACATTTAGAAGAAATCGAGCGAATAATTGCAGAGTTAGAAGAACGATTCAGCAATTTAACCTTCATAACTCTCAAAGCTTTGGTTCCCATAGAAAAGGGGGAAAACTTCAAGGAAATACCTGTAAAGAACTACACGGCTGAGAAGAAAAAGAAAGGGAGCCCCATAACTCGTTTGCCCGATGAGATGCTGTTGAACATTCTAAAATATTTCAAACCACTTGAGCTAATGCCGTTTCGTGCAGTTTGCACCAAATGGAGGCACATCATAGACAACAGCGACGTGTTGTGGATAAGACACGTGAACAGGGAGTACTCTATCCCCTTGGATTCAATGTGTTCATGGCAAGCATTTACCCAGCAGAAAGTCTTCAGGATTTACAAGTACTTGCACACATTGTGGAGACGTAAATGTGAGAATTATAAAAAGCGTCATGGAAAATCGGCGCGATCTACATGTAAATGCAAAACCTGTATATACATGAATCAAGACTTGGAGTCCATTACAAGCAAATCTCAAATTTCCAAAAGGTGGGAAACAATTTTGACTGAAGTCCGAAATGCCCTAAAGCCAAATTGCCTGAAAATTGTAGATTGAAAATATTATTAGATATTATGCATGTTTCTGAGCCAACTTTGTTATTTGTAATTTTTTTAATTTTTGCGCGGTAAAATCTGCGAACCAGATCTCCGCCGACTATGTGACACATTTTTTTTAACATTAGTACATAATTAAAAATTAAGTCAATTTGGCAGTCAATTAAGAGGGCGTATAAAGGAATTAGCGCCACTCATTTTAAAAAAAATATTATCTCGTGACTGAGAAGGAATAAGAAGTGAGTGGATGAAGATGGTATGTCGCATTATTCCAATTTCGAATAAATCGAGGTTAAAGTTTTACACTAAATTTTGGAGATAAGTCGCCACGGAACTGTTTTTTGTACTAAATTATGATGAAAAGTTGTGTAAACAACCTAAAATATTAATGGTATGATAGCCAGTAAACACTAGTGTCAATTTAATTAAAAAAAGTGAACATAGCACTCTTGTCCATTAACAAATGTAAACTTTTCTGCCCTCTTTGCTTTTTAAAATTAACTGTAGGTACATAACACCTTTTTCAACTTTTTATATTCCAAAAATGTCTTAAATCGACGATTTTAAGGTCTGTAAACATTCATATGGATATATTACCTTCATCAACGCAAAAAAACGAAAAAACCCAAAAATGCAACATATCACCTTCATCCACATTTTACAATTTTTTTCTGTATGTATGTATGTATGTTTCTCCATAACTCTTAAACGAATTGACAGATTTTCATGAAACTTGGTAGATAAACATTTAAAAAGAAGTACGGGACACGTGATTGGCTACTTTTTATCTTTATTAACGAGGACGAAGTCGCGGGCAACAGCTGGTCCCAAATATAAGTCCCAATTCGCCTTAAGAGCGCGTATAAAGATACACTAGCGCCACTCATTTTAAAAAATATTATCTCGTGACTAAGAAGGAATTAATAATAACGGCTTTGACAAAGCCCTCGGTAAGTATGTTACAATTTTTTAATATACCTTTTATAAAGTTTCATACTTAGACACGAAGTAACAAAATACGATCTAAAGAAAAGCGGCCACATTCCTCTAAATCGTATTTTGTTGCTTCGTGTCTAAATATTAAACTTTATAAGAGGTATTAAAAAATTGTAGACATACTTACCGAGGGCTTTGTGTAGCCGTTATTAATAATTCCTTCTCAGTCACGAGATAATATTTTTTTAAATGAGTGGCACTAGTGTACCTTTATACGCGCTCTTAAGGCGAATTGGGACTTATATTTGGGACCAGCTGTTGCCCGCGACTTCGTCCGCGTTAAAAAAGATAAAAAGTAACCAATCACGTGTCCCGTACGTCTAAATGTTTATCTACCAAGTTTCATGAAAATCAATCAATTCGTTTAAGAGTGATGGAGGAACATACCGTAAATAAATACATACAGAAAAAAATTGTAAAAATGGTCAATTTAGTTTCAGTATCATGTATAGAGCCTATATATACACGATATTTCCGAAAACAAAGTAAATTACTCCATGACCGACCCCTACAGATTTATTAATAGTAATTGATTTAGTCGATTTCAGTTTCAGTCGATTTAAAATTGAGTCTATTTGGGATTCAGGCGTATTCATTTACATTTCGGGAAATTTGAGATTTGGTTGTAATGATGTTATGGCGAATCGAGTATAAAAGTATTTAGAAATCGATAAGTTTTTTTTTACTTGATACAAACTTTTACTCTATGATTGTAAATGTAAATAAGTAACTACAAATGTAAACGTAAGAAATAATACAAGTCACGGAAAACAGGGTCCATAATACTGGTCTTCATTTTTGTTATAGTAACATCTTTGTACATTATAGTTTCGCAATAAATATATTTGAATTTGAATTTGAAAATGAGTGCGATGTACTCGTACATGTAATGCAAAACTGTAATCAAATATATTTAGAAAAAGCGATTATTTTTTTCAGTTGACGCGAACTTTACTTTATGATTGTAAATGTAAGTAACTAGGTCAGTGACATTTTAAAAACAAAGAAGTTCAAAAGAACAAAATGTAATGTACCTATCTATGTAACGATATAATGATGATATATGTCAATCCCATACATTTTGTTATTGTCGAACTTATCGTTATTGTGTGTCCTAGGTCCTATCCTATAAGGCCCATAGAATAACACACACGATAACGATAGCCTAGTCCTGTACGTCTAAATGTTTATCTACCAAGTTTTATGAAAATCAGTTAATTCGTTTAAGAGGGGACGCGGGTACAGCAGAATTTGAAAAATAGGTATTTGAAGAAACTATTGCCATGCCATCGCGTTGCCCTCCAGCTTTCCCCCGTATTGTGCGATAGGGACAAATGCAGCTCAGACCGATTATACCTACAAAATTTTTGACTAAATCGAGGTTTCGTATTCCCCTGTTTTGTCCTCTAAAAATTTAGTCTATCGAATAATTTTTACACAAATATTTTCAAGAAGAACTAATCTATGTCCCTATCATTTTTTTGTCTTAAAAGTCTTTCAAATTTATTTTATAGTCGTCTAATTAATTAAAGGGCCATTTATTACGATTTTTGAGAAGTCATATTTTCTTATGTAATTAGTTGATGGAAAAAAAGAAATGATAGGGGCATAGAGCTTTAGCAGACCTAGATTTTGTAACAAGAAATTTTTGCTCTAGAAGGATTATCCAGGGAGAAAACAGGGGATTACATTTGTATGGAATAGCGTCCCCTGTTAAGAGTTATGGAGGAATATAATACATGCATACATACAAGCATACAATACTTACACTTGCAGATTTATTATTAATTAGTATTGATGATATTATTATAATATATATAAAAATATAGGTACTGTACAACTATATATTATTATAATGTTAAAATAAACATTAGATCATTAGGCTTTATACAAAAGAACTATTTAGTTACTTACCAACTTATCAGTGACAAATAAAAATTAATTATCAATTGACTCATCGAAATGCTCAAATAGTCAATTAGGGATATAAATGACCAAAAGAAACTACATAATTATAATTGTAAATAATACCATAATAAAAATCCTTACTAATATTATAAATGCGAAAGTAACTCTGTCTGTCTGTCTCGCTTTCACGCCAAAACTACTGAACCGATCACCATGAAATTTTGCATACACGTTGTCTGGGACACCAGAGAGGACATGGGATACGTTTCATCCAAGAAAAAAGTAATGTTCCCGAGGGATTATCTAAAATATAAAAGTGTAACTGACGCCCGGCCAATGTGTTATAGCAACAAGTTGTCAAGCGTTGTAATTGCTTTTATATTTTTAATTTATCATCGCGTACGAAGTCGCGGGCACCGGCTAGTATTAAGTAAGTATGTAAAATAAGTAGATACCTAAGTAATGTTCCTACATTTTAATTTTGTAATGTATTAATAAGTGGATAATTTACAGATGTAATATTGTAATAATAAAAGAGTTTCTAAAATGTTTATCGTTCTTATTATGACTGTATTTTCGTTATTGTAGAGTTTTATGCGCGGACGAAGTCGCGTATAGTATATAAATCTTCAGGTTGTAGCCAAGTCTGCAGTTCTGTGTTGGCCTTGCAGTTGCAAGCGCCTTCGCCCGCGTAACTTTATAAAATATAATACATTCGTGTCTGTGAAACCCAAATGGAAATACACATACAAAATTTCAACCCAATCGGTCAAGCCGTTTAGTAGTTGACATACCGATAGTAGCGCCCCCTACCGGGTCCATTTGTATTTTTAAATCATCCAGGAAATCATCGAAATAGCCATACAAAATTTCTACCCAATCGGTCAAGCCGTTTAGTAGTTGACATACCGATAGTAGCGCCCCCTACCGGGTCCATTTGTATTTTTAAATCATCCAGGAAATCATCGAAATAGCCATACAAAATTTCTACCCAATCGGTCAAGCCGTTTAGTAGTTGACATACCGATAGTAGCGCCCCCTACCGGGTCCATTTGTATTTTTAAATCATCCAGGAAATCATCGAAATAGCCATACAAAATTTCTACCCAATCGGTCAAGCCGTTTAGTAGTTGACATACCGATAGTAGCGCCCCCTACCGGGTCCATTTGTATTTTTAAATCATCCAGGAAATCATCGAAATAGCCATACAAAATTTCTACCCAATCGGTCAAGCCGTTTAGTAGTTGACATACCGATAGTAGCGCCCCTACCGGGTCCATTTGTATTTTTAAATCATCCAGGAAATCATCGAAATAGCCATACAAAATTTCTACCCAATCGGTCAAGCCGTTTAGTAGTTGACATACCGATAGTAGCGCCCCCTACCGGGTCCATTTGTATTTTTAAATCATCCAGGAAATCATCGAAATAGCCATACAAAATTTCTACCCAATCGGTCAAGCCGTTTAGTAGTTGACATACCGATAGTAGCGCCCCCTACCGGGTCCATTTGTATTTTTAAATCATCCAGGAAATCATCGAAATAGCCATACAAAATTTCTACCCAATCGGTCAAGCCGTTTAGTAGTTGACATACCGATAGTAGCGCCCCCTACCGGGTCCATTTGTATTTTTAAATCATCCAGGAAATCATCGAAATAGCCATACAAAATTTCTACCCAATCGGTCAAGCCGTTTAGTAGTTGACATACCGATAGTAGCGCCCCCTACCGGGTCCATTTGTATTTTTAAATCATCCAGGAAATCATCGAAATAGCCATACAAAATTTCTACCCAATCGGTCAAGCCGTTTAGTAGTTGACATACCGATAGTAGCGCCCCCTACCGGGTCCATTTGTATTTTTAAATCATCCAGGAAATCATCGAAATAGCCATACAAAATTTCTACCCAATCGATCAAGCCGTTTAGTAGTTGACATGCCGATAGTAGCGCCCCCTACCGGGTCCATTTGTATTTTTAAATCATCGAAATAGCCATACAAAATTTCTACCCAATCGGTCAAGCCGTTTAGTAGTTGACATAGCGACAGCAGCGCCACCTACCGGGTCCAATTGTATTTTTAAATCATCCAGGAAACCATCGAAATAGCCATACAAAATTTCAACCCAATCGGTTCAGCCGTTTAGAAGTTATGTGAAAAAGATAAGTACGGAAGGATAATTCTTACTACCCGTTGTCCTTTTACCCGTTTTCCCGTAGGAATGAAGCATTTTCCCGCGGTAAAAAGTAGCCTATGTTCATCACGGATAATGTCGGCTTCTAATGGTAAAAGAATTTTTCAAATCGGTCCATTAGTTTCGGAGCCTATTTTATACAAACAATCAAATCTTTCCTCTTTATAATATTAGTATATAGAGTATAGATGGCCTATGTTAATCGCTGATAACGTAGCTTTCTATAGGTGAAAGAATTTTTAAAATAGATTCAGTAGTTTTTGAGTTAATTAATTACAAACATACAAATCTCTCTTTTTACTATGAACTTGCGTCTAGCAACGATCTTTGTGACGTCATCCACTTAGCGCCCGATCTTGGAAATTTAAATAGCGACTGATTTTGACAATTTTGATCATCAAAATCATAAAGCAAACACATTATATAGTCGCCACTACGATTTTCGAAGGTTCTCCTCGATTTCTCTGTGATGCCACCATCAGATCCTGGTTTCCTTATCATGGTACCACCCTTGGGATATCTCCTTTCTAACAAAAAAGAATCATCAAAATTGGTTCATAAACGACAAAGTTATCCGCGAACACACATCTATACTAATATTATAAAGAGGAAAGATTTGATTGATTGTTTGATTGTTTGTATAGATAGGCTCCGAAACTACTGGACCGATTTGAAAAATTCTTTTACCATTAGAAGCCGACATTATCCGTGATGAACATAGGCTACTTTTTACCGCGGGAAATTGCTTAATTTCTACGGGAAATCTAAAATAAAAGTAAATACTAGACTGGCTTGACCCGGGAGATAGCGCCATCTATTCAAAATACGGTAGATGGCGTTTTATACTTTTCTACGCGAAGTCGCGAGCACCAGCTAGTATTATATATGTGAAAGTATCTCTATCTGTCTGTCTATTACCTTTTTACGCCTTACTACTCAACCAATCATCATGAAATTTTGCAACACGTTGTCAGGGATTTAGAAAAGGACATGTCATTGTAGAAATAAAGTACTTATTTTCACATTACAAGAAGACACTTTGATTTTATCTATTAGAGCTTACTTTATTTAGGAGAATTAATAAAACAATATTATTAATTCCTATGTATTTATTTATGTAAATAAAACATTAATAATATCCACTTAATTTATACTTAATTTTAAAAAATATATCAATCTTAATACAATTTTAATTTAAAATTGTAAAAGGTTAATACATTATCAATGTAAAAAACAATGTACAGTCTGAGTATCTTCCAAATCAACGTCCCTAAAGAACTGTCTCCGTTGACAAGCAAGCCATAGATTGAATACAGGGAGATAGAGAAGTCTCCCCGTATACAGATGTGTTTCCCACAACATGTCGTCTCAACCTAATGTATTTCATTTCACCAATAAGACCTCTGTAGCACTACCATGACTTGCTATCGAAATCTTACGTTAGTTTACTTCTGTCGATAACGAACGTTTCACCCTTCAATGTGCTAGTGAATGATTTAACTACTAACGTTACGGTATTTCTCGAGAGCATCAGTCAAATTTGTAACTCATGGTACCGATTTTGTACAGAAATGTCAAGTTAAACGTCAGTCGCTAATGGTCGCTAGCGACTACATTCGATAGGTTTTTCACTTATACAACTCATGTTACCGGTTTTAGTTCTTTGCGTGACCGCTAGAGGCGCTGTACAATTTTTCATACAAATATTTTACGTTCTCGCTCATCTCTCGCTAGCGATTTCTATCGTCATAAACTCATGGTAGTGCTACTGGTTCAACTTTGTCTCCCCTGTGCTCGAGTTTGTGCGTGAGGAAAAAGCAGAAAGCTCTAATATCATCTTGATTCCACAATACATTAGCTATCTTAACTAGAGCTATATATGCTGTTCCTTTATATACTGAAAAAAAAAACAGTATCTTGCTGTCAAATCTCTAATACCATCTTGATTCCACAATGCACTAGTCATCTTAACTGGAGCTATATATGCTGTTCCTTTATATACTGAAAAAAAAAAAAGTATCTTGCTGTCAAATCTCTAATACCATCTTGATTCCACAATGCACTAGTCATCTTAACTGGAGCTATATATGCTGTTCCTTTATATACTGAAAAAAAAAAACAGTATCTTGCTGTCAAATCTCTAATACCATCTTGATTCCACAATGCACTAGTCATCTTAACTGGAGCTATATATGCTGTTCCTTTATATACTGAAAAAAAAAACAGTATCTTGCTGTCAAATCTCTAATACCATCTTGATTCCACAATGCACTAGTCATCTTAACTGGAGCTATATATGCTGTTCCTTTATATACTGAAAAAAAAAACAGTATCTTGCTGTCAAATCTCTAATACCATCTTGATTCCACAATGCACTAGTCATCTTAACTGGAGCTATATATGCTGTTCCTTTATATACTGAAAAAAAAAACAGTATCTTGCTGTCAAATCTCTAATACCATCTTGATTCCACAATGCACTAGTCATCTTAACTGGAGCTATATATGCTGTTCCTTTATATACTGAAAAAAAAAAACAGTATCTTGCTGTCAAATCTCTAATACCATCTTGATTCCACAATGCACTAGTCATCTTAACTGGAGCTATATATGCTGTTCCTTTATATACTGAAAAAAAAAACAGTATCTTGCTGTCAAATCTCTAATACCATCTTGATTCCACAATGCACTAGTCATCTTAACTGGAGCTATATATGCTGTTCCTTTATATACTGAAAAAAAAAAACAGTATCTTGCTGTCAAATCTCTAATACCATCTTGATTCCACAATGCACTAGTCATCTTAACTGGAGCTATATATGCTGTTCCTTTATATACTGAAAAAAAAAAACAGTATCTTGCTGTCAAATCTCTAATACCATCTTGATTCCACAATGCACTAGTCATCTTAACTGGAGCTATATATGCTGTTCCTTTATATACTGAAAAAAAAAAACAGTATCTTGCTGTCAAATCTCTAATACCATCTTGATTCCACAATGCACTAGTCATCTTAACTGGAGCTATATATGCTGTTCCTTTATATACTGAAAAAAAAAACAGTATCTTGCTGTCAAATCTCTAATACCATCTTGATTCCACAATGCACTAGTCATCTTAACTGGAGCTATATATGCTGTTCCTTTATATACTGAAAAAAAAAACAGTATCTTGCTGTCAAATCTCTAATACCATCTTGATTCCACAATGCACTAGTCATCTTAACTGGAGCTATATATGCTGTTCCTTTATATACTGAAAAAAAAAACAGTATCTTGCTGTCAAATCTCTAATACCATCTTGATTCCACAATGCACTAGTCATCTTAACTGGAGCTATATATGCTGTTCCTTTATATACTGAAAAAAAAAAACCAGTATCTTGCTGTCAAAGCTCTAATATCATCTTGATTCCACAAAGCACGAATTATCTTATGCTGATCCTTTATATACTGAAAAAAAAAAACAGTATCTTACTGTCAAAGCTCTAATATCATCTTGATTCCACAAAGCACTAGTTATCTTATGCTGTTTTCCTTTATATACTGAAAACAGTATCTTCCTGTGAAAGCTCTAATATCATCTTGATTCCACAAAGCACGAATTATCTTATGCTGTTTTCCTTTATATACTGAAAACAGTATCTTCCTGTGAAAGCTCTAATATCATCTTGATTCCACAAAGCACGAATTATCTTATGCTGTTTTCCTTTATATACTGAAAACAGTATCTTCCTGTCAAAGCTCTAATATCATCTTGATTCCACAAAGCACGAATTATCTTATGCTGTTTTCCTTTATATACTGAAAACAGTATCTTCCTGTGAAAGCTCTAATATCATCTTGATTTCACAAAGCACGAATTATCTTATGCTGTTTTCCTTTATATACTGAAAATAATATCTTCCTGTGAAAGCTCTAATATCGTCTTGATTCCACAAAGCACGAATTATCTTATGCTATTCCTTTATATACTGAAAACAGTATCTTCCTGTGAAAGCTCTAATATCATCTTGATTTCACAAAGCACGAATTATCTTATGCTGTTTTGCTTTATATACTGAAAACAGTATCTTCCTGTGAAAGCTCTAATATCATCTTGATTTCACAAAGCACGAATTATCTTATGCTGTTTTGCTTTATATACTGAAAACAGTATCTTCCTGTGAAAGCTCTAATATCATCTTGATTCCACAAAGCACTAGTTATCTTATGCTGTTTTCCTTTATATACTGAAAACAGTATCTTCCTGTCAAAGCTCTAATATCATCTTGATTCCACAACGACGATAAAATTATTTGGACTAAACACAAAGTGTTTTACCGTAAGTAGAGGGTGCTAACAGTCTTTTGTTAACATAATGTCACTAATTTTCCATTCAATACCCTCATTATTGCTTCTCAAAGAATATCAACATTGTATGGTAGTTACTCAAATGAATCTAATACGAAATTATTTCTCGCTATTTTTTTTTCAGGTCCCATTTCTAGCACCACACTAATGTATAAGAGGAAATCTTTCATGTCTTAAGGTATCTCCAATTAGTGCAAACGGCAGGAAATCGCATCAGGGCCTGAAATTGATTAAGAATTTTCATAAGAACTCATTAAAGGAGCAAGAAACATTCAAATTTTTAGGTTATTTTCAAAAGGCTGTAACTCGAAGACGAATTGTCGTACAGTAAATTTAAAAATAGGAAGTTGTAGCTCCAAGTGTCTAGTTTTTGTATCGGACCTACAAAATTTTTTTTTTTCAAAATTTTTCTTCGTGAAACCTTGAGAAGACGACAGACAAAAAAATTTTTCGAAATTTTTTGATTTTTCTTTTTGATCTATGGACTTGGATTTTTTTTTGTCTTAACCATCATAATTAAGTATGGACCGGATAACATGTTCATTCAGCTTCAATTTGTTTATTTTTTTTAAGACCTTGATACGACCATTTTTTGCTGAGAATCACTCTTTGAATGGAAAAGGATCATTTCGTCTTTGACCATCAATATCTCAGCAACTAAAGATCATGACTCAGGTACAAAGTTAATGTTAAGACATAAACATTTGCTTCTAGCGGGATTCGAACCCGCGACCGTTTGGTTAACAACCATGGTTACTAGACACTATGCAGGCTGTCCCTGGAAGTATGGATCAAATCGAACACAAGCATCGAGTGATCAATTCTGAACATTTTAGGCCTTAAAGGTCTAATTCGATTTTTTATGGTAGGTACAAAATAATCAACAGTGTCCAAAATAAAAGGAAAAACCAAGTCCAAGAAGAAAAATCCAAAAGACAGGGTATAGACAGACCAAACGTGTCGTCAAACTTATCAAAACAGTGCTACGCTCAAAGAAAAGAACGTAGCAAGTGGGTATACAAAAAAGCATGGGTAAAAAAATCTTACCTGTATCCTCCATAGTGCAAAGAAAATATTATATAATGGCTGAACGACGAACCGAAATCAAACTGCAAACGTGGTTTTTGAACACGTTTTTTACAGCACTAAAACTCGGGATGGGATCAGTTCTTAGGGGACTGAACCATACCCATCCCGGACGGCGAGAGGCACCCGGCCAAATGGCGCTCGTCCCTTGCATTTATCGTCCTTTTATTGGAACGCGTAGTGTTGTGCAGAGCTCGTGTCGATAAACTTATGGCTTATAGCCAAAGATTTTTATTTTTTTATGTTAAGATCGACAGACAAGCTGACGGTCCACTTGATGGTAGGTGGTTACCGTCGCCTATAACACAAGCAACCCCATAAGTGCTACAAGTGCGCTGCCGACCATAGAAAGATTAAGGATAAGGGAGGGATGGGGTAATGGGCTCTGGCATCCCTTACTCACTCACCAAAACACAACAGCACATAATGCTGTTATTTCGCGGTGGTATTCTGTAAGGTGGTGGTTACTGCCGCCAGACGGGCTGCCCAAATGACTGCGAAACGCAGTGTGCCCTACCACTTCTAAATCTAGCTAAATTAGGTGAAACCTCGCAGAGATATATTATTTCGATGGGTGAAACGACTAACATGACAACTGCTTGGTGATATTCCACGGTAGATGGCGTTTTATACTTTTCAACGCGGACGAAGTCGCGAGCACCAGCTCAGCTAGTACTATATAAATTTGATATTTGCATACAAAATACACACCAATTCTATCGATAATTTTTCATCGACAGTTTTCAAACACTAGTGTGAGCAAACTGTGTTATTCGAGTCTATATTCTTTTTTCGCTCTTACAGTATTTCTATTTTTTCTGGTATTGTCACATTGTACCTACCTTAAAACCTACCTGAATGCAAACAATGTATGTACGGTGCAAGTAGAAATACCTTCGTCAGTTTTCAAATTAATTCCTTTATTTTAAAAGACTAGCAGGTACCTGCGACTACGTCCGCGTTGAAAAAGAAAATAGTAGGTAGCCTATCACGTGTCCCGTACTTCTAAATGTTTATCTACCAAGTTTCAGGAAAATCAGATAATTCGTTTAAAAGTTATGGAGGTACATACATACACATACAAATACCTACACTATTATTATATTAGTATTGAGAGTATTGATGATCTAAGCGACAATACAGAGGGACGACACAGGAAGCAGCTTTATTTTATACTAGCTGTTGCTAACTTTATAAAATATAGCCTATAACACTCGCTGATAATATAGCTTTCCAGCAGTGAAAGAATTTTTCAAATCGGTCCAGTAGTTTCGGAGCCTATTCAATACAAACAAACAAACAAACCTTTCGGGTGTAGTTCCGAAAAGCCCATACCTCCAATCAATCTGAATTTTGATATACACCTGTATTTTGACTCGCTGGTTACGAATATCATAAGCAAAACACCCGCAAATTTCATTTTCAAGGTCAAACCTCGAATAAATTAATTGATTTTTGAAAAGCTTGAAAAAAAAATTAAAAAAAAGAAATTAACTTATTTCAAAAAATAATTTAAAAATAAAAATTAAATAAGTTGAGGCGAATTTTTGAGTTCAAACAAAATCAAAACAACGCAATATACATAATATACACGTGCGTGTGAGTGTGTGTGTGTGTGCCTGCGCATGTGTAAGTGTGTAACGAAAAATGAAAAACCTAGAAAATACAAAGAAAAATGAAATACCTAGAAATATACAAAAAAAGACGTGCACTTTTAAGATCCAACTCCAACCTTCTCGTGGTAAAGTGCGTAAGTAGATTTTAATATCGGTATTTTATATATTTTAGTTGTATACGAAAATTCAGATTGATTGGAGGTATGGGCTTTTCGGAACCTTTTCCAATCTTTCTTCTTTATAATATTAGTATAGACTAGCTGTTATCTTAAAAAAGATAAAAAGTGGTATCACGTGTCCCGTACTTCTAAATGTTTATCAACCAAGTTTCATGAGAATCAGTCAATTCGTTTAAGAGTGATTGAGGAACATACATACATTCTAAAAATGGTCAATTTAGTTTCAGTATCATGTATAGAGCCTACAGTATTTATTATGATAGCCTATGTTACTCGCTGATAATCTCTGATAATGTAGCTTTGTATATGTGAAAGTCTAACATTGAAAGTACATTATTTTAAATGTATTTTATTTTTGTTTGTAATAATTAATTTTTTTTCAACTCTTTTATTTTTTTGCATTTCATCAAATTTCGCATTCGTGCTTTGTTGACATACCTGGTAGAGATGGCTTTTATCTCTGTTCACAAATAGCCTTGCTACAAATAGATAATGCAGCCAGGTAGCTTGTAACCCTGTCTAAGAAAGTAAAAAAGATTTTTTTGAAAATCTTTTGTTTGCTCACAAAAATATTATCACTTTCATAGTTTAAGAAAGGTGAAACAAGTCGGCGGCCCGAACTCATCGGTCTCATGTCTAAAATGCGTCCTCTCTCACACAGCACAAAGCGCGAGAAGAGCACTCGACTGAGATGCACAATCATTCATACCCATAATTAAATCACAAACAGACCCTTGGGCCAACGCTTTTTTTGACAAAACTACTGCACATATCTATTTCGTGTAAAGTTATTTGAACTCTTAAATAACTAATCAATGTTTGTATGTAAAGTATTTTCGAGTTTTTGTAAACTAGAGTGACCTATTCAACCTCAAAGTTGCATTAAAACTTGTGTTAAAATATGGATTTTTCAATGATCATATCTTTTAAATTAATACTTTTTTTAAAGTTTGTATAACAAGGAACCTAATTAACGACAAGATAAATCGGTATGATGCTTACTTTTGTAAATTAATCGTAAAACATCGGAGTAATTAACATTCTACGTTTGTATGGAGGAAAATTGACTTGTATTACCTTAAATACTAGAAACAAGCAAAGGCTTCAACTACAACTCTTTTATGGGACAATGTGTACGCTTCTTATTCCTGCTAATATACAACAATTGTCTATGGATAAATTTAAATTTATAAATTTTACAATATTACCAATATTAGTACCTACTTAGGTACTTTTTATCCAAATATTTAATGAGTAGTATGATTTCATATTCCCAAAGTATTTCCCAGTGTCTTTACCTAATTATTACTTCATGGCTTAATATCATTATCTACATTATTAAGTAAATAATGACTTTAATAATGACACTCGGTATATTTCCAAATTGTTTCTATTTGAAGGTTTGAATTACTCAACCGAACCAAGCGACCTATATTTTTATTAGACAAAACTTTTGGTTTTATAAAACAATAAGTAATACTCTTTAGTAGGTACCAAAGATATTTGATTGATCTCGCTGCACTCTACTAGATACAGCCGCCGTACTTGACAAATGTGGCAACAAATAGTACGCCGAATTCGGCGAACCCGAGTTAGTCACACTGCAAACTGTCTGTGATGTGTACGTGTCGAATGTTTTATTAAATTTTGGGCATAATAAAATGCCAACTCGCGTAGTGAAAATGTGTAAACACATAATGTTTTACACACATTATAGTACAAAAGTTGCCGCATTCACGAAGCTATTGCTTTTAGGTTGGACCGTATCTAGTCGAGCGCAGCGAGATCAGCGAGCGAGTCGAGCGCAATCACTTATCTATGGTATAACATTGTTTTAAAATTTGACATTAGGACCTGTCAAATTACTCCTTCGAACCTTCGAACATGGACTGCTTTGGACTTGACGGACCTGTTTTGGAATACTAACAAGAGAAAATTATAGACTTGACTGACTTGACTTGACTGACTAGACTTGAGTCTGCTACTTTTGATTTTTATTTCAATTTTGCCTCTTTTTTTAAAAAAGAGGCTATTACAAATTGCTATTTTAACTTGACACTGGCAGATAATGGCCATTTTAAAATGAGCCGCATTGTCATTTAACCTAAAAAGAAGAAGAAAGAAGAAGAACATAGTCATTAATATACTAACGTAATTCGAATTATGAAACACAGTTTATACTGCGTTTTTTAATTCACAGAAGTATCCTCACTTAATTTGACGAGTCCTAATGTCAATTTAAAAATAATATTACCCGCTTTTTTTCCGTACTTAGTGCTGTACTAATATCGGTTATAATTAAAGAGTTACAATACTTAGCGCCTATTAGAAATAATTTTATGTTTCACTAAACTATGCACTCGGTTTAGTGCGTCCTTCAATGGGTGATTTTTTTTTATTATTTTCTTTTTGGACCTTTCCTAGAATAGGCAAAAAAAATTCTCAAACATTGCAAATATTATTAAAACCCTTCGATGAAATATCACATCCTTTCGGATTCCTAACAGCTTTTTACCAGACTTTTTTTATTCAAAATGTTTTGTATTTTTTAGACCCTAGTAGCACTTTTATTTGTGAACACTCTGCGAGTTAAATCAGTCGTTAAAAGAATTTTGGTTTTGACTATATTATCACTTTCGTGTCAATAAACAGTTCTGTTCTGTGTTCTAACAATATACGTGGGATTTGCTGAAATATCCTCAATTTTCTGAAATTTCTGAGTTCAAAAATTTCCTGAGAAACCATGCAGAGAGCTGAGAAGAGAAAAATTATTATTGCAATTGCAAAAACGTGCAAACCTCGACCCTATGTTACAGAACAGGGTAAACACTACCCAGAAATTTGTGTCAACGATTACTCAGCTGAAGATGAACAGAAAGACAGCTACATAACGCGTTTACCCGACGAGTTGCTGCTGAACATTTTCAAATATTTCAAAGCACTAGAGCTTATGCCGATTCGTGCAGTTTGCACCAAGTGGAGAGATACAATTGATAACAGCGATGTGTTGTGGGTGAGAAATCTGAAGAGGGACTTCAAATTGTCCCTAAATTCATTGCAAATTTGGAGAAACATTACACGCGAGAAGGATTTTCAAATCTACAAGTACATGTACGTCCGCAAATACAAGTGTCACACGTGCCACCGTTACGGATGCGAAGATAAATCGGTAGAAATAGGAATAGGTGTCTGTGATTTTAAATGCAAAGACATTTAAAATCACAGATGCGCCCTCGCCATACTTCAGGCGGCCGAAAACGTGTCACGTGAAGAGTGAGCTCACTCTTCCCGCCTTGTAGACGTAGTCGCTTGTAAAAAGCAGTTGAGCGCTTCACGTTACATACAGATATTTATTTATTTATTTATTTTTGAATATTTTAAATGTGAAAATAGACTATAATTAAAATGTAAAATAGACTTTTGATTAGTATTTTTAAATTTGACATGTAGGTATTTATAATTGTATATTTTGACATAGTTGCTTTCATATGGTATATCCTTATATATTATTTGAAAAACGGCTAATGTATTTGACTACTTTTTAATATTTGCACACCTGTATAGGTAGAAAACTTGTACCGTAATGAAACTATATAAGGCCTTCTACTGTAACCAAGTATTCTAGCAAATAAATGCATTATTATTATTATTACAATTTTAATGATTGTAATACTAAAAACCACTGAAGTTTAATCTCGTGTTATCATTAGATTAATATATACTATTAATTACAATTTAAAAAATATTGCTTTAACTTAGATTTAATATTTTTAATTGATATATTGTTACATATTACGTGGACAGTTCAAACTTGGGCCGTTTTTCGCCACTGAATCGGATTATGGGTCATGTGGCCTCTAAGGCATGAAATAGACCCTTGCAGTGATGCGTTGGCGAAAATTAAGAGAGTCATCCTTGATGAGTTCCGACATCTGACATTTTAATTTTATTTGTAATTTTTATTGTGTGTTGACTTTGTTTGGTTATTTATTTGATGGACGTGACATGTAATTTTAATATAGGTATATATTTCAACTATTTATTCCCATTTAGTAGATTTATTGGATCGATTAGATTAGATTTAGGTAGTACATAAGATGTTGCTTGGAACTTTTATTTGTGCATGTTGTGCTTCGTATAATTATTGTAGCGGCATCCGCCTTATGCTCATTATTTTGAACTGTGTATTATAGTTAGATGCCTGCCTCGTTGGGGGCCTTGTATAATAAATAAATAAATAAATAGACAGTTTTCAGAAGCACAGGGCGCATCTGTGATTTAAATCTTTGGTTATTTGACTGTAACCTTTATTTGTGTATGTTTATCGTTTTTCAAATTTAAATACCACATAATTATGGTGTAATTGTTTGTTTTGTATATAATATACTAATATTATAAAGAGGAAAGAATTGTTTGTTTGTTTGCATTGAATAAGCTCCAACCAAAACTATACTGGACCGATTTGAAAAATTCTTTCACTGTTGAGAAGCTATATTATCAGCGAGTAACATAGGCTATATTTTATAAAATTACGCGGACGAAGTCGCGTGCAACAGCTAGTCCCAAATAAAATACCTAACTTTCACAAAAATATAATAATAATATTAATACTAGCTGTTGCACGCGACTTCGTCCGGTAACTGTATAAAATAAAATACATTCGTGTCTGTGAAACCATGGAAATACACATACAAAATTTCAACCCAATTGGTCAAGCCGTTTTAGTAGTTGACACGTCGACAGCAGCTCCACCTGTCGGGTCCAATTGTTATTTTAAATCATCCAGGAAACCATCGAAATAGCCATATAAAATTTCAACCCAATCGGTTCAGCCGTTTAGAAGTTATGTTGAAAAAGATAAGTACGGAAGGATAATTCTTACTACTCGTTGTCCTATTACCCGTTTTCCCGTAGGAATGAAGCATTTTCCCGAGGTAAAAAGTAGCCTATGTTCATCAGGGATAATGTCTATTCTATACAAACAATCAATCAAATCTTTACTCTTTATAATATTAGTATGGATAATATTTTACGGTAGAGATAATTTTGATCTTGTTTTATTGATTTAACATTCTACTGTTATTTTAAGGTAAATTCAAACTTAAAATAACGGTAGAACGATTTGAAGCACGATTACTAATGACTAAGTCGATTTGGAATGAATAAAAAAACAATTGACAATTAATATGTGAAGTCAAATACATAGTGATAATTTTATGTCACCTATGAAAATATTCTCATCATAAATATTATAATAATAGAAAAGAATTGCGACTTTATAAAACGGACTTTGCAAAAAATATAAATTGGGGAAATTGAAGAATTGACATTGGCAACGCTGGTGTTATTATAGTTTATTTCTTCTATGATTTCTATCATATATATTACAATACTCTGTGTTTCTATTAGACCTGGACTGTTCTGTCAATTGTCATTGTCACATTTGTCACTGTCATGTCTGTCATTGATTTGATTGCCATCTGTGCCCTTGCCTTGCGACGTACAAATTGCAATCAAATCAAATCAATACAAAATATCAATAAAAAAATACAAAATAAAAAAAGGAAACACGTAATTTCACGTAAATAAATCAATTTCTAATGTTTCTCACTTCATTATTAGCAAATAAATACATTATAAAGCAGTAATAAGACTTTAAAGGTATAGTACATTGAATTGTTCTTTTATTAAACTCTGTTTATGTAGGTAGCACTAGCAATGGTCTATTTACCTGTTGTAGATTGTTAAGATTGAAATGAAAAATACCTAGAATAATTAGAATCGATTTGTATAATTATACATAATATATAAGCCCATGGTATGAAAATAAAATTTATGGGAGTAAAATCAAAATTGTTACATGAATGTGTTATATTTATGCGTTATAGTTATAGCTACGTTCCATTTTCATAGATATCGCGCCATTGACACAATATTAGTTAAAAAAAGAACAATCTTGTCACACACAATTTTTTTTTCACGTAATTATCTTTGTTCACATAAAATCTCTTGCTCAAATGAATAGAGGTTTCTTTGTACAGTCTTAAAAACTTACTTTTTTCACTGTCCGTTTAAGATCAAGTCACTATGAAGACTACAATCGACGTAGAATCACTACGAACGGAACACGAGTCCGATGAACAGTGGGAAGTCCGTCGGAGTTTTATGTTGCAACATAAAAACGATTTTCCCGAAGATGAATTGATAACTTTGGCGCAAATTTTCACCAATATCGAATTTTTGGGATGTCGGTAAGAACTCTTCATTATTTACTTTAACCGTTTAAAGTTTTTGTTTTTAAATGAGACACATTGCAATATAAAATGAAAAAAAAAAAAGTTTTTTGTTTTAAGAGTGCAACTCAATGATATAAAAAATAAACATTATACAAGTAGAGAAATTTGTCATATATATCCGGCTCTGGCGAAATGGACACGAAAATAATTGTCGTATAAATCCGACTCTGGCGGCTAAAGGGTAACCAAACGGTCGCGGGTTCGAATCCCGCTAGGGGCAACTTTTTTGTGTGTTAACATTTTACCTTTTTACCTGAATCATGGATGTTTTGTATTTATAATATGTATGTATTTACAAAAAAAAAAATAATCTGTATGTAGTATATCAACTGTCTGGTATCCATAATACAAGCATTAGTTGCCTATTGTGGAACTATAGATGGTGCTGTGTAGAATTAACACTAGCTGGTGTCCGCAACTTTGTCCGCATTGAAAAAGAAAATAGCGTATCCCATGTCCTGTACGTCTAAATGTTTATCTACCAAGTTTCATGAAAATCAGTCAATTCATTTAAGAGTTATAGAGGAACATACATACATACATAAAATAAGTACATTTACGAATTCATTATTAGTATTGATGATCGAAAATCATGCCCGATGTCCACAATTTTGAAAAAAACACTTCTTTTTAGTTATCCAGCCCAAACAATGAAAAGAATAGCGGCTTTGTCTGATAAAGTATCCTCAAAATATAGAGACAGCAGAAAAAATAAGCTAAAAAGAACCTTTGTTGAAGCAAGTGATGCGGCCGAACAGAAAGCTAAAAGGACATTCAAACAACCTTAGCTCTAATATTGTTTTTTTAATAAAAATTGTATTAAACATTAATAAGAAGACATTAAAGGATTATTAAGACATTTTTTTTATTTTGTCTGGTTTCAATTTCCTTCCATACTCCAATTTCCATCCATTCCAATCATCATGGAATGTGCTTCCAGATCCCAAAAGTAAAATTACAGTGTTGCCCGTTAAAAAATACAGTAGATTTCAAAATAGATTACAGAAAAATAAGCTGCTTTATGACTTTGTTTGATAAACAAATTGCCTATGAGTTATTAAATAAATCAAAACATATATTTAGATTAAAAAAACACTCTAGCACATTCATTACTTTTTCGAAAAAACAAAGTGGTCATGCCAAGTTCCATGTTGCCCACAAAACATTTCGAAAACGAAAACGGTTTGCAGCACAATCCAGCACAAACCTAGCACAATGCAGCACATTCATTACATTTCCAAAAAAACAAAGTGGTCATGCTGAAGCAAAAATCGATTTTTCGTCATTACAGCTCCATTTTTTGAGATCGGGACTCGCGGTTTACGGCACAATGCAGAGCAATGTCAATGTTTAGTTTTTCGAAAAAACAAAGTGGTCATGTCATGTCATGCCAATGCCAAGTTCCATGACATTTAATTTAATTAAGAAACGCTAAGGCGCCTCATTCAAAAATTACTGATATATGATTCAACAATATAGGTTATAAAAATAAGCAAACCTGGGATAATCAGTCCCAACAGAGTAAACAGTGATAGCGCGATATAAGCTCTAGAAACAGCGACATCTTGTAATTACTTAGGAAACTACATTTCGCTGCTACTAAAGGGCCATACAACAAAAAAATCCAAAAATGTTTTTATTGCTAAAATACAAATGCAAAGATTCTAGACTTCCTGACAGTCAGGCAGGCCTGACGATACGCACTCAAAAAAGGTCTCTCCGGCGGGGAATCGAACCCCGGTCTCCCGCGTGACAGGCGGGGATACTTACCACTATACTACCGAAGACTTGTAATTGTGTCCCGTGTAAAGTATATATTTTATATATACTTACACATTACATTTTAATGCTATATACTTACATTTTATATATACTTACATTTTGTGTAAAGTATATATTTTATAGTTTCTTAGAACAACTTAAAAATTAATATTTGTATATATTTTTAATTATTTTCCTTTTTTTTTCTATACTAATATTATAAAGTGAAAAAGATTGTTTGTTTGAATGGACTAGGCTCCGAAAATACTGGACCGATTTGAAAAATTCTTTTACCATTAGAAGCCGAGATTATCCGTGATGAACATAGGCTACTTTTTAGAGCGGGAAAATGCTTCATTCCTACGGGAAATCTACTAGTGGCTTGGCCCGGGAGATAGCCCCATTTATCCAAATGAGGTGAAACCTCGCAGATATATAATATTTCGATGGGTGAAACAACTAAAATAACAACTGCTTGGTGATATTCCACGGTAGATGGCGATTTATACTTTTATTTTATAAAGTTACGCGGACGAAGTCGCGTGCAACAGCTAGTAAAAGAGCCTGTCTGTAAAATGTTTTTCAAAAAAACAATTTGTACAGGTTGTGCTTATTTTAAGTTACGAGGTCAAAAAAATTATTTTTTGAAATTTCTATTTGCGCACGCTAATCTCAAACACGGCTGGACCGAATTGAATGCGGTTTTCACTGATGTATTATGGCAAGGCAAGTGTCACACGAGTGCGTTATGTTTATGCGTTATAGTTAAAATGAAATAAAAAATAAAAATAGCCTTTATTGCTGAAGTTAGTTCACAAAACTTAAGTTATATTACTTATTTATCAATATCACCAACATAGGCCTCTTCCAAAGCCTTCCACTCAATGCTTGGTCTTGTTTAGGTCATCTGCCCATCTGAGATAAGGTCTTCCTCTTTTTCGTAATGATCCTCTCGGGTACCATTCCACAATGTCTTTTGATTTTGATTTTTCTTTAATTATTGAGAGTTTAATTCTATCCTTTAACTTAATATTAAGCACACTTCTTTCCATATGATTTTGACAAACCTCAAGTTTCTTGAACTGTCTTTTCGTCAATGTCCAAGTTTGGCATCCATATGTCATTACGGGTAAAAACTTATTCCATGCGTTTCCTATTCGTTTGTCAATTTCTTTATTTGTCTGGTCTAAAGGTGATATTATCTGTCCCAGGTATACGTATTCTTTAACAAATTCGATTTCATTTCCCTTTACAACAAAGGTAACAAGCTCCTCTAAACTATTTGTCATTAATTTTGTTTTTGTCATATTCATCGTGAGACCAACCAATTTGCTTTGTGTGTCTAGATCTTCCAACATACTTTTTAGGTCCCCTGGGTTATCTGATATGATTACAAGGTCATCTGCAAATCTTAAATGATTGAGTTTTGTACCATTAATGTCAATGCCATACTTTTCCCAATTCATCCTTCTGAACACACTTTCGAGGACTGCAGTAAATATCTTTGGTGATAAAGGATCTCCCTGGCGAACTCCCTTCTTTATAACAAATTCGTTGCCAGCTCTCTCTAATTTAACTCTTGCTTTACTATTTGAATAAATTTCCTTTATTATTCTTATATATTTTTCTGGAACGCCTTGTTCATTGAGTGATTTCCATATCTCAACATGTCTAAGCGAATCGAAAGCTTTATTGTAATCTACAAATGCTATATAGTATTGTTTTCCATATTCATTATATTTTTCTATTATTTGTTTAATTACTAAGATGTGGTCAATTGTGGAAAAAAATTTCCGGAATCCTGCTTGCTCTCTAGGTTGATTTTCGTCCAAAATGTTTGTTATACGTCCCAATATTAATTTTGAAAATATTTTATATAGATTGCTCATCAAACTTATCGGTCTATAGTTGTTCATTTGACTTTTATCCCCTTTCTTATGTAAAAGAGTAATTGTGGTCTTTGTCCATTGAGTTGGTATTGTCTCGTATTTTAAAATTTCATTGAAAAGTCGAGTGAGTGGATCTAGAATTACACAGAGGGCTGCCTTTAGTAGTTCATTTGTAATATTGTCATCTCCAGGGGATTTGGACTTCTTTTGTGTTAGAACAGCGAATTCTACTTCTCTCTTTAAGAACTCTGGAATATCTTCCTCATTTGTAATTGGATAGGTTTTATGTTTTAGTGTATTCTTTTCATAATCATCGTCACTGTATAAGTCTTTATAAAATTGTGTAGCTATTTCCATTATATGTAACCTTTTAGATATTTGCTTTTTATTTTTGTCCTTAATATTTGTTATCCATGATTTTTCTTCTCTAAGCTGTTTCATCGCCATTTTTATTCCTCCTGTTCTTTCAATGCTATTCTGTATCTTTTCTATCCTGGTTTTATGTCTAAACTGTCTTATACTTTCGCTAATTTTCTTACTTATCTCTGTTATTTCTTTTTCTCGACTTTAATAATAGTTTTCTACTTCTCATTAGATCCTTTGCTTCTGGTCCCACTTTATCCTTTTTTTCTGACATACACCTAAACTGATTGTTCATATTTATTAACTCTGTTGTTACAATATTGTATTTTTGTTGTATGCTAGTGGACTGATCAATGTGAGCTAATTTTTCGGAAAATTTATTTCTTATTTCTTCAGGAATCCTTATCCCTTCAGGAATCTTGGGCGGATTTTGATATTTGTTATTAAGTATGTGTTTTCTTGATCTTTTTGGAGCTTCTGATATTATTTGTCCGCGTATCAATCTATGATCTGAATTAAAATTGATGTTTAGTGTTTCCACATTTAAGAATAGTTTTTTGTTATTTGTTAATATGAAATCCCTCTCGTCTTTTTGACCTTGCGGAGACATCCAAGTCCATTTCTTATTAAAACGTTTTTTGAAAAATGTATTCATTATATATAGTTGATTTTCCATTGCAAGTTCTATTAATCTATCTCCATTGTCATTTTTTCTTCCAGTAGTAAATTTGCCGATTATGTTAGTGTATGTTTTTTCATCTAGTCCTAGTAAGCTGTTGAAATCTCCCATTACTATTTTGTTTTTATATGCGTTGTTTAAAGTCTTATTTAGGTCTCTATAGAAGGAGTCTTTCTCTATTTGACTAGCTACATCTGTTGGAATATTTATGTTTAACATTGCTATTCTCTCTGTAATACCTTTAAATTCTTCAATTTGGTTTCGTAGCTCGTTTTTCACTAAGAATCCAACCCCAAACAAACCTCTTGTTTCTCCTTTATAATAAAGAATGTGATCATTTCTATCCAAGATTTCTTCCCCAATTCTTCTTACTTCACTTAATCCAATAATATGTAATTTTACATCATGTATAGCTTCTTCTAACTGTATTAATAATTCTTCAGTTCTGAGTGTTCTAACATTGAAGGTTGCAATATGAAACCTATTTTTAATTTGTTTATGTTTAATCAATTCATTTTGTGGCTTTGGAAGGTGATAGTCGCTAACCCCACGGCGACCAACCGGCTTGGGGCGTTATAGTTATGTTCCATTAATTTTTTTTTATACTTATTTTAGAATCTTTGAAGTTTTATAGATATAGCGCCATCTACACATTATTATTTAAAAAGAACCACATTTTTCTTAACCATGTAACGCTTCGTTACAGAGGGAATTTTCTTTTGGTGGTAAGGAAAAGTCTGGTCAGAGGTTTTTGTGAAATATTATAATCTTAGAAAGAAAACAAGGATTATTTTCGCTCATTTTTATTCTTTTTACTTTGACATTACTAGACAATTTGTAAAAAAAAAACTACCCTCATTTCGCTTACACGCTATTATAAATAAGAAATAACTTATATTTCTGTCAATTTCAACATTTTACCAAGCATTTTCAACAATTTTCCAAGCATTTTCAAAATTTCCGAATGTTGAAATTTCTTAGGAAAATGTTGAAATTGCTTGGGAAAATGTTGAAATTGCTTGGGAAAATGTTGAAATTGCTTAGGAAAATGTTGAAATTGCTTAGGAAAATGTTGAAATTGCTTAGGAAAATGTTAAAATTTTTAGGAAAATGTTGAATTTGCTTAGGAAAATGTTAAAATTGCTTGGGAAAATGTTGAAATTGCTTAGGAAAATGTTGAAATTGCTTAGGAAAATGTTAAAATTTCTTAGGAGAATGTTGAAATTGCTTAGGAAAATGTTAAAATTGCTTAGGAAAATGTTGAAATTGCTTGGGAAAATGTTGAAATTGCTTAGGAAAATGTTAAAATTTCTTAGGAAAATGTTGAAATTGCTTAGGAAAATGTTAAAATTGCTTAGGAAAATGTTGAAATTGCTTGGGAAAATGTTGAAATTGCTTAGGAAAATGTTAAAATTTCTTAGGAAACGTTGAAATTGTTTATGTGTTTTTTGAATCAAGTATCATGAATGAAGCACTTTTATTTTTTTTTTCTAATTTGGACAATCCTAATATTAATAAAATAATCATCATCACTGTTGGAGCTTGTCTTTGTCTCATAGATTTATTTATGTTTTGTTACTTTTAACCCCCCCCCCCCCCCCCCGGACGCCCAACAACTATAATCATATAGTGTAATACAAACTCCAACAATCATTATACCTACATGGACTTCATTTAGGGAACGTAACAAACCCTACGTGACCCATTTATTTTTACCATTTATTACCCCCTTCCTCCCCCCCTCCAGTTTTTAGGCAAACAGTAATTTATAAATATACTTCCTTCTGCGACTGAGGTGGTAGTCTGAGACAGACACCGCGAATCATAAAAACGCTGCAATTGTGTCATTTCGCAGTCACCTCATAAAAATCGTGTACATTTCCATAGTGTCTAACAGTGTTTACTTGATTAAAATATTAATTATTCTATAGTATTTCTCAGATATGACCTCATTAATCATTGTTTTTTAGATGGCCGGCGCACAGGGTTCAAGACCAACCAAAAGAGGTTTCAATGGAGTTCCTATCAATAATGATAAACAAATAATGGAATGGCTCGAAGAAGACTTTGGAGATTCTGACAGTACAGACTATGAAGAAAACCTACCCCTTAGTGAAATTGTTAGGTTACAAAGTGGCCAAACTGCCGCTAGCTACATCGGGAAAAATGGCTTTTTATGGTCGCAATCTGAGATTGGCAGAAGAAGAAGAACTCCAGCACATAACATCTTACGTGTGGCCCAGCCCAGTGAATCTCTTGTGCTTCAAAGTGTTTATGATATCTGGTCAAAAATATTTGACACCGAAATGGTACAGACAATAGTAACAAACACCAATCAAAAACTAGCATTGTATCGCGAAAAATTTCATAATACAAGTAGACAAGAATTGAAAGACACAGATGAATCTGAAATTCGAAGTTTGTTCGGGCTACTGTACTACAGTTCGGTATTCAAATGTAACGACGCAGATGCAACGTATTTATTCGCAACAGATGGCACTGGGCATGAGATCTTTCGATGTGTAATGTCAAAATATCGATTTTGCACTTTACTCGACTGCCTGCGAGTTGACAATGGAGCTGATCGCCAAGAACGTTTACAGACTGATGCTTTAGCAGCAGTGTCGTGGATATTCGGCAAATTTATAACAAATTCCCAGCAGAACTTTGTTCGTACCTTTCAGAGGTCGGTGCAAATTCATTTATATGCCGAAAAAGCCTGCTAAATATGGAATAAACGTGGTCATTTTATGCGATGCTGAAAAATATTATGTCTATAATGCATATATTTACAGTGGCCGAAATTCAGATGGCGAAGGATTATCGGAAGAAGAGAGGAAACTTGGAGTCCCAACTCAGTCTGTTTTACGATTGGTGAAGCCTATTGAAAATACAAATAGAAATATAACAGCAGATAATTGGTTCAGTTCAGTACCTTTGATGGGAAAATTACGATCGAAAAAGTTGGCATATCTCGGAACTCTAAAGAAAAACAAGGGTGAAATTCCACCAGAATTTCAGCCAAATAAAAGAAGAGAACCAAACAGCTCTCTATATGGATTCACAAAAGATTACACCTTACTATCTTATGTGCCAAAGAAAAATAAGGCCGTTATTTTGATATCTGCCTCCAATCACAGTAAAAGTACGGATGGAGAGACGAATAAACCTACTATGACCGTGGACTATAATCACAATAAGGGCGGAGTGGATGAAATAGACAAAAAATGTTCTATTTATTCTTGTTGCCTAAACTGAAAAGGCAAACGAGGTTTACTTGTTGCGCCTTCAATGTTCGGGGCAAATATGTGAAGATTGCAAATTGACCCTTGTAGATTTTTTTTTTATTATATCTAATCATATCCTAAAGAACATATTAAAAGTTAAGTTTGACAAAGTTTCTAATTGTTAAAGATTTTTTGATTTTTTTTGTAAACCTAAGTACAAATTGTTGAAGATTTTGATCTCATTAAAGTTAATTCTATATTTCATAAAGTTTTGTTTCATTACGATCCTACTTTGTCTATTCTGGTAATATATGAAATACTTAAACATAAAACAACACAATAATATAAATTTTTTTGGTAAAAAAAAAAATATGCATGTTTTCACTAGTCACCTCAGTCGCAGAGGGTTAAATCATTTTTTTTGCAAAAAGAAAGTAAAAAATAATAAGAATTTGGCTCACATTTGTCATTATTAACACGGCGCTTGCCGCGTGACGCCAAGAGTGCGTACATCCGTACTAATATTATAAATATACGAAAGTTTGTATGGATGTATGTTACTGTTTCACGCAAAAACAAGACATGTGTTGTTGTGTTTCGGTAAGTTATGTATGGATCAACGTGGAGCAATCTGCAGCAATTAGTGGAGCAATCTTTGGCAATATTTTTTCTAATTGCTCCATAAGTAACGGATGACAGAGCCATCTTTATCTTAAGAGGCTATCTTGCTAATAAGTTAAAAATATATTATCAAGAAGAAAAACGTTTGACGTGACAAAACCCCAAGACATCCCCTTGTACGGGTCACGTAGTATGGGTGCGTTCCCTTATTTATAATAATAAGATTTTTATTAATATACTTAACTTACTTAATAAATGCAAAACTCCACACACTTGAGTTGAAGGCACGTTTTATACATACTTTAAAAAAAATCAATTGACTTTTACACTGACAGTTTTTTACACTCTTCTCACTTTTTTGACACTTATTCACTTTTTATTAAAGTACACATACATTAATAATTTTTTTTTTTAAACAGTCTTTTATCTACATTTGATTCCCCATATGGCGGTTCTCCTTTCGGCGACCGTGGGTCTTGCTATGGCGCTGGAATTAAAGTTTTTTTTTTTATATTTACTGCAGCAGTGACAGGGTTGGGCAGCCCCTCTGGCGACAGTAGCCAACCCTCTTACAAAAACACAGTGAAACTGCTGTTTCGATGAGCGAGTAAGGGATGCCAGAGCCCATTATCCCATCCCTCCCTTCCTTATCCCTTATCCTTAATCATTGCATGGACGGCAGCGCACTTGCGGCACCTATGCCGTTGCTTGTGTTAAGGCGACAGCC
Organism: Synanthedon vespiformis; assembly: GCA_918317495.1. Lineage (NCBI taxonomy): Eukaryota > Metazoa > Arthropoda > Insecta > Lepidoptera > Sesiidae > Synanthedon > Synanthedon vespiformis. Next base: position 3,233,323 of record OU906975.1, on the reverse strand, counting down.
AACGGTAACCACATACCATCAGGAAGACCGTTGGAAAACATAATTTTACACCCACAAAGTACCAGGCATACATAAACACAAAGAAGTAGGATTAATAAAGACTTGAAGGGTCTGGTCTGTATCTGGAGAGAAGTGTAGTGGCACACACTGCGTTTCGCAGTCACTTGGGCAGCCGGTCTGACGACTATAACCAACCCCTTACAGAAAACCACCGTGACTTAACAAGACTTTTATGTTTCGGTAAGTTATGGATTAATTAGTGGAGCAATTTTTTGGCAATATTGTTTCTAATTGCTCCATAAGTAACGGATGACAGAGCCCATCTTTATCTTAAATGGCTACCAAATCTTAAATGGTAGACCAATAATTAGCTTGCCGAATGAGATATAATAGAGCATACATAAACACAATGAAGACTGTAACCAACTCCCTTACAAAAGACCAACGTGAAATAACAGCACGTATGCTGTTGTGTTTCAGTGAGTGAGGGGGGGGGGGGGGGGGGTTTACAGTCGCCACGCTGACTGAAGTAGGAGACAAGTAACTCACCTAAACATGAACTCATTTATTTTTATAGGCGCCAAAGTGTCCTTTAATGCTACCAAGTAATCGGCGTGGAGGAATCCAAACACGTCCAGATATTGTAGGGACTGCATCATGTTCAGTTTTCTGGAGAGAGAAATAAATAATTATCTTTATTATGGGAAAGAGAAAAATAAATATAACATTCGCTTCAATAAAAATGTTATTACAAAAAAAAAGGTATTAATTGGAGACGTGTGTGGAGTGAAGGTGGTATGTCACATAATTCCAATTTCGAATAAGTCGAGTTTAAAGTTTTACTTTTAATTTTTGAAATAAGTCGCCACGGAACTGATTTTTGCACTAAATTATGATGAAATATTAACGATATGATAGCAATTAAACACTTGTATTATTTAATTTTTTAAAAAAAGTGAACATAGCTCCCTCTTCCATTGACAAAAGCAAACTTCTCTGCACTCTTTGCTTTTTAAAATTAACTTCAAATTTTTTATTTTGCAAAAATGTCTTTAATCGACGATCTTAATGTCTGTAATCATTCATATGGACATAATATTACCTTCATCAACGCAAAAGAAAAACAAAAACGAAAAAACCCAAAAATGCGACTTAACGCCTTCATCCACTCGCGTCTTGAATTATTTATTAAAAGAAAATTTAAAAAAAAAATCAAATGCACTCACTCCAATCCGCTGGGCGGTAGAAAATAACACCTGCTCAACGACAGATGCTCGAGTCTGTCCAGATTCAGTATTATTGAGTTTATACTCGACTCGGATATCTTCGAGCAATCGGACAAGTCCAGGTCTATGAGGTGGCGACACCTCTCGCAAAGGTTGCGCACCACTGCAAAGAGAAAACGTCCCGTTTTGATCTTTGTATTACTTTTTGGGGGTTTAAATAAAAATGCGAGTCTTAAATAAAAGGGCAGTGGGGTAAAATAAAAACAACACACTTAGGCGGCGGCGTGCGTGCAAGCGGTGCGTTTCCATCGCGCGATGAAAATGATCGTGCGATGGTGGTCCAGCATCGCGCGATGTTATCGCCCCGCGTTGCTGTGCTCGCGCGATGACGCGTCACTTGCGAGCTTCAATTTGGAACACTTAGATGTTACTTGTTTACTTAAAATTGATTTGTGGGTTTAACAAACCCACAAACATTCGCATTTATAAGGATGTGTAGGCACTTACTTTCATCTGTGATTAATTTGGCACCGGCTATATTGAGTTTCCTTATGCCCGGAGGCAAAGTAGTGGACAAGACCTCTAGCGCGTTCTCGCTCAACGTACACCAAGCCACGTTTAGAGAGAGCAAACTGAAAATTAAAATTTAAAACATTCATTTTATATACAACTAGCTGTTACACGCGACTTCGTCTATAAAATATAGCCTATGTTACTCGCTTATAATGTAGCTTTCTATAGCGGATAGAATTTTTAAAATTGGTCCACTAGTTTTTTTTTAGTTTTTTTTAGAAATTATATAAAAAAGAAAAAAAATAATAATCAAAAGTATGATTGGCAGGCAATGGCGTATTTTTGCCAAATTTTAAACATATTTTTGCAGATTTATTTATTTTACATTGCAACAATTTGACAGGGTTGCCAGTTTAAATGAATAATGATTAGTATCTGACCGAAGCTTCGGCTTCGGCTTCAACTTCGGCCACCTTCGGAGAAAAAAAAACCACCTCAACAATACACATTATGTTACAAATCACATTATTTCGAAATGTTATCATTTTTGACTACCTTTGTAAATATTATACAGTCCAAATAAACCTTCTAAAATTTAAAATCATTTTTATTGTTAATTGTAGCTTGAACAAAATACTTCGGCTTCAGCTTCGGAGGAAAGTTGCGGCGATAGCGGATTAATCGGCTTCGGCTTCGGCCAGAAATTGATCTTTCGGTCGAACACTAAACGATAGGGAAAAGTGTAACTCACTTGGGACACCCCTGGATTATATTGTTAACACCGATCGCTGTCAGCCCTTGGACCATTGTCAGATTCAACAACTCCATGTTGTCACAGCGCCCTAGAAAATAAGACACGAGGGTTAAACACTCTTTAGTTGAGTTTACTTGTAGCTAGCGATCCGCTCCCGGCTTCGTGTAAATTGTATAACTATATAAAAAAAACCTTCCTCGTTTGAACTCTCCAACTCCTTCCATTACTGAAAACCGCATTATAAAATCCGTTCAGTGGTTCTGAGATTATCGCGAACGTGCAAACATACACACAAGATTGGACGTATCGAGGAATATTACTCATGAGAATATTTTGTGTGTGTGTGTGTACGTGTCGTGCGTGGGCGTGTGCGTGCGCGTGCATGCGTGTGTGGGTGTGTGAGTGCGTGTGTGATAAGTGTGTGTGTGTGTGAGTGCGCGCGTGCCTGCGCGTGTGTGTGTGTGTGATTGTGTTTGTGTGAGTGTTCGTGTGTATTATTTTCTTTTAGTGGATCTTTCACTTCGTCATAATTTCTTTTAGTTTTTTAGCCAATCCGTGATAAGTTATTTTACACTTTTTGATGTAGGTATAGTTTGTCATATATAAATAAATTTATTTTAATAAAGAAGACGCTGTCCACTTCTGTCTGCTTCTTCGTCAACATCTTCTAAACCGTCCATTTAATTTTAAAAACTAATTTCTCTAATGGAAAACCGTATCAAATTTTAATTTTGCATAAAAACAATGCATTCGTACGAAGCCGCACGCGGGTCGCTAGTACATTAATCTGAATAAATAGACCGATGAAAAAAAAAAAAAAAAACTCACCCAACAGCTCACAGGTGTAATCGTTAACTTGAAGACTCTCCAAACTCAACTTCCTCAATGACGGACACAGAGACAAGAGATTGTTTAAACTATTAGTTTTTATCAAGCAAGCGCTTAGATCCAAATATTGTATGCGAGTTATGGAAGGTTGTGTGGGAATCCAATCTCTAACCTGCAATTGGGAAAATAGTTAAAATATAAATAGTTATAATTACGATAAAAATTCAACGACACGTTCGGTGTAGCTGTAGACTGTAAACCAAACGGTCGCGGGTTCGAATCCCGCTAGGGGTAAATGTTTAACTACTTTTGCTGTAAGTCGCTGAGGAGTTGGGTATCCCGCAGACTACACATGATGGTAAACTTAAAGTAAGTAACTTAACTTAAGTAAACTTCACCCAAGTAACAGTAAACCAAACTTCACATCAAGCGAACATGTGGAAGTTAGGTAAATCTGTTCGTGAACTAGGAAATTGATTGATGGGGGGGTCATTGTGTTTCTGTCAGTAACCACCCACCCCCTTACAAAATACCACCGTGACTGAAGACATATTGATTGTGCTGTTGTGTTTCGGCGAGTGAGTAGATGCTCACTCACTGAAACACCGGATCCCTTCCCTTCCTTATCCCTTATCCTTAATCCTTCTATGGTCGCGCACTTGCAGCTTGCAGCACCTATGGCGTTGCTTTTGTTACCAACAGCCAATTACCATCAGGTGACCGTTGGCTTGCCCATAAATGATATGCATAAAACAGAATTTGCACTCGCAAAGTACCAGGCATACATGAACACAAAGAAGTAAGAACAATGAAGATATGAAGGCTCTGGTCCGGTCTGGATCCAAAGTGAAGTGTAAAAGGGCTACCACACCATACAATTTGAACATTTCCTATTAAGGAATTTAAGTAGAGAGCTCGTGATCACACTACGCTAAATTGATTTCTATATCGAAGATATAGAATTGAAAATGGATAAACTCTCAATTGAATCCAATCTGTTCTAACTGCGATCACACCTTTCGATTTCCTAAATTGGATATGCTCAAATTGTATGGTGTGGAAGCCCTTTAAGGCAGACTTATCCTTAATCCAAATTGTATGGTCAGCAGCGCACTCACAGCACGCACCTATAATATGGCTTCGCTTGTGTTTATAGGTGACGGTTTACTATTTACCATCAAGTATGTAGACAACATTGGTCTGCCAAATTTGTACCAGGCATACATGAACACAAAGAAGTAAGAACAATGAATACATGAAGGCTGTGGAGATATATATTGATGATGTTAAATTATTGGAAGAATAACCACGACCACTTACCACAGAGTGGGCCATTCTAACAGCGATGGGCTTCCTCGATACAATCTTGTCCATGGCGCATTGCGTTATAGTCTTATATCCCAAATCCAAACGCTGCCATAGAGTCTCATCGCTTGCGACACGGTTCCACCTTAAATACACATCACTCTCAATTTATTTATCTAAACTAGCTGTTTCACGCGACTTCGTCTGCGTTACTTTATAAAATATAGTCTTTTTCACTCGCTGTAGATATAGTTTCACCGATTCTGTCAAGTGTATCCCGGGTCAATCCGCTAGTATTTACTTTTATTTTAGATTTCCCGCAGGAATGAAGCATTTTCCCGCGGTAAAAAGTATCCTATGTTCATCACGGATAATGTCGGCTTCAAATGGTAAAAGAATTTTTCAAATCGGTCCACGAGTTTCGGAGCCTACTCTATACAAACAAACAAATAAAGAATTAAATCTTTCCTCTTTATAATATTAGTATAGATTACGGATATAGATTATAGACTAACCTCTTACAGACAAGCATACAATGAGACAAGGCCCTCTTTGACAACCAAGTGAAAATACTGAGAATCATCTCGTCCGATAGAGCTTCGAAAGCGTCCGGACCGGTTGGGAGCTTCGATGGAGTCGAAAGCTTTTTGGCCACAGGAGATTCTGGAAATTTTTGAAATTTATTTATTTATTTATTAAGGTACACCAAGGTACGGTCATTGTCTGATGTGAATTCCAATTATATACAACAACATATATATTAAATTCCAAAATTATAGTGTGTTTGTGAATAACTACTATATTCAAATGTTTCACATTATTTTTTGTTTGCAGCTCAGACACATGAGTTACTCCAGTCGTCCAGATTTTGAATTTAAATTTAATTTTTTTTTTTTTTATTTAGATTTTGACTGAATTTTAATTTGAATTTTGACTGAATTTTTTCAATTTCAGTTGTGTAGAAGAATCAAAACCGATTCTTAAAGCCCATCACACGCACACTTAACATAATATATATTTTTATGAGTCACCAACGTATACCGTAATTTATATTATTGCATATTACGGTTATAGCACAAGACTTACCATCCATTAAATGAAGGCAAAATATATATTATTATAGCTATGTGTGTGACGGGCATTAGGAGTAAACTCCAAAAAAAAAAAAACAAATAGATGAAAAACTCACCGTCCAAAGACTGCTCTTGCTTGCGTTTCTTCCCACTTGAGCCTTTACTGGAACTGGGAGTTCTTTGCGGCTGTACCATTATTGATTGAGCGAGCGGTGTCTCTTCATCGACAACATACGCTTCGGAGAACGAAGTTTCGGACAACTGTTGATCGTTTGCTTGCAAAGGTTTCACTGTGGGAAAACATCAAATTAATTGCTATTTATTTATGTTAAGATCAGTTAGACAGGCTGACGTGGCAAGTTATGGGGCAATGGGCTCTGCCAGAGCGGCTCTGGCATCCCTTTACTCGCTCACCGAAACACAAGAGCACACATGCTGTTATTTCACGGTTGTCTTCCCCCTAATGATTGCAAAACGCAGTGTGCCTTGGCCATTACACTTCTCTCCAGAGCCTTCATGTCTTCTTTGTTCTTACTTCTTTGTGTTCATGTATGCCTGGTACTTTGTGGGTGCAAATTCCGTTTTATCTATATCACTTGATGGTAAGTGGTTATACCGTCACCTGTGTAACACTAGCAACGTCACATGTGTTGCAAGTGCACTGTGGACCATAGAAGAATTAAGGATAAGGGATAAAGAAGGGATGCCAGAGCCCACTCACCGAAACACAAAAGCACACAATATACTATTATTTCATAGTGGTCTTAAGTAAGGGGATGGTTACTGCAGCCAGGCTGGCTGCCCCTAGTGACTGCAAAACGCAGTGTGCCCTGCCAACACTTCTCTCCAGAGCCTTCATGTCTTCTTTGTTCTTACTTCTTTGTGTTCATGTGGGCCTGGTACTTTGTAGGTGCAAGTTCTGTTTTAAATTCGTATCGGTCTCATATGGCGAGGCTGCCAGCGTATAACAACGCAGGTCAATCTCCCGGTCTCCTGGTCAATCGTATGATTTCCAATTTCCATTCTCTCCAGACAGACTTGGAGTTGGATATTTTTCATGACAGCCTAAATCGTTTTAAAAGGAAACTCTCAAAGCTTGAAAGTGTAGATTGACTGCATTGACTGCTTTCATTTTGACATTTTGTTCAAATAATATTAATGATAATATTGTGATTGTGAATTTTTGATCTGGATTTATATTGAATTTTTATTGTTATTACTATGACTTGTATAAGTGATTGCTTCTTGTCCTTGTGTGCTATTGTGCTTGAATTTTTATTGTTTTGATTTGATTATTATTATTCTATTTTTTCTTTTCCCTAAATTGTTATTTGACAGAGACAATATTGTATAATTTGTATAGCTGTAGATACCTTTAATTGGCGCACATATGTAAACGTGAAACGTGTGACTTGTGTATATGACCTGGATGATTCTGTGTGCTGTTGGTAAAATAAATTTGCACCCATAAAGTACCAGGCTGTCTAGTTGAAGGTGAGTAGTTACCGTCGCCGCCTTAGGTGCTGTAAGGGATAAGGAAGGGATGGGGTAATGGGCTCTGGCATCCCTTAATCACTCACCGAAACACAAAAACACAATATATCTGTCGCTAGACTGGTTGCCCCTAGTGACTGCGAAAAGCAGTCCTTCATCAAAAATGGACACGGACAAAGTCACAGACAAAAGCTAGTGTTGAAATATGAGTCCATGTCCCTATCCTTAATCCCATTATGATCACAGAGCACCTGTGGAGTTGCTCGTGTTATAGGCGACGGTAGCCACTTACCATCAAGGGATTCAAGAAACAGTGTTTAGAAACAGAAAACCTTTAATAACTGCTTACATATCTCTGAAGTACGAGGACTCTTGACCCTCGAACATCCGGGGCTCGGTTGACTTTTGTGCTTCTTTGGACTACATTTATCGGCGGACTTACTCTGCCTTGGATTCACATTTTCAATGTCGTGTTTCCTTTTCAAATTTGGCTTCTGGAATGAAAACATTATCAGAAATATTAGAACCACTTACTTATCCGGTTAATGTCATCAATCTACTACAACTATGGATTTTTCGTGACAAATGCCAAAGCGGCACATGAAAGAAAAGTACGCCTAAAACGGAATCACGGGGGAGTCAATGGTGAAACGTAACGACCGACTTCTACTATTCATTTTGAACTCCAATGCGTCGACGTAAAGTCGCATTTTCTTTAAACGACAGACGTTTGGTTGGCTTTAAATGACAGTGAAACGGTTTAACCGATTTTGATGAAATTTTATATGTAAGTACACTTGGTAGGTCCGAGAATAGGTTTTTATCTATTTTTTATACGCGAGCGAAGTCGCGGGCAGCAGCTACTGTTCTATAAAGTTACTAGTGATTTCTATGGCATGCGAAATCCACACTTGTAGTACGTTGATGCGTGCAAGTCCTAAGTTTATTTATTTATTTTATTGTAGGAAAATTTACAGGTACAATTACATAATAATAGTGTTAGTAAATAACTTAAACCTAATAAATAATTCCACTTATAAATAACAAAGACAACAATAAAAAAGTGTTAAAGAAGGCCACTAAAAAATTTACTATTTTTTTGTTTTCAATATGGAAAAAAAATATATATATTACATTATTTGTGTTCTGATCACTTGAATTTTCATCGACACTGTCCGGTTCCAGAAGGCTAACACCCATTTCTTTCCAATCCTGCAAGAGATTCAAAGACGAAAAATCGGAATTAATTCCCCACAAAATACTTTAAGCTATATCTATTCTATACCACACTAACATTATAAAGAGGAAAGATTTGTTTGTTTGTATTGAATTGAATAGGCTCCGAAACTACTGGACCGATTATAAAGTTATGCGGACGAAGTCAGTCGTGTGCAAAACCTAGTCTATACTTAATATTATAAAGAGGAAAGATTTGATTGTTTCTTTGTTTGTTTGTATTTAATAGGCTCCGAAACTAGTGGACCGATTTGAAAAATTCTTTTACCATTAGAAGCCGACATTATCCGTGATGAACATAGGATACTTTTTAACGCGGGAAAATGTTTCATTCCTACGGGAAATCTAAAATAAAAGTAAATACTAGCGGCTTGACCCGGGAGATAGCGCCATCTATTCAAAATACGGTAGATGGCGTTTTATACTTTTCTATGCGGACGAAGTCATGAGCACCAGCTATAAGTATTTTATAAAGTTAGAGGGACGAAGTCGCGTGCAACAGCTAGTATATTATATAACAATACGTCCAGACTGCTTCTGACTGGTCATATTGAAAAATTATGGAGGAGCCCATGGCCAGCAGTGGACTCCAAAGGCTGTGATGATGAAGACGATGATAATATAACAATACAAATAGATTTTCATCCAAGTTGGCAACCCTTTTCGTTGGTAAAAATGGTCACTTCAGGTTGTTACGTAACCTTTTAGGGGTAATGCGTTACGGCGCATTACAGGGGCTCAAAAATCTTCAAAAATTGCCTTATGTAATACTTGAACGCCCCCAAGACGTAAAGACAAGCATCTTTGTATATATAATAAAACCCAAAGGATTTCCTTAGCAAAGACGGGTGCGGGACAAAAGTTGGGTTCCTTGGAAAATTTGGCCAAGTATCAAAATGACTAATTCTGCAAAATGACCCAACCATACTAAAGACTGAATCTCAATATGACCAGTTCTGAAGCAAGACTATATCTTACAACGACCCAGTAGCAAAAGGGCTTAGTTACTATGTAGTTAAAAAAGTTTTATTACATCGTTAATAGACTAGATTTTAATATGACCAATAGCAAAAATTTCATCCATGCGAATCAGTGGATAAGTCACTAATATAAAAATAAAATGTAAAAAAGTATACTTTTTTTTTAATAATACCGACTGAATTGGAGAAAAATGAGGTCCCTGAAAATGTTTAATGAACATCCAAGCCATATTTGAATAAGGAATATGAGATGTCTGGCTGAAAATAATCATTGCGTTGCGGTTACAATTTCACGTCAAAGAAAGCGGTAAAAATTAGCGGGAAAGTTTTCTACTTACATCATCAGTATTTCGATCCATCAAACTCCACCTTTTCCGCGAAGAACTTAAAAGGCTCCAGGGTTTCCTATACGAAAAAATTAATGGCTTTTAACACGTAAAATAAAAACGAAACATTGGAAGGAAACTAGCCATTTGCAATTGCAAGTATTGGCGCCTTTTAAGAGTACCTGTCGAAAATCAGCTGTCATTTTATTCAACAAACGAATGGTTTTTTTTATTTAATTGCGAACTTACCGTGGACTTTTTCCGTCGTCTTGGGAACCGGAGGAATGATTTTCGTCCTCTAGCCCACTCAAATCCATTTAAGTTTTTGTAATAATTTTATTTCAAAAATATTTCGACGGCACGATTCCTCCTTCTCTTCGTCGTATATGTCATATGTCACAGAAGAATAAAGAATATATATTGATTCAAAATACCATACTCAGACAGTGTTGCCAACCCGTACCCAATTTTCCCCCCATTTTTTTTATTAAATACCCCTAAAAACACCTTAGTATTAGTCTCTATAGAAAATACTTTTAATTTTATTATACTTAGTGTAGTTTAGTGCTAAAACCCCAATAAAAATCTGCCCCTAACTTTCCCCCTTTTTAACTCCGTGCCCCCTAAATTTAGGGGTAAAACTCCTAAGTTGGCAACACTGTACTCAGACTAAAATGTCGTGTACGTCATGTGCACAAACTATATAGTAGATACTAACGTATCAGACGGACATCTGCAGTACAAATGCTCTGGACATGGGAAAGCTCACCTGATTGGTCATAGCAAGATAGAACATGACATTTGAGTTCCCCCGCCCCTCTCACCCCTTTGTTTTTTTACGGGCTTTAGGGATTATTGAATTTATTTTTAAATGGATATCATCACACAATTAAAACACAGTTAAATAATAGGTACATATATATTTTTGAGTATATACACAAACATAACTTGGACTTAATATACGACTTAAATACAAACTAGAATTGAAATATACCATAAAACATATTATATTGTATTAACGATAAACATTTATAGGCATGTAGAAAAAGAACACAAACACTAAGTACCACTCTTCTCCGATTCTTGAAACAGCGATAGATATGCTGTTAAGATTTCTTTGGAGTCACAAAACGAGTTGTGGCAGATGGGAGAATTCACTTTTTCTATTCCGTAAAGAATCATCATTTTTCGAGTCTTTTTTTGCACATTGTGTATTATCCTGGTACACAGCACTTGTAATACATACTTAGTATGTATGTATCCAAAGATTTTGTTTATAAATGATTATAAAAATGCGGAAATTAATCTACGCAACAATAAACAACAATCATGTTGCAAAACAAAATGGCTTCTCTCTCTTATTAGAAGAGTGAGAGGCAAGGTCAAATGTCATGTTCTATTTTGCTATTACCATAGGCCAATAAATTCATATGTCTAGTGATTTTTCTTTGAAGATTACCAGCCGTGGTCATGTGTACGTCGTAGCAATACAGACTAAAAGAGAATATGTATCAATGCACAGGGTATATAGTTACTTAACCAGTATCAAAAATAATGTTCCAAACTTGGATAATAGGTTCCAAAGTTATCTTGTGAAGTTATGTACACAAACTACATTGGTTATGTGGCATCCGTACTTATTTACTTAAAGAAACTTGAGCAATCTCCAATAAGCAGGACACGGAGAATAAAAGTTGAATTGAAAGTTATGCTAAGAAGTATATGCTACTTAATACATTATGGGTGTATTTCAGTGTAGTTAAACTAAAAAACTGTCAAGCTATAAATAAATATTTTTATAAATTGACCACAACGAGTCAACGACGCTTGTGCTGCATTGGTGTTTAGTATTATATAAAAACCTTCTTAAATAAAATGCTTAAATATATATTTTGAAACCTATATTTTTCGAAAAACGCTATTACGCTTTTAAAGGATAGACAAAATAATAAATAATATGTATACAACATTTATTTTGCATTGTATTATATTGATATTCGTTTATAGAATACCTTCAAACTCTTTGGCAGCATTAATACCATTGAATCCCACATACATAAAGGTATAATTCCAACAAGTAGGTAACAAAAGCGTGCGTTTTTTATATTTTGAATTTAATTATATAACAAATCTAAATTTCATAATAAATAAAATAATATAAGAAATAAAATGTCTTTTTTAATATGGCAACTTTCTACAATACACCAATAACCTAGGACGATGTATAATACTTGATCCTAGCCAATAACAGTACATTTTTCAAATACAGAATTTTCATTGGCTATGAAATGATGAGGCGAGCACTGGATTGTATTGCTATTCGTCAACTCAACATACGATAAATTTAACTGTAACTTTTTCCACCAATCAAATATCGAATCTTAGCAAACAAAACAACGCAACGCAACGCAATCATTGCAAATCAGACAACACAACAATCAAAATTCAAAGCAAAAGCAAATGAGCGGACAGAAGAAGCAGTAAGAAAACAAAGGCTATCGTTTGTTGACGCGGTTGACGCAGGTCTTTGTTGCTGAAATATAATATATACGCAAAAAATTAGTAGCAGACATTTTAGAATTTGGAGACAAAGAACTCAGAAATCGAATCAATTTCTTAGTGTTGTGTTTGCTTATAATTAAGCGAAGATGGCGACTCGAAAATTCAACACAATCGAAGATTTAAGCGGTGAGTGTAGCCTAACGTAGCATAATTTCTGTACCGACGGAATGATCAAGTGATGACCAAACAAAACGTGTTTTGGTACCTTTGGTACTATTCAAAGCTATTGTTTATACACTACGCTTAAATACGGAACATTTTCTAATTTATGCATCTTTATTATGTGCCTTTTATACGTTTTTGTTACGTAGAATTATCTTTTCCGATAACTAACTAACTAACTAACGCATTTTTGTTTTATCTAATGAATTGATACGACATAATGGACCTAATATCTCGAGGTCATTTCAAATGCTCTATAACTTTTTGCGTCACAATGATAACAATATTTACTTTTCAAATTATACGAACTCTGCAAAAGCTACGCCGTGATTTCGTTGTTTATTGTTTACCGAGGACTTCTGTGCTTGGTCGGTTTGTGCGCTTCATAAATAGATTATATAGGTCGCACCTCCTACACCCTAAACGTTTCTGTTCGCCTGGTACTTTTTCTTATTGATCGGCGCTTGGTTTGTTTGTAAACAAATTATAGGGGAGCCCACGATGCACTCGAGCGTCGTTGGGACCTATTGGATTTTGAAGATTAGATTGTAGAATACGAAAAGGTTATAAAGTTTTTCATTTCAACGGTGGGTTGAGTCTACAGGCTTTCAAAAATGTAAAAAATACAGCCCACATATCCCTGATGACGGATTGTTAATCTGACGATTTGGACGTTCCAATTAAAAATGGAAAAAAATGTAGTTACCAACAATTTTTTTTAAGTATGTTTATATCTCTTGTGAGCACTAAAAAGATTATAAGTAAATTGTAGAGTTGTATGTAGGTATGTTGTGAGGATGTACTTCACCTATTTGAAAAATTCTTTCACTATCTGATAGGTACATTAATTCAGATAGAAACATAACCACATTAAAATCCTTTGCATAGTTTAAAAGATCTAAGCATAACTACAGAGGAACAGACGGTGGGAAGCGACTGTTTTATATAGATAGGTATTATGTAGTACATGAATTTGAGTAACATTTTATACAATTTCTGACATTATTCCTGACACAAGCCTTGCAACAACTTAAATAAAATGGCAAAATTAATTGACCTGTTCCATTGCACACTGAATGAATTCAATAGGGTGGGACTATTTGTGATATCTTATGGTTAAGTAGGCAATATAGGTTTATTTTAATTTATTGTTTCTTGTGCATGTTTTTGAAAATTTTTTAATTTTTATAATTGATGTAGGTATTGATTTGTGTATTATAAATAATGTTTATTTTAACTTTATTAGGAATAGATACATCTAATTAGGATTAATCCTGTAATGATGTATCATGTCTTGTGTGTTGTAAATGAACAAATAAATAAATACTCAATACAAATTGATTTGTCTTGGAATTGGAAGGCACTATTTTTCGTTTTGTAGATTTTTTAATCAAACTATATTTCATCAATATTTAATATCATATACTATACAACATACAATACATATATGTATATACCATATAGTTATTCAAATGTCTACTGTCATAAAGAAAAAGCAGCTTATTTATTTCAACTAGTTCACCCAATAACCACTAACCTGTAAGTTTCATATAAAAATAAAATACCATTTATCAACGCAGACGAAGTCGCTGGCACCAGCTAGTTTTGTGACCAAAGGCTCCCAACATTAAATCGAGAGAAGCATCATCGCTTTAGACATCAGCATCCAGTTATCCAATTGAAATAAATTGATGTAAAGAGTGAATGAACAGGACCCGTATTTAATAATAGCCCTCGTTAACCAATTTATGGGAATAGATGCAGGTTATTTTTAGTTTAATACTCTGTCCAGTCTTTGAACGAATTTTGAGCGTTAAATGATAACTGATATGATTAAACCCATAATTATAAATTATCCCCCCCCATTTCTATGGAGTCCAAACACACTATAGCTGCTGTAAGTTGCTGAGAATCATCTCCATTACATAGGACCTCAAAAGCGTCTTGATCAGTTGGGAGCTTTGATGCGAGTCGTAAGTTTCTTGGCTGAAGATTCTGGAAATAATTATACAAAAAAAAATTAACAGAAAAAATCAGATACACAGACACACACACGTCAAACTTATAACACTTTTTGCGTCGGGCGTCAGGGTTTAAAAGTGTTTACTGATTCACACTGCCTTCCCACGTTGTATTACTGTTGTATGCTGTTTCACAATTTGTGCCAGTCACATTTCTTAGAGATAAATGAGCGGGCGAGTCATTATTTCAATTGTCTTATAAAATGCCAATGCTCTTTAGTGATAAATATAAACTGCTGATCGCTTTTAAAACCATTGATCCATGAAGATTCTATGGCTCATTGATTTGATTAAATTTTATTAGTGTATAGGAGTCTATTCGAGTCGGGTAGACATCAATACAGACTCTCTAAGTTTATAACAACAGCCTAACCTACGTTAGGTTATAACTTTAAGCAGTTAGGGTACTTGCCTAACGTCTCAGGGGCCACGGGTTCGATTCCTGGCGGGGTCAACTTTCGAAATGAACTTTCAAAGTTGGGTCTGGAAGTAGTGGCTGGGATTTGGCAGTCACTTGTGTTATAAAGGCGAGTAACTATACCATCAAGTGGACCGTTAGCCTGTCTGTCGACCTTAACATTAATAAAAAAAAAACTTCTAGAAATGTTGGCTAACAAATGAAGACAATAAAAGCTAATAATGTAAATCCACCATTTAGCAACGATCCTAACGCGATTCCAGGAACCGAAAGTTGGTTGAACGACGATTTATAAATAAATATTACTCTCTCATGATTTGTGTTTTGTGACGTCTTTTCTAACTGGCAACACTCCCAGAGGATTGAAAACATTAGCGTGTAATGTATGGCACTTTGCATTTCGAGTGGTGACGAACATAATTAATTTATAAGAAAATTAATTATTATTGATTCATATGTTTATGGAAACAGAAAATTTATGAAGACAAGTATTTTTTAAGGAGACTCCTTATAAGAGAGGAATTCATCTTGCATTATTAACCTGACTGGACTAATATCCCATCAGGGTTTAAAAAAATACCTAGGTACTATAAAATTTGAGAACCAATTTTAACCAACTTGAAGCAAATCTAAAGTACTATCAGAGCTCCATGAAACTGAAGGAGGTCATTCACAAGGTTCATGTCAACGAACCCCACTCCCCAGACGTCTAGATTTGCGCCCTCGGCTGAAGGTGAATCTCACACCCCCTCGGGTCGATAGTGTTACCTTATGTATTCATGCACTCCTAGTATGTGCAGTCTGTAAAATTTTGGTGTGAAAAGCGTAGTGAGTGACGGTCCACTTTGATTGGCAGGTGGCAGCCATCACCAGATAATATATGAATGCTTTCTCAAGGTTTTCCTGATAATTCTACCGCAAGCACCCTTGGACCATTGTAATACTAGAGCCACGAGAAAACTGTGGCTTCAGTAACTTGATTCACACTCTGTATCAAATTACATGAAAACGTGTTAGATTACAAATACAAATTAACAGGCAATATATAGGTATGTAATATGTATATTATGTCCCTATAGGTCAGTGTCTATATACAAATGGTTCATACATAACATAATTATAATGATTTCATACCATATTAGTACTCAACAAGATTAGTTTCCTCGTATGGTCATCGGCGTTCTATGCGATGCTGTTGACCTCATTGATTCGACCTTCGGAGTTCGTTTCTCCTGTGCCTAATGAGTTTGGTAAATATGTATTGTGACTCAAGTCCTCCATTATAATCTTTCATGAAAATTAAACCTGTTATAAATGATCAAAAATGAAAATAGGATGATATACTAGCCTCATAATATCATAACATTGTAGACCGCGTAACTTTTTAAAATATACTAGCCTATAATATGTAACTCGCTGATAATATTAGCTTCATTATAATCTTTCATGAAAATTAAACCTGTTATAAATGATCAAAAATGAAAATAGGATGATATACTAGCCTCATAATATCATAACATTGTAGACCGCGTAACTTTTTAAAATATACTAGCCTATAATATGTAACTCGCTGATAATATTAGCTTCCCAATGAAATAATTTTTCAAATCGGTCCAGTAGTTTCGGGCATATTCAATGCAAACAAACAAACAAATCTTTTCTCTTTATAATTCTATTATAATAGAATTTAATTAGTATACTAGCTGGTCCCTGCGACTTCGTCCGCGTTGACTGTGTCCCGTACGTACGTCTAAATGTTTATCGACCAAGTTTCATGAAATTCAGATAATTGGTTTAAGAATTACATAGGATCATACATACATACATACATGCAATACCTACTTACAGATTTATATTAATGACTATTTTTTGCCCACGACTTGACCCCTACATAATATAGAAACAAACAAACACATTGACGTCTCTTTGTTATTAGATTAGCACCGAGTCAGTCTCGCAATCGATCATCACAGAGCGTCGGTGGCGTGGTTAAGTTAAGGTGATGACGTGATGTTTTTCAAACAAAAATATTGTTTTGCTTGTAATTGACAATGTGCGTTGTATGGCTCGAGTCCAATAAATTGTTTGTATGAATGATGGGTATTTACTACGAGCCGTACACGTGTATAGAGTATCGTTATCTGCTCTTTTTATACACATTATCTTAGACAACGACCTCGTTGTTTAAGCCTTATTACAAATAATATAAATGATTTCCCATATTATGTATGTATTGGCCAGCAGTTCAAAACATTGGTTTGCTATACCGAACGCAAACGCTCCTGGCACACTGGGCCATAAATCATTCAAGCGCTAGGCTTGTTCCGCACAATATAGCTAATTTAGGGTTGTGCATGTTGCGCACGCATTGTCGATACTTTGAGTGTTTCTACCTCTTTCCATACACATGGAAAGAAACATAATGGTTTCCATACATATATGGTTTCACATAAAAATCGAATTAAAATCGGTCTACCCATTCTCGAGTTTTTGAAGCATACACAAACCAGAACTAATGTTTTAATATACAAAGAAAATTATACAAAATTCGCCAAACGTTACAAGAGAGACGTGGAAACGCGTGGAAATGAAAAATTCAAACAATCAAATATGAATCCGTCTTCCGTCGTAGCGTAGGGTTCATTGTCTCCGCTGAGCCTTCATAAGGTCAGTAAGCTGTTCGCTAAATTTCACACATGTCCACTAAATATAATAGTGAGTTGTGGCACGATGCCAGACGAATCCACGTTCGCTTTTCGCCACGTGTTTATTTATGTATGTATATTAAATTCAAAACAAACAAAATCATTGTATTAAATTAGGTTAGGTATATAGTTGTAAGTTCCACAAATTTCTAACAGATGGCGTTGTAAGTTATTGACACAACGGCGGCCTTAAATTCAATCAAAATTCAAATTCAAAATTAAGGAACTATTATGGAGTAAACTGCAAGACCTGCAGTCGATGGAGCAGACACACTATTTTTTTTTGTTATCTTTGTTGGGTAAACATCCAATAGTTCCCAATTGGAGCACCTGTGGCGTTGCTTGTATTATACGATTATAGGCGACGGTTACCACCTACCATCAAAATAGACCATCAGGCCTGTCTGCCGATTTCAACATTAAAAAAAAAAAGAAAACGGAGGCAGTCATGAGGACTGCCGACAGAAGTGAAAACTTAAAACTGAGCGTCCAACGCACACACATACAATCGGGTATATGTACATGCATATGCAATATGTTGGCGTGATCGCGTGCGTACGTATATAGACATTTGCGCGCGGCTAACTGTGTTGCTGACGCGAAACGATACATTTTTTCCCTACCCAAAGTCGTATAACGTTGTCCATTCGATTTGGACTCTTGCCGAACGCAAATAAGGAAGCTCGGTGCATCTCAGACTTTAGTGCAAATTGGAGCGCGTTAAGAACGAAAAAGACGTGACGTCATAGCCTAATCTGTTTGTTGATACTTGATACCTAACTTGGCCAGCGCTTCCGTAAGATTAGTTAGGCGATAAACGTTCTCTTCGTCAAGGACATGATTTTTTGCGTACATTAACCGTGAAATTAGGAACATTCTAAATACTGTAACTGATCCTAACTAATCTCATAAATGCAAAATTGGGTGTTTGTTTTGTTTCAGTGATCATCACGAAATTTTGAATACACATAAAAATAAAATCGTTCATTCAAAAAAAGTACTTTCACATATTGGTATGGATTATTTTGTTTACATTTTGACTTGAATCTGTAGTCTATACTAATATTATAAAGAGGAAAGATTTGATTGTTTGTTTGTTTGTATTGAATAGGCTCCGAAACTACTGGACCGATTTGAAAAATTCTTTTACCATTAGAAGTCGACATTATCCGTGCTGAACATAGGCTACTTTTTACCGCGGGAAAATGCTTCATTCCTACGGAAAATCTAAAATAAAAGTTAATACTTGCATCTTGGCCCGGGAGATAGCGCCATCTATCCAAAATCACGTGAAGCGACTAACATGACAACTGCTTGGTGATATTTTTAGCGATTCGCTACGGTAGATGGCGTTTCATACTTTTCAACGCGGACGAAGTCGCGAGCACCAGCTAGTATTTTATAAAGTTACGCGCACGAAGTCGCGTGCATCAGCTAGTCTTTAATATAACCCTTGAACAAGACTTCTGTCTTTGTTTTATTATCGTACACGTACACGCTGTCTATCAAGATTTTCATCACCCATTTTGTACGATAAAATATAGCCTAGAATCTAGATGATAATATAATATGTATTATCTTGCCTTTGTTTGTATTTTTAATATATGGAAGGTAGTTCAAGGTCGACATCTCGTGTTTTTTGTTTACCTATTCAGGTGTCGAAGTGAAGTCGAGACCAATTGATTAGGGCACTATTTTTTATGTTATAGCTAGCCTTTTTTTTTTCGAGGAGAAATCCGTTTACAGATTCCCTACCGCTGGCTAGACGGTAGGGGTATGTGGGGGTCAGCCGGCGCACCGCGCTATGTTACCGGGCCACTACCCACTAAAACTCCCCGGTGCCTCCTTGCCCTATGTACGAGGGTGGACCGGGCTCTGCCGAGGCAATAACTCCGATCCACCCCCAGGGCTGCCTAGCCATCACTGCCTAGGCTGACGCCGATGGGGGATTGCCCGGAGACACCGGAGCAATCCCCAGACGGGGGGAGCACAGCTAGCCAGCTGTGCGTGCAGGTCCCCTATATTATAGCTAGCCTAGCTTAATGTCCGCGACTTTAAAAATTAATAAACAATAAATAACACTTGGCCTCTTGTAGCTATAACACTGGTCAGGCGTTAGTTTCCTTGGTAATAGTCTTATTTTCTTCTTCTTCTACCCCTGACAACGTGTACGCAAAATGTAATGATGATGGGTTGAGTAATTAAGGCGTGAAAAGGTAACAGACATATAGACAGAGTTACTTTTGCATTTATAATTATTATGTCAGAGCTATAAAACAGATGGTCCCTGTCCTGTTTCAATTCAATGCGCCTACGCAACATATTTAAACCCGCGCAGTGACACAGATAGACTGCCTGTCATTGCCTTAGCATTTTATTCACTTGAACTGGCAATTACTCGATTTTCTTATTCTTCTGCTAATGAATCTATCTATACTAATATTATAAAGAGGAAAGATTTGATTGTTTGTGTGTTATGTGGCTCGGAAACTACTGGACCGATTTGAAAAATTCTTTTACCATTAGAAGCCGATATTATCCGTGATGAACATAGGATACTTTTTATCGCGGGAAAATGCTTCATTCTTACGGGAAATCTAAAATAAAAGTAAATACTAGCGGCTTGGCCCGGGAGATAGCGCCATCTATCCAAAATACTTCTCTGGATTTTGGAAAATGGCGTTTTATACTTTTCTACGTGGACGAAGTCGCGAGCACCAGCTAGTGACAAATAAAAACAAACACGATGCGAGTTGATAAATTTTTTTTATGCAAATTAATTATTATCTATTAAATAATACATAAAAAAATTTCTTCATTTGTCGTTTTCGCTCTAAAATTCTTTTTTTTTTATAATATTTGTTTACCTTTTAAGTTTGTAGTTTTTTTTTAAATGTTAATAACTAGACAAGTTGTTGCACGATACGATACACAATGCGCACGCGCAGTCAGAAGTAAATTGCATACAATGGAGCCACGACGCCAAACAGCGTGGCCTCTCGTCACAAGGAAACGGGGTGACGGGGCTACGGTCACGTATGCATTGTTTACAAGATTAATTGAGTCGTTTAACACACAGACTATATCTGATTTTGTTCATAAATAGTTTCTTGGCCACACCAAGTTTTTTTTTGGTTGTTGCGTTCAATGACAGCTTGACGCATCACAATTGATAAAGGAATTTCGCAATACGGTAATTAGTTGTGTAAAGTTTTAATAAGACTTGAAAAACTTTTAAAAAAATTTAAATGGATGTGATATTGGATGGATAACCATAAAGAAAATTATATTGCTAAGTAGCAGGGCAAGCTGCACTTTGTTGGGGCAGTCAAAAATGACTTGAGAATCAGGTAAATTCTCGTCATTTTTGACGGCTCACTCACCGAAACACAACAGCACACATGCTGTTATTTAACGGTGTTCTTCTGTAAGGTGAACGGGCTACCCAAATGACTGCGAATCGCAGTATGCCCTGCCCACTACACTTCTCCAGACCAGAGCATTCATGTCTTCATTGTTCTTACTTCTCTGTGTTTATGTATGCCTGGTACTTTGTTTGTGGGGTCCAAATTCTGTTTTAATCATTTGGCAGGCCAACGGTCACCTGATGGTAAGTGGCTACCGTCGCCTATAACACAAGTGCAAGTGCGCTGTCGACCATACACAGAAGTATTAAAGATAGGGGATAAGGAAGGGATAGGGTAATGGGGTAATGGGGTGAAGCACACATGCTGTTATTTTGCGGTGGTCTTGTGTAAGGGGGTGTGGTTCCTGAATAATTGTGCTGTGTATATATAAACTTTAAAAAGATTTTTTTTAATCGGATAGTTCCAGAGTTTATCGCTCTCAAAAAAAAACAAACAAAAAATCTCTTCAGTTTGACATTTATATGTCTCGCGATAAACGCATACGTAGATACTAGATCATAAAGGTCAATGTTGTTTTTCAACTTATCTTTGCAGTATCGTTGGCATGGCTGGATCTTGTGTGATTCATTGTATAGTTACTGCGTCATTAGCGAAAACGACGTTCCGAGAATTTCTTTTATTTGTCACTTTCTATGAACCTATATTCTATACTTTACTATACTAATCACTACATATAAATAAAACAAAGTCCTTCGCCGCGTCTGTCTGTCTGTCCTGTTAACTCAAAAACTACTGCTACCATTTTCATGATATAGAATTCTGGAGTAGAATGGTTCTCGAGGAAGGTTTTAGTGTATAATTTACAAAGTTACGCGGGTGAAGTCGCGTGCAACAGCCAGTATAATAATTGTGAAAGTAACTCTGTCTGTCTGTCTAGCTGTCAGGCGAAGTCGCGGACACCAGTAGGTAGTAGGGCACCTCTCTCTCCAGCATACGCTGGCAGAATGTCCGGCATGGGACCGGCAGCGGAGGCACCTACTCTCCGCTGTCGGAGGAGACCTCTCGCTGCCGGCCGTGGTTCTGTCCATGGTCGGCAGCAAAGAGGCCTGGCAGGCCATGATCTCCTTCAGCGAGGAAGTCCTCTCGCTGAAGGAGGCGGCGGAGCGGGCGAGGGAGGATGCCGCCCCCGTTAACGACATCCGCCGAAAACGAACCGGGAGGCGGAGGAGGCTTTACGGCCGACTCCAGGCACCCGCATGATTAGCCGGAGGGTGAGCGGATATGGGGATCTGCTCACCTACCAACCCGGCCCTGGGGAAAGACGTGTCTGTGTTCCGGCACGTCTTCCCACACTTGCCATCCGGGGAGGAACGATCCTACCATCCTCCTCCTACCGATGAACCCTTGAGGCGCCCGGTTTGGGGTTAACGCAGGCGGGAGAGCAGGACGAAATGCTCGCGCTGACACCTCTCTCCCGTCGCACGTGCGTGCGTGGAAAAGGAACACCGTAGGGTTTTAGCGGGTAGAAATCCCGCATATCCTGCCAGCACCCCATTGCTGGCAGTGAATCAGGATCGCTGATTTCCCTACGTTAAAAAAAAAAATAAAAAAATAAAAGGGCACCTCTCTCTACCATGAGTTTATAATGACCGCACACGCTAGCGAGACAATATTTACACGGAAAACTGGATGTTGCACGCGACTTCGTCCGCGTAACTTTACAAATTATAGCCCATGTTACTCGCTGATAATGTAGCTCTCTATGGTTGAAAGAATTTTTAAAATCGGTCCAGTATTTTCCAATGGTTTTTGAGTTTATTCATTACAAACATACTAAAATACAAATCTATTCTCTTAGAGCCGGGGTCAGATACATTCAAATGTTTGAACAAAGACTTTGAGCTACTTTGCTCACACATTTGAACACATGTTTGTTGTACTTGCCAGACATGCTTTGCAAACACTTTTGCTTCACATCCACAGTATTCAAATAGATAACAAAACAAATAGCTCAAAGTCTTTGTTCAAACATTTGACTGTATCTGGCGCCGCCATTACAATAGATTGACAATTGACAATTTTCAATACTAATATTTTACGCTTATATATACGCTAGCGAGTGCGGTCATTATCTATACTAATATTATAAAGAGGAAAGATTTGTTTGTTTGTTTGTATTTTTTTTTTTTTTATTTTTTTTTTTTTTTTTATTTTTTATTTAATAAGGTACACAAAACAGGACACTGACAAATACATTGAATTACATTGATAAATTAGATCGAAGTGAGCTGGACAGTGGCCCAAAACATGTGTACACAGCATGTCCAAACAAAAACAGTGTTACTTACAAATTGCAGAACAAGACAAAAGAAGGAATAATCTCCGAAACTACTGGACCGATTTGAAAAATTCTTTTACCATTAGAAGCCGACATTATCCCTTATGAACATAGGCTACTTTTTACTGCGGAAAAATGCTTCATTCCTACGGGAAATCTAAAATAAAAGTAAATACTAGCGGCTTGGCCCGGGTGATAGCGCCATAGTTTTATACTTTTCAACGCGGACGAAGTCGCGAGCACCAGCTAGTATAATATAAAATGCTATTTAGTATCGAATAAAGCTTTGAATGGTAGCATTTTGTATATTATGAGCCGAACCTTAGACACCTACGTGAACTAACATTATTTTTGTATGTAAACACTTGTACGCGACCGAAAGTGAGGTGAGGTGATGTCGCGACCTTGGCGCGACCAATTGGAACGCGGCACGCCGCTCTGTTTACCTCGGCCGGTGTTGTTGATACCGATGCAAATGTATATAGGCAAATATTTATTTGGCTATGCGTAAATTCTACCCGCGAAACAAAACATATTTACATTTTGGACCACAGTGAACAGTTAGTCAAAGATCTGTTTACGTAAACAAACGCGATTACACATTACGCCGATGCTTCTTTATTTTAGAGAAAGAGGATGTTATTTCATGGTGGTTTCCAATTACATCCAGACTTGGGTTAACTTTACTTGATTGAGAAATGAGAATCTTATTTTTGGGCCAACGAGTCAGAATATTGAGGCACCTTACCCAACCAATTTCTAACTTTTTAGGAAAAATGACCCTCGGATCTCTCTCGGGATCTGTTTGACATACTGAGCTCGGGTTACACTCAAATTGTAGAAAACTTTATCTTCTTTAAGAGTGTTTAAGATGACTTTCCGTAAAATGTACTTTTCAGAAGTTATAAGCGAAAAACTGAAATGTGTCTGAAAATTTTGAGGTATTTCGTGCACCTTGCAGTTGACACAAGTCTTTCGAAACTGCAAACTTGGTTTTACACTACTGGTATCTATAACACAACATCCCAAAAAATCAAGAAGGTGCAATTTATTGCGACCCTAAAATGTCTTGAGTGACTGGACTGGTCTATACTTGGAAACAGTGCCATAGAGTTTTCTGCAAATTTTGGCTACATTTTCAAATAGGTCAAGATTACAATGAATTACGGTTACGGTAGGAAACTGCGCAGTAGTCAAGGTCAGTAAAAAAGTCACCGTCCAGCCAGTATTCTATATTATTAATATTGAAAGTCTACATATTTTATTGCCACATACTCGTACTAGTCCGGTTACACCGGAAACGCAGCGCCCGTTTGCCTCTACTAATAGAGCAGCGTATGAACGAAGATTAGAAACTCTGTTTTTTTTTATCAGAAATTCAGAACTAATCCTAAATAATTGGTACTTTTCTTATAGTTGGACGCATGTATAACAAAATATTCTTTGATCCTTTAGCTAACGAGCGGTGTAATTAAATTTTGGATATAGATATATGTATAGAGCTACAGACAGCCTCGATTTTGTAACGTATAAATTTTTTAATTGCCTCTCACTGTGGAAGAAAATTTATAGTCGTATTCACGTCTTTTTTATTTTTTTTTATTTCTGTGTATAAATTTCGATGTGACTATTCCGTATTTGCTTTGAAAGATTTTTATTCCGTTAAATGAATATGTAATTATAATATTATGTAGAAGCGAGTCGAGTGCGTTGGTTGAATGCACGCAGTCTGCCTGCGCCCACGCAATCGTTGCCACGCTTTGTTTACGTGCATTCCAAATATTCTAAACTTGTTTGGCTCGGCCGCATCATATCGCCGCTGCGCGCGCAAAGCGAACCTACCGCAGTGGCACATATGCACGCTTTCCGGCTCTAGCGTCAGGCGAGAGCGGACGTGTCGCTAACGGCGTACAGAAGGCGTCAAATAAATAAATAATTGTACTGTGTAGTGCAGTGTTGTGTAGTGATAAAAAAAAATCAAAATTGACTATAAAAAAATGATCGAACCAAAGAGTGCAGTTGCGGTCGACGATCTCGGTGATTGTTTTGTGTTTTAAATACATACTAGATGATTGGTGGCCTTTCAGATTTCTTCAAATTTCTTGGCGTCTGTGTTGACGTGTT
Source organism: Synanthedon vespiformis (assembly GCA_918317495.1). Taxonomy (NCBI): domain Eukaryota; kingdom Metazoa; phylum Arthropoda; class Insecta; order Lepidoptera; family Sesiidae; genus Synanthedon; species Synanthedon vespiformis. The sequence goes on along the minus strand of OU906975.1, from coordinate 3,207,890 downwards.
TTGTTTTGTTATTGGGTGCCGATGAGTAATGGATTTTTAATTACATTATGACGATTGACTGCCGTTAATATAGTTTATTTGTCTTTAACGATGGACTGATGGCCCAAACGGGGAAAATGATAAGGCCTTACTATACCAGACGTTGGTTTTTGAATGTGGTCACCTCAAGTCTCCCAATTGATCGAATTTGTGTCTGTATCGATTAGATTTAATAATGATCGCTGTAACAATAGAGCATAACTTCTCAATTAATTCATGAACTATGGTTCTGTTTGGGTTTAACGTGGCAGAGATCTATGCTCAGATTGCTCAGCAATGGGATTTTTGCATATTCTTGTGAATCGAAGCTTCTATTCGTAGTTTGTCGCTTTTTCGATTAGTAATTTAACGTGTTTTTTGAACTTGTTGGGTAATTTAACTACACGTCTTTGATTATATATGAATTGTAAACAAATCGAAGAATCATCTAACTAAAGAATAGTCTTAACAAAAATATTTATTATTACGTCTGATACAAAGTCAACATCACGTCTATAAATAAAATATACCCAACATTGAATGTTTGTGCTTCAATTATCGTTATTAGATTAATAAGCGAGTCTGGAATGTACATTTGCTTTTCTCCTTAAAAGGCGAACGCGTTGAAATTTGAACTCTAAGCCTGTTACAATACGTTTAAGATTAAGTAATCTTAAAACTTAATTCAACCAACCCCACTTAGCAATTACAATATTTCGATAGGTTCGGTAGAGATAATAGTCTTGCGAGTCTTGTGAATTATACATACATACATACATAATTATAATACCTACTTTGTTTGTATTTATTCTGTTCAATGTTCGTCAAATGAATGCATGTATATAGACTTACTTTTGGCTTATCGATAAATGTATCCATAAATTTTCCATTGTACTTACAAGTTAGTAGGAAATAAATAAAATATTATAGAATCTGATGTAAAAGTAAATAAATGTTATGTGTAAATTAAATTATATGTTTTACTAGATGTTGCAAGCGACTTCTTTAGATAAAAGTTTTTTTTTTTTAATCGGTCCATTAGTTTTTCGAGATTATATAAAATAATATTAAATAAAATAAATAAAATAGCCTTTATTTTCTACTACTTACAATAGTTTTCACTTAATACAATTTTAACTAAACTTATAACAACTTAACTTAACTTATCTTAACTTTAACTGTAACTACGATCTAACTTTAAATTTTTTAACTTCAACTTTAAGTACAATTCAACTTTAAATTTTACTTCGAGTACAATTTAACTTTAAGTACAATTTCTTTTAAAATTTTAACTTTAATTGTAACTACACTAACTTAAACTACAATTTAACTTTAACTATAATTTTAACTCTAAAATTTTATCTTTTAATTTTAACTACACTTTAACTGTAATTGCCATTTAACTTTAAATTTAAACACAATTTAACTTTAACTTTAATAAAGTTCAACTTTGAATATTAGCTTTAACTATAGTTAACTTTGTATTTCGACTTTAAACTTTAACGTTTTTCGAGATTATTCATTGATAAATTTAGTATTGATAAATTTTAGAACTAAACGTTTTGCAACGTTTTATAAGATTACTTCGACGTCCAGACATTTATCAATCTGTTGAATTGTATATTGACCTTTTGATCTCAGCCGTACGTGGGGTTTATCATTTATTCAATAAATAGGCACATTGAACTTGAGCTATTATTAACTGTGGATTTTTCACGTAGAGACAACATATACTTGGCATAGGTTTGATAGGAAAGTTGCCTATTATCTATCTACAAAGACACGCAGAACAGAAGTAATTTCAAAGAACAATCATTTATTTAAAAGTAATAATAACATGGGTCAATGTTAACCAGTTCTTATTAGTTTAAATAAACAACCTCGTGTACACTACCCACGTTTGCATGTAAAATCATAACTTACAATATCTATTAATTACTTAGAAATATATAAAACGAGGAAAATATAAATAAAAAAAATATCGTAATCAATTAAATGTCAAAATATTCCCTAAATACTATAATAACATTGGTCTTATAGCCAAATGGTCACCAGTTTTATTTTAAACTAGCTGTTGCACACGACTCCGTCCGCGTAACTTTATAAAATATAGCCTATGTTACTCGCTGATAGTGTAGCTTCCCAACAGTGAAAGAATTGTTCAAATCGGTCCAGTACTTTTGGATACAAACAAAAAAACTAGCGATAAACAAACAAACAAACAAACAAATCTTTCCTCTGTATTATATTAGTATAGATAAATTTCCCATTAAATCCCTGAGTGCCCTGGGTAACTTATTGTGTATTTTAATAGAAGAATAATATGAAATTCACCTGCGAATTTCCTCCATTCATTTTAGGAATTTAAATTTAAATCTAAGGCGCGACGCCCACATGAAAAGTCGAGGCGCGTCGCGTCGATGAACGGGCGCTTAAGCGGCGCGCCGCCTCTAGCTTTCCTGTAGAAATCAATGGTTGTGGGCGACATACTGAAGAGGCGGCGGCGAGGCGAGGCGCGGCGAGGGCGCGAAGAGTCGCCGAAGGGGCGCCTCGACTTTGAGGCGCTACGCCCACATGAAATGTGGTCGGGGCGTGCACAGTCGGGGCGGAGGCGGCTATGCTTTCTTACACACACAGTCAACTTCACTTGCCAAGAAAACACTTACCAGTTTCGTTTAATTGTTGCGCTATTTCACCCCATTTTTGGTCCTGTTTGTTTCTATTGCTATAGTCGGAACGTGTCTGGTCATAAAGTCACCGGGTTACGTCGAAAAAGTTCGATGATTTTTATACATATTTAGATCTAGATCGTCTGACATTTTACTTTTACGTAGTGTAGTGACAGTATACCAAATTTCACATGAATCGAACATGTGAAAGTCAGCGAAATGCCATCGTCAACTAGGCAATGGATTCGTTTGATGATCTTCAAACGCCCGAACAGAACAATCCCAATCGCGTCAGCTTTCAAACAAAAAGGAAACGGATCAAAATCACAGATAGATAAATACACAAAAACACAATTATGTATATAACATCCCGTTTCGCGTTGGGCGCCGAGGGTTAAAAATAAAACCAACCCACAGATTTTGATACGGCGATAAACAACGAAAGACTTATATAATATAATTTGCAGAATAAAATTGCATCCGTGCGAAGACAGGCGCAAGTCGCTAGTGACAGTGACCCCACTTAACAATTATAATGTTATACATATATGTAATCTTGTTAATTTATGGATATTGTATTATAATGTAAAAAAAAAGCGATGACCGCATCCTGTTTAACCGGAAGTCGGCCATGTTAGATTGGCGCTAATCATTGTGCGATTATTGTTGTAGTTGTTTTACAGTTTATTTTAATCAGATCATCTCGCACGATGATATGTTTTTCAGGTGAACCAAAATGACGATGCGTTGACTGAAAAACTATTTGAAAGTAATTTTAATATTTTTTTTAATTTGTATATTTATGGTAATTTTTCTACTCTCTTAAGAGTCTGTCCCGTTTAAACATGGGTTGTGGACGAATTCCGCGTCTAATCTGGACTTTGATGCAGAAAACACTGCCAGTTATATAATTTTTACGATTTTTTTTATATATATACCTATTAACTATAATAAGTTAATATGTATTAATAAAACCTAGAAGATAGATGTCGCTATTTCATACAATTTAACGTCACTGAGGGTGTCACTGTCGCTCACAGAGTGTGATGACGCGAGTTCACACCGTTTATTCGCCATACCGAAGTGTCCAACGCGCCTAAAGTACCAACGTGTACACTTCAAAAAATATTATATGTTTTTAAATTTCAATTTTTTTTTAATTTCAGAGTCTTGGGTGGATTTGAACTCTGGCAACGGTCTCGCTGCAGTCGAAAATGAGTACATCAGATTGCTACGCGAGGCGCAAAAGGAGAGCCGCGACTCATCCGTTAGGCATTCGCGGGCTTCCAGTGTCAAAGGAAGGTGAGGCATATATTAAAAATATATAATATTAGTTATGTGTTATTTTTGTACAATACGTATTCAATTATTTAGCTTAAGAGGATACTTTCCAACTCGAGCAGCTTTATTACCAACCACCAAGTACATTCGTGTCTGTGAAACCATGGAAATACACATACAATGGTGCGTGCACTGGCAAATGTGACAGTATTGCAAGTATGGCAAGTATTGCCAATATGAGTGTTTTCTTATTGCTTTTGTGCTTGTGCTACTTGTATTGTATTCAATAAAATTTCTTTCTTTCTTTCTTTCTTTCTTTCAATCGGTCAAGACGTTTAGTAGTTGACATACCGACAGCAGCGGCACCTACCGGGTTCAATTGTATTTATAAATCATCCAGGAAATCATCGAAATACCCATATAAAATTTCAACCTAATCGGTTCAGCTGTTTAGAAGTTCTCTATGTGAAAAAGATAAGTACGGAAGGATAATTCTTACTATCCGTCGTCCTATTACCCGCTTTCCCGTAGGAATTAAGCATTTTCCTGGGGTAAAAAGTAGCCTATGTTCATCAGGTATAATGTCGGCTTCTAATGGTAAAAGAATTTTTCCAATCGGTCCAGTAGTTTCGGAGCCTATTCAATACAAACAAACAAACAATCAAATCTTTCCTCTTTATAATATTAGGTATAGAAGATAACTCCTATAAACGCGATAACAAAATGCAGATGTCCCCTCGTGTAGAGGACGCTAGAGATTATTTTACATAATTTCTAGAGACAAATAGGCGAACCGAATCAAGTATGCAACTCATCTGGTTGTACATAATATGATATGACGGCTTTCACTTGCGCAATGCTCCCTCTCGCAGTTGATAAAACGAAAAGATATTGGAGGAAAATGGCCTCCAAAAATGTCGCCATATGTATACCATACTTACTAGCTGTTGCACACGACTTCATCTGCGTAACTTCATAAAATATAGCCTATATTATGTTACTCGCTGATAGTGTAGCTTCCCAACAGTGAAAGAATATTTCAAACCGGCCCCAGTTAGTTTCCGAGGGTGATTCAATTCAAACAAATACTTACATAATATGCTTCAAGGCGTAAATCACTAGATGCATTGTAATATCACATTTAACAAAATGTTGAATTTGATTTTTTTCCAGCCCAAAGTCACCACCGAACAGCCCAAACTTGGAGCCGTCCACTGAAGATGAGCTGAAGGGAGTCTACATCAATTGCTGGAGGGTGAGGAGTTTTATTTTTCATTTTTTATTATAAACAAGATAACATTGCTCTAATATAATGTTTTTTTATTGTTTTAGTGCAACACTTTAATACACAATTGATGGCAAATTTTATGTATTTTTTTCCTACAGGTTCGTTGGCTATTAATCTGAATTTTTTGATTGACGTCGAGTTTGTTTCGATTCCAGGACGAAACCAACGACTGGGTCTGGGAGTGGAGCAGTCGTCCTGACCAGTCACCACCGAAGTAAGTACAATATTCTAAGTGGCCTTAGTCCCTTAACAGTCATTATAGAGCATTTACAGTCATTAGAGAGGATTTACAGTCATTGAAGAGCTTTTACAGTAATTAGAGACAGAATTTGCAGTCATTAAAGAGCTTTTACAGTCATTGAATAGCTTTTACAGTAGTTAGAGAGGATTTATATATAGTCATTAGACAGAATTTACAGTCATTAAAGAGCTTTTACAGTAGTTAGAGAGGATTTATATATAGTCATTAGACAGAATTTACAGTCATTAGAGTGCATTACAGCATCAATCTATTACATTACAAGTGACAAATGCCAAAGCGGCACATGAAAAGTACGCCTAAACCTAAAACGGAGTCAACGGTGAAAGATAGTAACGACCATCTCCTATTATTCTTGACGGCAGACGCTATTTGATAGTTGATAGTGATTTTTCTGTCTATGAACAGAGACTGGCGGTTCAGGCACCCGGCAAACGCTCGCGGTCCACCATCGGCCACCTCCTCCATTGAGGTCCTTGAGCATAACGCAACCGTACAACAGGTATGTAAATTCCTCTCTTTTCTTTGTCAGCCCGCGTCGGCCTTGACATAAAAAAATGTTGTAATAATTTCAGAACTACTGTCTGTCCGTGCGTCGCACTTTCCTGTTCAGTCGCGGCGCACTGGCCGCCGTCTTTGTGAGCAATCTAGTCTCGCTGTTGCTAGGCGCTGGCATTGGGTGAGTTTTTTGTTATTATTATTATATTATATTTATAGTAGGCGGGAGCCCAACGCGTTATTTTTGGGATGTACGTCTTGGGACACGTCCACGTGCACAAGGTGGACAGGCGACCTGATAAGGGCCAGGGGTCAAATGGTCCTATCGAAAAATTAGAGGCAAACGACCCGATAAGGGTCGACCGGTCGAATTGGCAAATATAACAAGCAGCCTGATGAGGGCCAAGAGTGGACTGGTCCTTTTGGGAAATTATGCGCAGACAATCTGCTAATGGGCCAAGGGTCGACTTGACCTATTTCAGGATAATTTGGGAGGACTCTATGTCCAGCAGTGGACACGTCCAAAGACTCACATACATTTGTATGGTGGGAGAGGATACTCGTGGACCATAATAATATGTCATTTGTCCGTGCGTTTCGTCTCCAAGTCCAATTGTAAATTTTCTAATGTTTTCTTTTTACAGAGTATGGCTGAGCCGAAAAGGAATGCTCCCGCCCAGACTCATAGTGATTAACTAAACAAAAAACAAAAATGTTTAAAAGACTGATGACAATGACAGACAAGAGGACAAGTGATGCGATCGTTTTTTTTTAGCATAGTTCACCGGATGGAGGGATAAAAATACTATTATCCCCATTTTACAGGTAGATCTAGATCCAATAAGCGATCGCACCATTTGTTTTGAGTTCGTCGATGATGGTATATCGATATTGAGGGGACACTTCGAACTTGGTGTTTAAAAAAAAATGTCTTACATATTTTTAACTAAATAAAGCTTTCCAGCGCTCAAATTTAATAATAAAATATATTATCACACTTACTACTTAGTAAGTACACAAACAAACCCTTGGCCGTATACTCTTTTTGACAAAACTACTGCATATTATATCTATTTATTGCATATATGTTGTCGGCGACGGTAGCCACCGAGTGGCCTCTTCCGCATGTCTGTCTACATTAAATTAAAAAAAAAAAAAAAAAAGAAAGGTATTGTGTTTTTTTAAGTATTATGGAAACTAGTTTCGCGAAAAAATTGTATTTTTATAAAACATGGAATTTTGTTGGTCGTGTCCTCTCTATATATGGATTTATCATTTTTTTTAATCGCGAACTTTGAATGTTATGTGTACCGTATTACAAGACGTTTTTGACTGTAAATTTGTGTAGTACTAGTAATTTGTATGTTGTCCATATTCGTGGTATCATATTATTATTAATTAATGTGATTTAATGTTATGGCTGAAAAATTTAGATTCCACGCCAGAAGTTTTTTAAAAAAAAAAATATAAATAAATGCTTTGGTATCGGATCGGTATAATGTAATACAAAACTAATTTACAGTTAGAAACTCTGTGTTTTAATGTTATAATAATTATAATTATACATATATCTATCTATCTATCTATATACATGTACTATGCGCTAGAAAGAGGATAAAATTTAAAAAAAAAATATGTTATTTTGAAAAATAAAAATAAAAAAGAATAATCCTTACTCTTAGGTGTTAGTTAATTTTTTTGTACTTTCTTACCGCACACGTGTGAATTCGATATTGCCGATGAAAAGGATGGCGTGATTTTTTGAAAAAAAAAAAAAAAAAAAGAAAAATGAAAATTGGTTTTATTTTGATTTTTTGAAAAAAAAAATGAAAAATGGTTTTATTTTCTAGTTTTTGAAAAAAAAAAGAGGCACCTGACTGATTCGGTCGTTAAGACTTTTTTTAAAGTATCAAAAAGAGGCTCAGGTACAGAATGTCTAAAAGTGTCAAAATGTCTAATGTTCCAAAATGACGAATGTAGACTTGTCATTTTGGAACATTAGATATAGATCAAAATTTTATTTTGTGAAACTAGCAATTATGAAAAACTAGACATTTTGAGAAATTAGACATTTTTGAAAGACACTGTGGACATTCTGAACCCGAGTCCAAATAAAGTATTTTTAAAAATGCTTTTTACATCGACAATATCGATCGGTTCAAAGTCACTCTCTTAGTGTATAAGTTAAAATTGAAATTATTTTTTTAAAAATACAAACGTGATTGTCATTTCATCATATCCCAAAAAAAATAAAAAATATAATAATAATAGTATGTCTCATATCAGTGCCTCCATCTTTAGGCGAAAGAGTAAACACGCGGGAACAATATTTTTCTTTTTAATTTTGAAGGCATTAAGAATACTTCGAATTGATTTTGCTTCGCGAATAATTGACTCACGAGAGGCTAAAAATTACTTATTCTCTGGCTAACACGAATTTTACATTGCATTCTCTCGTCGTAAGTCGCTTAGTGACTCACAAGAGGCTAAAGATCACTTATTCTGGCCAGCACGAATTTTACATTGAAATTCTCTCACGAGGCGAATTCGCCTCGGTCGTAAGTTGCTTAGTGACTCACCAGAGGCTAAAGATCACTTATTTATATCTACATTTTAAAAAGTATTAGGTATATGTATACATGTACCTAAAAGAATAATTTAAACGAATTGAATTTTTTAAAATAAAAAAAATGTAGAAAAGAATTATTGTGTTTTAAATTCATTTTCTTTTTTTAAATATTTCGTTACGTTAATGTTTTTTTTTCTTGTTAGCGAGAAAATATAAACTAGGATAACAATAAATAAATAATGTTTATATTTGCACAAATATTTTTTTTACAACATGGCGGACCGTACAGTCTGACAGACATAGGAGATAGGTACTACATAGGTACTGATATTTTTTTCTCAAGCGTGTATTTGTCCAAGATAAGTCTTTTAAGTTAAGGTGTCATATTATTATTCTTGTCATTATAATCATTAAAGATTTAAGTGCTTATGAAAATAAAAAAAGTGCATTTGATTATTTTGTTTTTTATTTCAAAATTTATTTTTAAGTGACCCTTAAGTTAGTAAAGATATGATAGTATGGAAGCAGTAATTACGGAAGGCCATAGTGAAATTAAAGCACTAGGTGCTATTGTGTTTTTGGCCAGTGATGATCATCTTTTGATTTTCGGTTTAAAGCAATGGAAATAATTCATGTTGAATACAAGAAAATACATTTTTAAGCCCCTATGATACACTTTTTAGTATATGGTGGTGAAAATAGTCAAAAAATGAAAAAATCTTAAAATTTAATGGATCCAAAAGGCTTTCGAGGTAGGAGGTAACTGGTACACCTGGTAATGATAACTAACTTATAAAGTAGCTGTCGCACGCGACTTCGTCCGCGTAACTTTATAAAATATAGCCTAGCCTATGTTACTCGTTTATAACGTAGCTTTCTATAGCTGAAAGAATTATAAAATCGGTCCATTAGTTTTGTTTTGAGTTTATTTATTACAAACTGTTACAAACACACCACTCTTCTCTATAGCATTGGTATGGTATAGAGTATAACTTCTAATCTAAGTGCAAAGTATGCATGCATTCTGAAAATATTTCCTAATGTCAAAAGAAATTTCATATAAAAAAATCCTGTGAACTTCTTTAGCATTTACATAAATTATATTCATGGTTACAAAATTTTTTTTTTAATTTTTTTTACTCTCATTTGCATTGCGCCAAAGAAGTTTCATTGAGAAAAATTAATAGTTTTTACATGGAATATATATATTACTATACTCTTTGGTACATGATTTGTACACTTTTTTAAATTAATTTTCCGTAAAACGAAACGTCACTGCGTGCGTTTGGATATTTCACCTACAAACAAAAGTTCTTTATGTTCTTTTGTACTTTTTTGTAAATTGCAAACAATATTGCACTTTAAATTTAAATAAATCATATTTATTTACTAATACGTACATATAATGTTAAAAAATTCCAAGGTATTAATTAATTAAACATTAATTGTAATATTTTTGACACAACTTTATCATAACGACATTGTGTACAAAACCAAACGCATTTATCAATCTGACATTCTTTTAATGGCCGCCTCTCGTCTTCGTCTTCCTTTTGGTTGGAAACGAATTTTCGCAATTAGCGTCTTATATAATTGCTAATAACTGTTTTATTTAACTGTATGTTAGCTATTTATTTTTGAAATTCCAAAATAAATCTAATAATGTCCGCTGTAGTGTCGGATTGTTTTACAATTGGCAGCATCGTTGCCACACGAACGTGTTACAATGAAGACATAGAAGGGGAAGTTCTGGCTTTCGATCCTCAAACTAAGATGCTGATTTTGAAGTGTCCAGCTTCCAGTGGAAATCCGAAGCTTAACGATGTCAATATGGTGAACCTATCGTTGGTCAGCGACGTGCAAATCAAGAAAGAAGTCTCAACGGTCCCCGAACCGCCTCAGTCTTTAAATCTTCACAGATTGAATACGAGAGTTCGCAATTCTATTGAGAATAAAAGAAGACATGTGAGTAATGTATTTTTACCATTTAGTACATATACTTTTACCCTTTTTTTTTGTTATATGGCCTAGAAAATTGCTAGCCGCTATCGTCGATCGACTACAACAGTAGATAACACGATCAGCTACAAAATAAGTCTTCCCCAAATGAGCACTCACTTGAACATTTGGGTGCACTTTTGTATTAATATAATTCGATCTGTTCAACCGCAAACATGCCACAGTGCTTATGTATGCGTTTTACAATCTTACTTACAAGCTCAGTATACGAGTTTCATTTTGTATTCATTTGCATGCACATGACACACAACGTAAAAACTAGCTGGCACCCGTGACTTGGTCCGCGTTGAAAAGTATAAAACACCATCTACCCTAGTGAGTTGCTAAAAATATCACCAAGCAGTTGTCATGTTAGTTTCTTCACCTGATTTGGATAGATGGCGCTATCTCCCGGGCCAAGCCGCTAGTATTTACTTTTATTTTAGATTTCCCATAGGAATGAAGCATTTTCCCGCGGTAAAAAGTATCCTATGTTCATCACAGATAATGTCGGCTTCTAATGGTAAAAGAATTTTTCAAATTGGTCCAGTAGTTTCGGAGCCTATTCTATACAAACAAACAAACAATCAAATCTTTCCTCTTTATAATATTAGTATAGATAAATGAAAAATTTTAGATATCTGCACTATCGGCGTGCTTGGATCCGGAGGGGCAAAGACTGTTTTTGGCCATAGCGAGGGTCATCGAAGACGTCACCTGGTCGGGCCAAAGTATCCGCGTTTACAATGAAGTCACAATCACACCACCATACAAGGTAATTTTATTTTTTAACTTTTCCTGATACCGTAATGATTGTCCATAACTAATATTATAAATAAAGAGAGAAAGAAGATTTGTATTTTTGTAATAAGTATACTCTTAAACTGGTGGACCTATTTTGAAAATTCTTTTACCTATATAGAAAGCTACATTATCAGCGAGTAATACAGGCTATGTTTTATAAATGTACGCATGCAATGGTCTAGAATTGAAGAATATAAGTTGAATTATAGGTATAGGCAAAGATATTTGATTGGTCTCGTTGCGCTCGACTAGATACAACCGCCGTACTTGACAAATGCGGCAATAAATACTAGGCTGAAAGCTAGTCGCACTGCAAACTGTCTGTGATGTGTATGTGCTGAGTGTTTTATTAAATTTTAGGCATAATAAAATGCCAATTTGCATAGTGAAACTGTGTAAAAATAAAATTAAATTGTGTAAAAAGTGAAAAATAGTGACAACTACAATAAAAAGTTACAGCATTCACGGAGCTATTGCTTTAAAGTTTTTAGGATTCATATCTAGTGGAGCACAGAGAGACCAATTGTTTATCTATGGGTATAGGTATATAATATTTATAGGTTTTATTTTTGAAATTTTTGGAACTTTATTGTACCTCACCATCGGCTCTAACGGAAGACCAGCTCATGGTTTTACAACCACCATTATGCTGAGTTGGAGCCGGTTTGTTTTTGTCTTTCTATATTATATGTTACTTATCAATACTAAAATATTATAAATGCGAAAGTAACTCTGTCTGTCTCGCTTTCACGCCAAAACTACTGAATTTTCCCGCGGTAAAAAGTAGCCTATGTTAATCACGGATAATGTCGGCTTCTAATGGTAAAATAATTTTTCAAATCGGTCCACTAGTTTCGGAGCCTATTCAATACAAACAAACAAACAAACAATCAAATCTTTCCTCTTTATAATATTATTATAGATTATTCACATATTTCACATTAGTATGAATTTTAATAATAAACACACTATTATATTCTCTTTACATTCCTTTATTGGTCGATATAATTTAAAAATATGGAGAAATCTTCAAAAGTGTAATAGCCAATTGCATTATTATAGCTCCACAAAAATCGAACAGAAGAGGCGAAGCGTTCTGGAAAAGAAATCATTACTTAGCTATTGAAATAAAAATATAACATTACTAGCTGGTGCCCGCGACTTCGTACGCGATGATAAATTAAAAATATAAAAGCAATTACAACGCTTGACAACTTGTTGCTATAACACATTGGCCAGGCGTTAGTTACACTTTTATATTTTAGATAATCCCTCGGGAACATTACTTTTTTCTGGGACGAAACGTATCCTATGTCCTTTCTGGTGTCTCAGACAACGTGTATGCAAAATTTCATGGTGATCGGCACCATGAAATTTTGCATACACGTTGTCCGCGACATCAGAAAGGACATGGGATACATTTCGTCCAAGAAAAAAGTAATGTTCCTGAGGGATTATCTAAAATATAAAACTGTGACTAACGCCTGGCCCAATGTGTTATAGCAAGAAGTTGTCAAGCATTGTAATTGCTTTTATATTTTTAATTTATCATCGCGTACGAAGTCGTGGGCACCAGCTGTAGTGTAATATAAATGTTTTAAATATCCTTTGTTTTAAGCCAGCGCCAGACATAGCAACAATATTTGTACACATATTTGAACACTTGTGAGACGCGGGTATTTGGGTATTTATTCAAAGTTTGATTACATGTTTGCACTTTGCCATTCGGTGTCGGTTTTTGGAGCTTGCGCAAAGTCCAGTGGAGTTATTTTCATAATAACTCTTTTTTGGCTTAATAATAAAAAAAAAAATACCGACTTAGCTTAATAATAAAAAAATAGAGACTTTTTGGATTATTTTTTTGTAGACTTAAATAATAGAGATATACTGCGTCCATAAAGTCGTCGACCATCTTGTTTGTTATCTATTTGAATACTGTGAAGCGAACGTGTCTGCAAACCATGCCTGGCAAGTACAACAAACAAGTGTTCAAATGTGTGAGCAAAGTAGCTCAAAGTCTTTGTGCAAACATTTGACTGTATCTGGCGCCGGCTTTAAATAAAGTCTTCTTCTATTCTATACTGTACATTGTTTTCAGGTGGAAAATGTACTCGGTGATCCGGAGTCTAAACCGTACAATTATATAAGGAAATTCGTTGAGCGCCATTGGCGCGAGCATAGGGAACACATTTCTGCTTGCAATCCTCAACACCAACAGTAGACTGTGGTGTAATTGTAAATTTTAGGCTCCGGAGACGGTCGAATCTAGATCAATTTACTCGGGGTTTACTCCCGTTTCTAATTCAGGTCTAAAGTGTGGCATTTATGACAAAGGTTGACAGACACTGACACTGACACTGATGTATATTGTTACGACCAAGGTACAGAATATTCTCGAAAAGTCAAGAGCGCAAGTTTTGTTTGTTTGTTTGGCGTATGGAAATTTCCTTTTGTTTGTAAGCGTCAAAGCGAACTGTACCTTATGGTTGCGACGTAAGGTTCATATTCCACTAACAACAGTAGGCTTCCAGTTGCGTGAGTATAAATACGGGGGGGATCGCTCGAGTGGGACAGTTCTGCGATAACTAGCGACACGAAAACAACTCTTGCGAACTTTTACGAAGACCTCTGCGACAGTACATTTAGTGACACGTTGACTGAATTATTGACGTCACTTTTGTCAAGTTCTACGGTTTAATTGGAGAAGCTCTATTATTTTGGAAGTTATCTTGGTCAGTGAAAATAAACCGTGTTCTTATCTTGCACCCCTAAACGGCATTTTAACTCACCCCGGCCCGTAACAATGTAATTATACAGGCTGTCCCAAGACTATGCTACACGAACGGAAAGTACCTTAAATATTGTAGATACGACATTTTGCTGAAAGAAGACGTTATGTTATTTTTAAGTTTCTTAAAATTTTAAAGATTTTCAAAGATTTTCTTAAAATTACTCGCGCCGTCCGGGAATCGAACAGACTTAAATGTGAAAAAAAAATCCATGACCATGACATTCGAAAGAATTGACAAAAAATAATAATTCTTCTCAAGTAACATAGTATCTTAAATGAAAGGAGTAACGTAAAATGTTCGATTCAAATTACTGCATTTAAAGATTTTCATTTCTTTTCGCGTGCACAGATAATGTGATAATATGGCCCATGTTATGTTAGTCTTCTAGTGTGATGTACCATAGGAACCTTATCTTTATATATAATATAGGGTATAAAAAGAAATAGAGTCAAGAGATTGAATTGACCCTAGGGATAGATAAGCAATGGCTTCTAACAGATACTATTTATAATTTGGGGAGGCTACTTTAACAAACAGACAAAACAGTGAATTCCCAAAGAAAGAGTACATATTTGTATAGTACTGTCTTAGCTCTAGCCTAAATGCCTAAGCCTAGTCTATGGTATGTCTAACGTTTGATTGCCGCTCGACTTGACTGTCTCCGTAGCCCATTGAGTAATTGGTATGTCAAAACCAATAATTGTTTCGTTGTTTCAATAATTTGCGTGCGTTTTATTTGGTTGGCACAAAGTCTGGCGACTTTGTTACAATAAATCGGACTGACGGGGAAAAAAGTCCGTGTTGTCTTATCAATGGGACCAACAGGAAAAGTCCGCGGTGTCCTATAAATCGGACCAACTGGAAAGAAAGTCCGCGGTGTCCTATCGATCGCACGGGAAAAGTTCTCGTCCTATCAATCGGACCAACAGGAAAAAGTCCGCGTTGTCCTATAAATCGGACCAACAGGAAAAAAGTCCGCGTTGCCCTATAAATCGGACCAACTGGAAAAAAAGTCCTCGTTGTCCTATGGATTGGACGGGAAAAAGTCCTCGTCCTATCAATCGGACCAACGGGAAAAAGTTCGGGTTGTCCTTATAAATCGGACTTTAAAACTATACTAAAATTTGTCCAAAAAAAAATCCTTTTTTGGGTTATCTTACGTAATTGTTGTCAACGAGACAATTATGGTATTTTTTGTTGTGAAATTTGTTTCTTTTTTCATAAGTATATGTATAGGTTTGTAGGTTATACTTTATATTAAAACAAGCTATAATAAAATAAAAAATATATAAATTAACCTCCGGCTTTTTATTGAACCCAATCACGCTATACTAAATGGCAGGCTGTGGCGCTAGTGTAGCATTGTCGAGTAAATTAGACAAAGATAGATAGATAAAAGACATCCTAGATCTAGAATTACAGACATGCTACACGCGCCATTGAGGCCACTTTTAGAACCAGTTCAAATGGCTAGTTTTCGTAGAAATTTCGTTAAGAGACCTTCTATCTAGTTGTCTTGTTTATTAAAAGTTATCATACTATGTGAAATAGTTGAAGACGCGAGTGGATGAAGGTGGTATGTCGCATAATTCCAATTTTGAATAAATCGAGGTTTAAAGTATTAATTTTTGAGATAAGTCACAACGGAACTCGATAAATTATGATGCAAAGTTGTGGAAACAACCTAAAATATTAATGGTATGATAGCAATTAAACACTTCTATTATTTAATTTTAAAAAAAAAGTGAACATAGCTCTCTCTTCCATTGATAAAAGTAAACTTTTCTGCACTCTGCTTTTTAAAACTAACTGTACAATAACACCTTTTTCAACTTTTTATATTCCAAAAATGTCTTAAATCGACGATCTTGAGGTCTGTAAACATTTATATGGATATAAAACCAAAAATGCGACATAACGCCTTCATCCACTCACGTCTTGAATTATAATTAAAGGAGCCGTTAGACAAAAACTTACAATTTTCTATTGGCATTTGACCTAGATAATCAACTTTGAAATCCGCTTTGAAACTTTGGAAGCAGTCTCGGCAATGAACGGGTTAATAGAAAGGAAATTGTACAAAAACCAAACAATGATAAGTCATATAACATTTATTATAATGATTCTACAACACTACACGGTTACAACATTTCACTAAACTTGAATGAGTGACTTGAATAAGTTACAACATAATATTATATATTATTATTTTTAAAATTTAAAGCATATATATTATTAGGTTAGAATACGTTCTAGGAACCAAACTGACACTTCCTTTCTTTTTACTTGTCACATAATAAATTGTGGTTTTTTTTCCGAAAAAATGAATTTATAATGCAAAACAGTTTCTTGTGGATACCCATTTGATAAAAAAAAAAAAAAAAATTTTAATTTCCTTTTATCAATAAGAAACCATCGCGTTACTGAGCGCTGCTGTGACGAAACGTCACTCTAAATTACTGACTGAAAAACAAATTAAGGGCGCCTTCTGTAACACACAGAAGGCGCCCTTAATTTGTTTGCCTCTTATGAACCCTCGGGGTGTTTTAAAGCAATATTAAGTTTTTTTTTTGGTACACAGCTGTCTATTGAGGGATTTTTTTGGTCCTAGTCGAGCCCTAGTTTTTTGGACGTCGATTATAATCGCGATGGTTCTAAAGTTATTTTTAAATTAATAGCTAAAACTCCAGAAAGTTAAGTCAAGCTTCTACTGAACATCGAAATACTACAACTGTGCAATTTGCGTGACAAATTCCAATGCGGCACATGAAAAGTACGCCTAAAACGGAATCATCGCGGAGTCGATGGTGAAAATCAAACTTCTACCATTCATTTTGAACTCTAATGCGTCGACGTAGAGTCGCATTTTCTTTAAACGACAGACGTTTGGTTGGTTTTAAATGACAGATGACAGAGTTGATGCTTACGCATTAATGTCACATTTAAATGTTCCGTAGTACATTGACGTAGCTGAAAATGAATTACGTGAAACTACAAAACTTTTTTAACAAATCTAACGCCCTAGTTACAAAGAATTTAAGCCGTACACAATGTATTTTTAATTTAACTATGGAATGTCGAAAGGACTGATTAGTTCACCAGTTTGGTGACGTAGTTGCTCGGAAATAGTCCAGTCATCCCTCGTAGTTCACCTGTAAGTTTTAAAAAACTATTATAACAAAAAGAAAAAAAAAATCAATACGAACATTCACAAAAATCTAAGAAAACGAAATTTTCACAGCAAATATATATAATTATGTTTTATATATAGTGTCAGCTAAACAAAGAGAATGGTATAAAATATCAGAAAAAATATTCGAAATAAAATTAGCCAAATAAACATTTTTCTAAGTGTAAATGTCGACAGAGAACTTTTTTTTTATTTATATAAAGCCTCTAAATATATACTATGCATATTTGCATAGTATATTAAAATGCATATATTTCAAATTTCAACATACACAACTGGGAGGACACACGTTCAAAATTTATTTTCTAAAAATATCGAAACTAAAACATTCATTTTTTTATTTAACTTATTATTATAATACTAAAATCAAAGTAAACGAATGTGCCGAAGTTCAATAGTTATAACAAAACCGAATTGACTTTATCTAGATGTAAAAATAGGTCTCTACAATTATATATCTATTTTATGTTTAATTATATATTTTTTTATGTTAAAGTCGACGACAGGCTGACGGCCCACTTGATGGTAAGTGGCTACCATCGTCTATAACACGTGTAACGCCACACTACACGTGCTACAAGCGCGCTGACGACCATAGAAGGATTGAGGATAAGGGATAAGGTAATGGACTCTGGCATCCCTTACTCGCTCACCGAAACACAACAGCACACGTGCTGTTATTTCGCGGTGGTCTTTTCTGTAAGGTGAACGGGCTACCCAAATGAATCCAGACCAGAGTTATCTTCATTGTTCTTACTACTTTGCGTTCATGTATGCCTGGTACTTTGTGGGTGAAAATTACATTTGGCAGGCTAACATTGTCTACCTGATGGTAAGTGGCAGAAGGATTAACGAAGGGATGGGGCTCTGACATTCCCTTTACTCATTCAAACACAACAGCACACATGCTGTTATTTCGCGGTGGTCCTTTCTGTTAGGTGAACGGGCTACCCAAATGACTGCGAAACGCAGTATGCCCTGCCACTACACTTCTCTCCAGTTCAGACCAGAGCCTTCATGACTTCGTTGCACTTACTTCTTTGTGTTCATGTATGCCTGGTACTTCGTGGGGGCAAATTCTGTTTTATTATATACCATTTACCATCATGCCAAAACGATTCTACCTGATGGTAAGAGTGGTTACCGTCGCCACCATAGGTGCTATAAGTGCGCTGCCGATTTTATAACTTTTGAATTTTAGCACATTTTGAATATTCATTTGTTAGTATGAATTAGTAAAACACAAATAATAATTTTATTACGGAACACCGAAAAATTCCAAGACATTTTTCTGTGTTCCTAGACAGTAGTACAGTGGGAAAATAATTCAGTGCTCTCTATGGTCTGCGAGGAAATCACACGAATCTGATGATTTTTTTTACTGTGTTGGAAAATTTCAGGTCGTCTGTACATAATTTCCTAATGGGACCAATCAACCCTTGGCCACTATCAGGTCGTCTGTCCATAACTTCCTAATGGGACCAATCGACCTTTGGCCACTATCGGGTCGTCTGTCCACAATTTCCTAATGGGACCAATCTACCCTTGGGCCCTATCAGGTCGTCTGTACATAATTTCCTAATGGGACCAATCAACCCTTGGCCCACTATCAGGTCGCCTGTCCACAATTTCCTAATGGGACCAATCGACACTTGGCTCTTATCAGGTCGTCTGTAATACGTGTCCTGCCCACAAAGTTAAACATAAAACTCTTTAATCCGCCGGCTTATTTCGGTAACCTTCGTCCGTCTACGGATTTCCTCACTACTGACCCCCCCCAGAGCATATTATTATGATAGTCTTCTCCATAAATTGCTGACCATATCGTATGTAATAATAAGAGTTATTTCACAGTACAAGTTTTTTATTGCAGTAGTTTTAGCACAATTATTTCCCCATTGCACGTCAAAGTAAAAGACCCCCCCACCTTGCCACCAAGCCGGGTCCTGGCTTCTATCGGTGACCGCAATTATATCGTCTTTCTCGAAACTCAACTCGTCTGCGTTCTGAGCCGAGTAAGGGTACAACGCAATCACCTACAAATTATATTAGTATTGTTAATTATACAAAATAAATATATAGGTATTGTTTGCGGACGTAGATGGAGGCGGAGAGAAAGATTAGGGACCACAGTATTATTTCTTAACACGTGAAAACGCCACAGGTGTTGCAAGTGCGCTGTGGGCCACTTTATGGAAGGTGGCTACTGTCGCCAACGCCACACCAAATTCTGGTATCCCTTACTCGCTCACCGAAACACAACATATTATTATGTAGGTAATGGGCAACTGTCGCCACCCCCTTACATGTTATGTTTGTAAAGTTCATTCCCCAAGTTGACCCCGCCGGGAATCGAACCCGATAACCTTGAGACGTTTTGCAAGCACCCTTCCCACTTATTTATACAATGCGCTCGTCAGGTACTTATACAGAGTAGATAATGTGAGAACGTTAACCGAATGGTTAACTTCGTTAATCGTTAGTACATTACTAAAAAAAAGTTAATTTCGTTAAACGTTAAAGCGTTACTTTTCTAAAGATTTAACGAAAGTTAACGTTAATCGTTAATACGTTAACCAAATAGTTAACTTCATTAATCCGTTACTAAAGAAGCTAATTTCGTTAAGCGTTACTTTTCTAAAGATTTAACGGAAGATAACGCGTCAATCGTTAATCCGTTAACAAAATAGTTAACTTCATTAATCCGTTACTGAAAAGTTAATTTCGTTAAATGTTAAAGCGTTACATTTTGAAAATTTAACCTAAGTTAACGTTACTTTTCTAAAGATTTAACGGGAGTTAACGTTAATCGTTAATACCTTACTAAAAAAATTTATTTCGTTAAACGTTAAATTGTCACTTTTCTGAAGATTTCACGGAATTTAACGTTAATACGTTCGTCGAAACGTTAACTTCGTTAATTAACTATTAAAACGGATTAACCATATTGTGCCTAGCTATGAACGTATAGTATCTTTCTTTTTGCTTCCATCTACGTTCGCGAACCTGAAAAATGTGTAGACTTAAAAAAATCAATGAATTTATTATACAAATCATTATTATGCGATATGATATTATGATGTTACCTTATCTATGACCGTTTCCGAGGGCATAGTGTCCATTTTGGACAGTACGGGCGTAGTTCTGCCCGATGTGCGTCCAGACGACTGCAGTAACTGTAATGACGAACAAAATTAAATAAAAATATGAATAATAACAACAATAATAATAGCTTTTGTTTAACAATCCATCCATACTTTAATATTTTAAATGTTTTAAGTAACTGTGTCTGTTTGTATGTTATCCCTTCGCGCCTTAACTACTCGACCGATCTTCGTGAAACTTTGCATACACGTCTTCGGGGATACGGCAAAGGACATGGGGTACCTTTTATCGAGAAAAAAAAATCTTAAAAAATTCCGTTACTTGAACGCCTTAACACAAAAGTAGGCTTATTTTGATACCTTAACATAACTCGCTGGGAACCATCCGACTTGTCTGTTCCTGCCTTTAGCCTGCAACTCGCCTTCCCACCATCCACTCTCCGCCTTCTTGCGGACCACCAACAGCTGACCCTTCTGCAGGGAAAGCTGTTCGGCCCTAGAGAATCGTCAACAACTGTTACCGAGTCTGATGCTCAATTCAATTAATTAAGCCAGAAAGTGCTCGCTGCTCTGATGTTACAATATAAGTACTCTGCTCTGGCATCATGTCCAGTCCCAATGTCTTTTTTGTCCATAATTATGGAGGGTAGAGGTAATAGTCGTAACACACCGAGCGTGTGTTACGACTATTACCTCTACCTCGGATTCGGTCATATCCGCTGTCGCTACAGACGACAGACGGACCGGACCTGACCGGACTCAAAAATTATGGTGATAGCGACAACACCAGCATAGTCCGGGAGCCAGCGACACTTTTGGTTATACTATATTTGCCCAAGCCTGTTTTTTAGCCTATCAACAAAATAAACTCCTGCCACCTCAATCGCGGGACAACAAGTGGCAACAACAACATTTAGCATAAATATCTCAATTATGTTTAAATGTCAAAAATAAAACGAGTGAATGTCAAAAATGCGCAAAGCTGAAACTTTACATATTGTTTATTGGCAGTCCATTATGACAAGCCCCCACACGTTCGGATTTGGTACGGAGCGAAGCAAATTCGATGTGCAAACAAGCGGACCGCGGCGGACTCGATTAATAATAATTATGTCCGCCGGACGGTCGAACCAAATCCGAACGTGTGTTACCGACTATTACGAGTCTGCTCAATTCAATTAATTAAGCCAGAAAGTACTCGCTGCTGTGAAGTTACAATATAAGTACTCTGCTGTCGCATCGCATCCAGTCCCAATGTATTTTTTGTCCATAATTATAAAGGGTATAGAGGTAAAGGAGGACTGACTTGCATGGGTGTTAAACTGAAAAAAGTGGCAAGCTAAAAGCATTAAATAGTGGTTCATAAATTGACCAGAATAGCGCTAGTGTAGCACTGGTGGTTGGTTGCGTAGTTCATGAAATAACCGTACATAAATGCCTCTTTACCCCTATTTTAATGGAACAAGTCTTATTAAAAACGAAAATAAGAAAAAAAGCGATGACCTCATCTACATACAAAAAACTCCTCACCCTGTAGCTGTGTAGGTGGCGATTGCCTGTGCTATTTCGTTCTTCCGGCGACCGGTGGCCGAGTCCCTACCCGAGTCCCGGCGGGACGCAGACGCCGGCCTGGCGACGGTCGCCACTGCCGAATTAGCCCCCTCGGTAATCGCCGCCACCTCTGACGAGATTGGAGTCGACGACTTTTGCTCCTAATGGCGGCAAAAAATTTAGGTTGAATAATTTGCGTTTTGCAGTCATTTGGGTTGACCGCTTGGCGGCAGTAACCAGCCTCTAACAGAAGAAACAGCATGTATGCTTTTATGTTTCGGGGAGTAAGTGAGTAAGGGATGCCAAAACCCATTGTCCTATCCCTATCTTATCCTTAATCCCTATATGGTTGGCAGCGCACTTATAGCACCTATGGTGGCGATGGTAGCCACTTACCATCAGCTAACCGTTGGCCTGGCAAATTGCAGAATTTGCAACCACAAAGTACCAGGCATACATGAACACAAAGAAGTAAGAACAATGAAGACATATGAAGGCTCTGGAGAGAAGTGTCATAATGGCAGCCTTCCATCCCTTTTCCTTAATCCAATGTATGGTCGGCAGCGCATTTACAGCACGCATCTATGGCGTCGCTTGTGTTATAGGCGACGGTAACCGTTTACCATCAAGTATGTAGAACATTGGTATTGAAGGCTCTGGAGAGAAGTGTCATCGCAGAGCACACTGCGTTTTGCAGTCACTAGGGGCAGCCAGCCTGGCTGCAGTAACCATCCGCTCACATAAGACCACCGTGAAATAATAGCATATTGTGTGCTTTTGTGTTTCGGTGAGCGAGTAGGGGATGCCAGAGCCCTTATCCCATCACTTCCTTATCCCTTATCCTTAATCCTTCTATGGTCCACAGCGCACTTGCAACACATGTGACTTTGCTTGTGTTATTTATTATACATGCGACGGTAACCACTTACCATCAAGTGATATAGATAAAACGGAAATTGCACCCACAAAGTACCAGGCATACATGAACACAAAGAAGTAAGAACAATGAAGACATGAAGGCTCTGCTCTGAACTGGAGAGAAGTGTAGTGGCAGGGCATACTGCGTTTCGCAATCATTAGGGCAACCAGTCTGGCGGCAGTAACCACCCACTTACATAAGACCACTGTGAAATAATAGCATATTGTGTGCTTGTGTTTCGGTGAATGAATGAGTGATGCCAGAGAATTTGCAGCACTTGTGGCGTTGCTTGTTTTATAGGCTACGGTAGCCACCTACCATCAAGATAAGGGATAAGGAAGGGATGGAATAATGTGCTCTCTTAATAAAGTGAGTCATATGGTTCACCTGTAATGGTGGCGAAGTGGGTACAACGGTGGGCTCGTCTGTGACGGGTTCCGGTTCCGGAATCGGTTCGGCCGCTTCCGGTATAGTCGATATGGCCTCCGTGCCGGACGAGGCCGTTGTCGTGTCTTTGGTCACGTAATTGGAGGGGAATATTCCCGTTCTGGAATATTTCAAATGACCGCTTAAAGAGGAAATTTATTAACGCGGATCCACGTTCCGGCACATGAAGGGTTAGTTAAAACTTAATCGCGGCCAGTTATATTACCATACCTGATACCAATCTGTCCTGTCCACCAGTCGCCGTCGCGCCTTATCACTTCTATCCTCTCGCCGGCCTCGAAGTTCAAGTCTCCCGGTTCGGTGGAGTTGTACGGATACGCCGCTATGTAGAAATCTCCGCCTTCTGGACAACGACATTGACATCTTTATTGACATTTATTGTATTCTATTAAAACATGGACTATGGACAACTAGGTGTGTTGGGTTGGCGCGCGCTGTAGGAGCGCGATTCACAGGAGCACTTGGTGAGGACGTGCGGCAGGAGCGCGCGCTCCTTGCCGCGAGCGATCGCGTTTGTTGTCAGTTTTTTGATGGAGCACAAAGTTGCCTCAGCCTCTTGATGCGCGTGGTGTGGACGGCTGTGCGTGGAGCGCGCGATCAGAAACTAAGTGGGTTACCATTTTATTGTGTTATATCCTGAGTAATCGAGTATTAGGTAAGAATCGTGATTCAATCTTTTTTTATTTTATAATAAGTTTGTTAGTTGAACTTATTATTTTAATAAGTTTTTTAGTTGTTGCTAGCTGTCATTTTAGTCCATTAATAAGGCGGATGAGTTCCATTGATTTTGTTCTCTTCTATAACGTGATCATCGATACTTACAACTTGACTATAATGATCGAACTCGGTTATAAATGAGTCATACTACAACACTACGCTTCATGCTTGCAACATTAAAAAAATAAAAGGCCGATTTCAGCTGTCATTTTAGTCCATCTAATTAAAAATTCGATTATAAGTTGTTGCTGCACGTACGGCAATTAGCTGCACGTGTGACTGCATGGCGAGCGAGAGGTCAACTATAGGCTCAGTGTGGATCGCAGTGGATCGGTTGGAGCGGCGCGGCGGGATCGCAAGAATAACGAGCCGTCGATACGGGCACGATCCACGATCCACGCTCCACGCGTCTCGCGTCACAAAATGGGATCGCTTGTGACCTGTGTCACATCACACTCTACTCAGTAACTTTACGCTTCAGTCTGCATCAGAACGGCATCGGTTATAGGGAGGGGGAGGTGGTGGGAGGTGGGGGGAAACACTTACCAACGGTGGGCATTGCGCCTCCCAAGTCGTTTGAGATTTCCGCCTCGGGCACTTCGGCTATACCTGAGAAAGGGGAAAATACCTTACTATTACTAATATTATAAATGTGAAAGTAACACTGTCTGTCTGTTACCTTTACACGAGCCCTATGTGTTCTTTCCGGTACAGAAAAGGTAACAGACAGACAGACAGGCACACAGAAAATTGCCCATCAATCGCGCCTAAGCAAATATTCACATAAAAAATAAAATTTATTATTACCCTCAAGCTGCGTTTTAGTCTCCATAGGCTCGACGACTTCCGTGGCATAGGCTGTCGTCGTAGCGTTGATGTCCTCCACATAGGACTCGGGAAACCACCCGGACTGACCTGTGCATGCATCAGAGTAATTTTTGTTTCTTTTTGAGACACAAACAGAAATAAAAAACATAAATGACAATATAATACAAAACATAAATAATAAAGTACAGTCAGTATTTCGTCAGAAGTGGAGGATATTTTGGTGTACACACGTTCGTAAAGTCAGTGCGGAAAAATGAATTCTCGAAAACAGCATTTGGATAAGAAAATGGATAGACGACAGAGATAAAACTGGAGGTTTTGCTCTCTGTTGTTAACCCAGTTGAGAATTGAAGATCCCGAGGAATACAAACTGGCTTTGAGAATGACGCCAAAAAACTTTGACGATTTGCTTATATGTTGTTATAGGTGAATTATTATATTAAGGTTTGTAGGCAACACTTGTGGGGGCAATCGGCGCATGTGTACAATTGCGCACAAAATTGCTAAGGAAAATGACTTTTTTTTCTTATTTCGTAATTTTTCACCTCACTAACTTAACATTACAGGCAGTGTTGATATTTCTTCCATAAAATCATCGTGCGATGTCGAAGGACAACGTTTTTTTAGGCATTTATTCACCATGACGTATTTACTAATACGATAAAACAATCTGTACGCAACAGTACCTAAGAGACTCGAGACGCGCGAACGAGATGCGCGAGGGGAAGAGCGACTGAGTCTACCAATAACGTGTCGCGAAGTGCGGGAGGTGTGTAGCGACTGAGTCTACCAATAACGTGTCGCGAAGTGCGCGAGGGGAAGAGCGACTGAGTCTACCAATAACGTGTCGCGAAGTGCGCGAGGGGAAGAGCGACTGAGTCTACCAATAACGTGTCGCGAAATGCGGGAGGGGAAGTGCGATTGAGTCTACCATTAACGTGTCGGCACACGTTATTGGTAGACTCAGCCACTCACGCTCCTCTTCCCCCTCAAATACCTAAAAATAGAGAAGTCTTTATTCGCTACACGAACTATATCAAGCTCTATTCAGCGTCAAGACACACTTATGAGAGACGCCTTGCCAGCCAAAGTGAAACTCGAAATTACGCTGATATTTTTGGCTTGGTCCAAAAATGCGACGCAGCGTGGTCCCTGTGCAATAGAGCGACTAGCTTAGCTTCACCATTTACACGGCGTCAGTTGTGCAGGCGCGGGTGGCGGGCGGAGCGACTGACGCAAAAAATATGAAGCGGGAATATTGAAGTCAGTACTGACGCGACATTACTGTACTGAGTTGAACTGAAATCAATTTACACGATGACAGTGCCATGTCAGCACTGACTCGACAGTGGACTGACGTCAGTAAGTCATATTATATGTTTGGATGTTCCGTTCCGTTCCGTGTGTTTGACTACCGTTGTTGAGTACTAATTACCTCTGGCCGTGCCCCATCTCCATCCAGGTTCAGCGTCGTCTCGTGGAGGCACTGAATCTATGACCTAAAAAAAAAACCACATTCCAAATAAACAAATTGTTCACGCGACATAATTATGGCAACACAGCGTGACGTCAAAAAAGTGAGTCGGTTACATTAATGCCTCTCGCTTTAGTTTTATGTGAGTACCTTTACACAATCATAATCTAAAATACTTTTGGTCCTTTGAGCCGGATCACTTTTTGACGTCATGCGGTGTTGCCATTTGTCGCGTGAACATCCTTGTGGTACAGACGATAATAATTCTAAAATAAATCCGTACTAATATTATAAATGCGAAAGTTTGTATGGATGTTTCTTACGGTTTCACGCAAAAACTACTGAACCTATCACCATGAAATTTTGCATACCATGTTGTCTCGGACACCAGAAACACAAAGTTTTGACAAATTTCTAAGTATAGAAAGGTGTGTGTGGGGTAGACTAGGTGGAGCAAAATACAAAGTTTCGACTAATTTCTAAGTATAGAAAGGTGTGTGTGGGGTAGACTAGGTGGAGCAAAATACAAAGTTTCGACTAATTTCTAAGTATAGAAAGGTGTGTGTGGGGTAGACTAGGTGGAGCAAAACACATAGTTTTAACTAATTTCTAAGTATATACAGGTGTGGTGGGGTAGACTAGGTGGAGCAAAATACAAAGTTTCGACTAATTTCTAAGTATAGAAAGGTGTGTGTGGGGTAGACTAGGTGGAGCAAAACACATAGTTTTAACTAATTTCTAAGTATATACAGGTGTGGTGGGGTAGACTAGGTGGAGCAAAATACAAAGTTTCGACTAATTTCTAAGTATAGAAAGGTGTGTGTGGGGTAGACTAGGTGGAGCAAAACACATAGTTTTAACTAATTTCTAAGTATATACAGGTGTGGTGGGGTAGACTAGGTGGAGCAAAACACAAAGTATTGACTAATCTATTCTATTATATCTATTCTATTCTATGACTAATCTATTCTATTTCTATTCTATTCTAATCTCTAAGTATATAAAGGTGTGGGGGTAGACTAGGTGGAGCAAAACACAAAGGCTCTAGTGTTATAATAGAGACACAAACTCACCAGATCTCCCGGTTGAAGGCTGAGCTCGTCGGTTGTTCTCGCGTTGAACTCGTATACGCAACGCCACTTAGGAGCTGCGCTTGCGCCGCTCGCCGTTTCGGGGACTGCTAAAACGCGAAACTTTTTTTGAACATTTTTGTAAAAAAAAAAAGTAGTCCCTTTGCCCGGGCTATTTTAAGAAACTGATGAATCGATTTCGATGGAATTTTCACTTTTTCACGTTAAGGTCGACGGACAGGCGGACGGTCCACTATCGAGGTGAAATACACAAATCAATCAAGATTATATGATATGTAAGCCTATAATATAATGGAGCGAACCTCATTCTGAACCCAGAAGAAGATGCCTTATTCACTCCAACTTTGAAAAGACTCGGGTTATATAAAATTAGGAGCAGTGCGTATTATGAAAGAGTATTTAATGAAAAAGATCGACAACGTAACGTAACAGTTGGTACACACTGGGCGTTCTGAAGCGCGCGCTTGAGAACTATGAAGTTCTTAGAGCGAGTACACATTCGAGCGCTTGGCGTTGCGTTAGTTCCCAAGGCGCTGCGCCTAGTGTGTACCCGGCTCTAAAGGTAGAGCGAAGTATGAAGTGACACTGACCTGTTGCGGCGGCCGCTGGGGCTGCGGGTTCGGGCCACGCGTCCGCCGCCGGCTCTCCCCACGCGTCCTGGGACGTCCCCCAATCGGCCTCTAAACATATTTTAACTCAATTAATTTATATTCGAGACACTTGAGTGGCTAATGAAAGAAAAAAAAACAGAAACAGCGTTCAATCAATAAACTTTCAAAGTGGTAGAGGGCAATATCTGAAATCTGTACAAACTTTGTTTGTTGATTCATTTATAATTTAATATAATTTAATTGAACTCAAATAATGTTCATACTTGTCAAGTGAGTGTTGTATATTGTGATTAATTAAGTAAACCTTTTCCAATAAATAGATAAAGTTTGCCTTTTTATTTTGGCAAAATCCCTTTATATAACTTTTTATAGGAGACTTTAGCCTAATAAAGTGAAGGGGAGCCTAATAAGTGATCCAACAACATGCAATGACTCAACAATGACCCGATAACATGCAATGATCAACAATGACCCAACAACATGGAATGGCCCAACACATGCAACGATCGACAATGACCCAACACATGCAATGACTCAACAATGACCCGATAACATGCAATGATCAACAATGACCCGACAACATGGAATGGCCCAACACATGCAACGATCGACAATGACCCAACACATGCAATGACTCAACAATGACCCAACAATGACTCAACAATGACCCGATAACATGCAATGATCAACAATGACCCAACAACATGGAATGGCCCAACACATGCAACGATCGACAATGACCCAACACATGCAATGACTCAACAATGACCCCAACAACACGCAATGACCCAACACAAGCAATGACTCAACAATGACCCAACAACATGCAATGCTTTCGGTTCATTATAACAACAACATACAATGACTCAACAATGACCCAACAAGACGCAATGACTCAACAATGACTCACCGGCGGCACCCCACGCCGATTCCGCTGGCGCAGTGCTCCTTCTCTCCATGTACTCTTGCCTTCTCTGCTCGTAAAGTTTCCAAACTTGTTCGCATTTCTCGCTCAACTCTGTCACACGCGAGTTCAATTCAGACAACTGACTCTTGTTGCTCTCGAGATCCAATTTTTTCGTTTCCACAATAGCCTTGGCCGCTTCCACCTGGAGGGAAAGACAAATTTGTAACACATTTAATACAAGTGAATATAAACAATAAATATACGGTCAATCGAAATGCTACCTTATCGCGTAGCTGTTTGAGTGTAACCTCCATCATACTGAGCTTCCCATCTTCGCCCGCTCCTTCCGAGGCCTTTGCCTGTAAAACGCCAAGAAATATCAAAACCATGTATACTTACATCAATCTACTACAAGTATGGATTATTTCAGACCAAACTGTTTAGCTAACAAACCACTTTCAAAACCACGATATAACATATTCTAAAAAACATACCTTAGCTTCCAGTTCGGCTTTCTCCTTATTCAAGGCGATCTGTTTAGCGTTCAACTCCTTAACTTTGGCTTTGAGCTGTTGCATTTCAGCCATGCTGGTGTCACGGTCAGATCTGCAAGGATAAAATTCAAAAATTGCAAAACGGTCCATCGCGTCAGTTTAAAAAGAAACCTCTACTTTTGCCGAGAGATCTTAAAGCACCGCGTAACCTATATGCCGCTAGACGGCAAGGTATAACTTATCAAGATTAATCCCTTTACAAACTCACATCACCTCTTTACACACTCGACGTGAGTTACAATGTGATGTGAGTTCCGTTACAAACTCAAGTCATTCTGTTACAAATTCACATCATCGCTTTACAAACTAACATCATCCGTTACAAACTCACCTCATCGAGTTACAAACTCACATCATCCCTTTACAAACACACTTCATTCAGTTACAAACATACCATACCTTTACAAACTCACATCGCCCCTTTACAAACTCACATCAACCCTTTACAAACTCACATTACTCCTTTACAAACTCTCATCATCCGTTACAAACTCACCTCACCTGTTACAAATTCATATTATCCCCTTACAAACTCACTTCGCCCCTTTACAAACTGACATCATCCCTTTACAAACTCTCATCATCCGTTACAAACTCACCTCACCCCGTTACAAACTCACCTCACCTGTTACAAATTCATATCATCCCCTTACAAACTCACATCGCCCCTTTACAAACTCACATCGCCCCTTTACAAACTCACATCATCCCTTTACAAACTAGCCTCATTTTGTTACAAACTCACCTCACCGAGTTACAAACTCACATCATCCCTTTACAAACTCAATTCGCCCGTTTACAAACTCACCTCACGGAGTTGCAAACATACCTCATTCTGTTACAAACTCATCTCATCGAGTTACAAACTCACCTCATTCCGTCTATTGTGCACTTGGCTGCGGCCACAGCGGTCCTAGTCTCCCTGATCTCCTTCGCCAGATTTCCACCTCTGACTGTGACAGAACTCAGCTCAGCTGAGACGGCCTGGCTCTTGGCCTTCAAGGCCAACACCTTGCTCTGCTCTTCGGTGCGCATCGCTTCCAACTCCCTTGTCCTGTGGATACGGACGCCATTTCCTGTCACCTCGGTTCACAACTGTACTCGTCCATGCAAGTATGGAGGGCGGAGGCAAGGAGTACCGACCGACTCATATGTTTTATGTTAAGGTCGATAGACAGGCTGACGGTCCACTTGATGGTAGGTGACTACCGCAAGTAACGCCATAAGTGCTGCAAGTGCACTGCCGACCGTGGAAGGATAAAGGACAAGGGATAACGAAGGGACGGGGTAACAAGGGGTTCTGACATCCCTTTACTCAATCACCGGCACATAAATGATGTTTAAGTCACGGTACTCTTTGGTAAGTGGATGGTTACTATGTTTCGTATAAGAACAAAATAGTTTTCGATCGCAACTGGTTTCGTACAAGACCGAAAAAGTAGTCGATCGTAACTGGTTGCGAAGCTCAGGTTACGTACGCGGCCGAAGCGGACCAAATGACTGCGAAACGCAATGTGCCCCGCCACTACACTTCTCTCCAGTTCAGAGCAGAGCCTTCATGACTTCGTTGCACTTACTTCTTTGTGTTTATGTATGCCTGGTACTTTTCAAGTGCAAATTCTGTTTTGTTCATTTGGCAAGCCAACGGTCTACCTGATGGTAAGTGGCTACCGTCGCCGCCATAGGTGCTGTAATGGGTAATGGGCTCTGGAATCCCTTACTCACTCACCGAAACGCAACAGCACATGTGCTGTTATTTCCTGATGGTCTTTTGGAAGGTTGAGTTGTAAGGGATGGAGTAATGGGCTCTGGCATCCCTTACTCACTCGCCGAAACACAACAGCACATGTGCTGTTATTTCCTGTTGGTCAAAAATCAAAAAATCAAAATCAAAATAATTATTTATTTATCAATTAGGTTTCTACAAGAAACTCTTTTGATCGTCATTATAAATTTAAATTTACCAGGGTTTCGGAAAAAAAACCAAGATGACGATCCTGAGAAGAAACCCCTTTTGGTCTTTTGGAAGGTTGAGCTGTAAGGGATGGGGTAATTGGGCTTTGATATCCCTTACTCGCTGACCGAAACACAACAGCACATAATAATTATGCTATTATTTCACAGTGGTCTTATGTGAGGGGATGGTTACTGCAGCCAGACGACACTTGCCAGACACTATTTGCCAGGTCCAGACATAGTAAGTAAGTAAAGATGTCAAGTGTGGGTAGTCTATACTTAGTAATATTATAAAGAGGAAAGATTTGATTGTTTGTTTGTTTGTATTGAATAGGCTCCGAAACTACTGGACCGATTTGAAAAATTCTTTCGCCTATAGAAAGCTACGTTATCAGCTACGTTACATAGGCTATATTTTACAAAGTTACGCGGACGAAGTCGCGTGCAGCTGCTTGTAAAAAATAATCTGTAAACACCTTTTCTTCTCCCATTCGAGTTGACATTGTCTTTCCATTTCCTTTCTGGCTGCTTCACGCTTCTCCTGAAAAATGTCAAGTCGATCGTGTCAAAGATACGGTCCTTATTTTTAATCATTTTTAACATTGCTTTAAAATTTCTTTTTATATCTTAATCTTTAAAAAATCCCGTGAGATCATCTAACTTAAAATATATATAAAGAATGCGCGACAGAAATATATAAGTCGAAAAAGAAACTTGAAATCTATTTGTAAAAAAGGCTTCATAATATCTATATAAATATTATATTTATATAGACATTATGAAGAAAAAAATTTGTATTTTTGAAAAATTAATCTGTGGCGTTGCTTATGTTATAGGCGACGGTAGCCACATACCACCAAGTGTACCGTCGCGTCGGCCTGTCTACTTTAACATAAAAAAAAAAAGGAAAAACTTTAGTAATATCTTATCCAATACAATAAGCTAAGTTGGAGCAACCACAGACCAGACCAACTTATCTATAGTAATATTATAAGGACAGAAGATTTAATTAAACTCAAAAACTTATGTGGACCGACTTTAAATTCCTTCACCTATAATACACCTATTTTAATGGACGAATCTTGATTGAACATTTTTTCCCAATGGTTACACCAATCGAAGATCTCACCTGTTCCTCCTTCTGCTTTCGCAGCATCTCCTCTTGCTCCTTCTTCTGGGCCTCTAGACGTATCTTCTCCTTCTTCTCGGCTTCCTCGCGCTCTTTGCGCTCCCTTTCCGCCTTAAAAAGTTGCAATATCGACGGCTCTTAATAATTTTATTACAATTATTGTTAACGTCTGCCATTTATGTCGACTTGAAGTTAATTAATTTAAGCGAAAAATATAGTATAGCAGTACTCTGTGGCGTTCCAGGAGACCTTACATGTGTGCCTTTGGGTTTTGTCGAGTGAGTAAGATATGTCAGAGCACATTCTAAATGTATTCCTAAGATAGAACAGTTTGTATTGGATGAGATTTTTTTTTTTTTATAATACTAATATATTTACCTCTTCCTCCTGATTGCATGGAGAAAAAAAAAAAAAAAAAAAAATTAAAAAACAATTATATTTAAACTCTTCAAGTAGCCAGATATTAATATAATCATTGATACTAAACTAATCCAAAACTAATATTATAAATGTGAAAGTAACACTGTCTGTGTGTTACCCTTTCACGCCTTAACTAATAGACCGATCATCGTGAAATTTTTTATACACGTTGTCGGGAATACTGTAAAGGACATAGGGCACCTTTCGTCTAATATAAACACATGAAATATATTATAAATAAATAAAAGAGATACCTTCTCTCTCATGTGAGCATCGGCCAACTGGGAGCGTCTCCTCTCCAACTCCGCTTGGCCTCGGGCCATGTTCTCTCTCCTTCTCTCCTCGTACGACTTGGCACTGGACGTGCTTGTCACCGATTCTCTCCTGATGAACGTTCACAGTTCAATTCCGTATCAAAATTCATCATCATCAGTACAGTTGTCCTATAGGAGTCCATAAACGACGCCTTGGCCCGACTTGGACCGACTAACGACGTGGCACGTGTTTGGCACGTTACTTTACATACAATTTGTATGAAGATGTTTATATTACACCGTGCGTCATCCGGGCCCGGTTGACGCCGCGTCCGGGCGCCAAACGCGTGCCCAGTCCGGGCCACGTCCGAGGCACGGCCCGGTCACGCCACGGTCTAATATAAATCATCCCTTAAATGGGCCCTCGAAAATGTTAAAATAGTTGCGTAGTCTCCTTTTTGTAGCGGCCAGTTTATCTATTCATTTGTTATGTTATATATTATTATTTTTTTATTTTTCTTTATTTATTTATTTAGATTTCATACAGCCATTATTATATTATCTTCATATATCATCATCATCATCATCAATACTAATAATAAATCTGTAGGGGTCGGTGATGGAGTAATTTACTTTGTTTTCAGAAATATTGTGTATATAGACTCTATACATGATACTGAAACTAAATTGACCATTTTTAGAATTGTTTTCTGTATGTTTGTATGTATGTTCCTCCATAAATCTTAAACGAATTAACGGATTTTCATGAAACTTGGTAGATAAACATTTAGAAATACGGGACACGTGATAGGCTGTTTTTTTATCTTTTTTAACGCGGACGAAGTCGCGGGCAACAGCTAGTTATGTGCATATATAAATTATATACAATTAGGCCTAAAGAATCATGACATTACAATATTAATATTTATCCGCTAAGTCACGCGTGTGGCATCGGTCGCCGGCGCACGGTTCACCGGCTCACCGGCGCGGCGTCCGTTTGAAGCTAGTAAACGCTGTGTCACGCGTGTGTGCCGATATCAATCATGTGGAATTTACCTATTACGCGCGCGAGTCAGCGTTGCACTATTGGAGTGGAACAACGTAAGCGCGCGTAAGAGCGGCGCGGGTGAATTATAGCGCTCTGTGAACATAATCCTATTTCGTGACCCCGACGCTACCCGCGTCACTTAGCGGAGGGCGTTATACCTGAAAGTGGGTGGTATCAGCTCCGGTGGTAACTTGGCTGGTACGGCTTCACCTTGGGTGGCTTTCTCGCACAGGTACATGGCCAGCACGAATTCCTCGCAGCCTATATATTTAAAAGGATTTTTTCAAAAACATTCATCTCAGTCTTTGGAGTCCACTGCTGGAAATAGGCGTTCCCCGTAATTTTTCCATGATAGAGTCAACTTTTTAAATGAGCCACCCCTTTACAGAAGACCACCGCGAAATAACAGCATATGTGCTGTTGTGTTTCAAGTGAGTGAGTAAGGGATGCCAAAGCCCATTACCCCCTTCCTTATCTCCAATCATTCTATGGTCGGCAGCTCACATGCATTGCCTATGACGCTCTTGTGTTATAGGTGACGACGGTAGCCACTTACCATCAAGTGGATTCAGTTTTTGCGTTGGGGAAAAAAGGGCACATTATTAAAGATTTATACCCGCTTTTGCTTTGGGGGAAAAAATGCACATTATTAAAGACATTTCAGATTTTGCTTTGGGGAAAAAAGGGCACATTATTAAAGACTTAAACCAGTTTTTGCTTTGGGGAAAAAAGGGCACATTATTAAAGACTTATACCAGTTTTTGCTTTGGGGAAAAAAGGGCACATTACTAAAGACTTATACCAGTTTTTGCTTTGGGGAAAAAAGGGCACATTATTAAAGACTTGTACCCGTTTTTGCTTTGAGGGAAAAAAGGGCACATTACTAAAGACTTATTCCAGTTTTTGCTTTGGGGAAAAAAAGGCACATTACTAAACACTTATACCCGTTTTTGCTTTGGGGAAAAAAGGGCACATTATAAAGACTTAAACCAGTTTTTGCTTTGGGGGAAAAAGGCACATTATTAAAGACATTTCAGTATTTGCTTTGGGGGAAAAAAAGGCACATTATTAAAGACTTATATCCATTCTTGCTTTGGGGAGAAAAAAGGCGAGTCCATACCTAACTTTCCATCCGAATCCAAGTCTGCCAATGCCCATATCTGTGCCAGAGCCGCTTGTGGCAGACGAGATTGGAGCATTATGGACCTCGCTTGGGCGCCAGAAACTGCGCCGCTCTTCGCTCTGTCTGTCACGTTGAACAACTGAGTGTACCTAGAGCCAACCGACAGTTTATTGATTAGTAGCTTTTGCACGCGACTTTGTCCGCCTAACTTTATAAAATATAGGCTACATGTTACTCGCTGATAATGTAGCTGTCTATAGGTGAAAGAGTTTCTAAAAGTGGTCCACTAATTATATTAAACTAGCTGATGCCCGCGACTTCGTCCGCTTTCTCTATAGCCTATATATCCAACAAAAAAAGAATTTTTCAATTCGAACCATTAGTTCCTGAGATTAGCGCGTACAAACAAACAAACAAACAAACTTATATACTAATATATAAATTTACTAGCTGTTGCACGCTACTTCGTCCGCGTAACTTTATGTTATGTGTTTTAGAAGTTATGTGAAAAAGATAAGTACGGAAGGATAATTCTTACTACCTGTTGTCCTATTACCCGTTTTCCCGTAGGAATGAAGCATTTTTCCGCTGTAAAAAGTAGCCTATGTTCATCACGGATAATGTCGGCTTATAATGGTAAAAGAATTTCTCAAATCGGTCCACTAGTTTCGGAGCCTATTCAATACAAACAAACAAACAAACAATCAAATCTTTCCTCTTTATAATATTAGTATAGATTAAAAACTAATTGTAGAATAAATAATATTAACACTAATAATATTAATTACTCACTTGAGCTTTTGGGGTTGGGGTATTCCCCACTCGGCCGTAGGGGGAGGGCTGACTACCCCCATTGGCATTTCTGTCGGACTCGCCACGAGAGAACCTGTAAAAAAACATTGTCAGTCTTCACAAACATACACACACTTCATTCTTTTTCCCATACCTAAAGTGCCCAATGTGCCTAAAGAAGTTTACGTCTATATCAATTTATTATAATAAATTAGTTAACATTTGTAATTTTAAAAATTGTTCAGTTCGAGAAGCAAGAAAAAAAATCACAATGACATTAATGAGATGGTCGTTTGATGAAATAGAAAAATTTACAAAAATTATTAAATATAATATTTTCAAATTTTAAATGTCATTCATACACACATTTTCACCACACACACACACACACATACATTACTCACACAAATTCATAGTTTCTTTATCATTATATTTGTCAATTAATCCTACTGTTTGTTTGTTTATTTCTTTTGTACATAATTATAACAATTATTGTTTTAATTTTATTTGTAACTGATTAGTATTTAAAATTTATTTATTAATTGTTTACTTCGCCCGTAGGACAGGCAGAGCCTAGTATAGAAATCTGTTAAAAAAATAAGTTATATCTAAATAAATTCTTTCTTTCTTATATGAAAATAAAAAACTAAGTAATATACACCTCAAGTGGATAAAAATATACAAGAAACCTCACCCGGTTTCGAGTGTTCCTCGCTTCTAACTGGAGCTATAGGCGTCGAGGTGACCGGTTGACACGGAATCGAACCTGCCACCGCGTCTATGGCTTTCGGTGGACTGTTTAGTAACGATGCTACCGTAGTACCGGTCGGCACAATCGGTTGGGACGCAGGCACCAACGGTGTCGATCCCATCAGTGGTTGTAAAGTTTGATTTACGGACTGCGGCGGGGACGGAATCAACGGTGGGGTAGCGCCGACTAGGGGCTGATTCGTTGGGGCAACAATCCCCCCGTTAGACGGCACTGCCCCTATCAAGTTGCCTATTTGCGGGGGGCTTCCGGCGGTCAGAACCGGTTGGACTGTAGACGGTTTTACCCCAGAGATCAGGTCCGGTACGGCGGGTTTGGATGGGGGCAAGATTGGGGTAGAGGAAATGGGTTGACTCATGATCGGTGGGGTTGAGAAGTCGGCTAGAAGCGATTGGTTCGTGGGTTGCATTGGCAGACCGGATATCAGGGGCTGTTGGGGAATTTGAGGAGGCATTGTGGGCATAGGAGGAATCGGTGGCTTAGCTGGTGGTGTTATTTGTTTTTGTTGTCCTGGAAAAAATATATGATTAATAATATCTCAACGAATTAATAAACGTTATAAAAAACACTAAGCCTCTAAGCACACTCTGAAATACATACCTGTTGGATTCAGGGAAGCCAAAAGGGACTGGGGCAAAGTTTTCGGTATTTCTACACCGTGTAGTTTCAAGTTGATAATCTGTGAGAGAATAGAATAGAATAAAATAATCTGTAACAGTATTAAAAAGCTCAAAAACTAGTGGACCGATTTTAAAAATTCTTTCGCCTATAGAAAGCTACGTTTTATCCGCAAGTAACATAGGCTACATTAAATAACTAGCTGTTGCAGGCGACTTCGTCCGCGTAACTTTATAAAATATAATACATTCGTGTCTGTGAAACCCACATGGAAATACACATACAAAATTTCAACCCAATCGGTCAAGCCGTTTAGTAGTTGACATGCCAACAGCAGCGCCACCTACCGGGTCCAAATGTATTTTTAACTAATCCAGGAAACCATAGAAATAGCCATATAAAATTTCAACCCAATCGGTTCAGCCGTTTAGCAGTTATGTGGAAAAAGATAAGTACGGAAGGATAATAATTCTTACTACCCGTTGTCCTATTACCAGTTTTCCCGTAGGAATGAAGCATTTTTCCGCTGTAAAAAGTAGCCTATGTTCATCACGAATAATGTCGGCTTCTAATGGTAAAAGAGTTTTTCAAATCGGTCCAGTAGTTTCAGAGCCTATTCTATACAAACAAACAAATCTTTCCTCTTTATAATATTACTATAGATAATAAAGCTGGTTATTTATAAATTATTTACCTTGCAAGCAATGGAAAACTCCTTTAGATCCAATTTTCCATCTGCATCCGTATCAGCCAGGGACCATATCTGACCGAGAATTGGTGGAGGCAGTTGCGACTGAAAATAAAAATTACACATTTGACTCGGGTTATTATATAGAGAGAAAAATATCTATATATATAGAGTAAAATATCTAACCTGCAGCATGAACCTCTTCGCTTGTTCTCCAGTCAAAGCACCGTTTATTGGTCCAAGATTACGGAAGTGTTCGGCGAACTTTGCGTGCTCGTGGGGCTGTATCAACCACGGGTCCGCAGACATCCTGACGACTGTCACATAAGATATTAAGAGTAGTGGCGCGGCACACTGCGTTTCACGGTCATTTGGGAATATCGTCTGATGGCAGTAATTACCCTCTTACAGATAGGGTTACCATATCTCCGGATTTGTCCTGAGATTTCAGGATTTTTAGGCTACTAACAGGATTGCGGCCGGATTTCGGAAATCTCAGTATTTTTCGATTTTCAATATAATACAGTAAATTTTTTTAGATTTTTTTATTAGAAAATTTCAATCAACCATTTCAATCAAACAAAAACATAATCTCCTTGGTATAGTAACACAAATCAATGTAATTAACATAAAATAATTCTCCTTCTTTGGATTTTAAAATCAACTTTCATATTAAGTGATTTGCAAAAATAATAAATACTTTATTATTTTTGCAAATCATTTTTGCAATTTGCAAAAATAATAAATACTTTATTATTTTCGCAAATCACTAAAATTATTACAATATGAAGTCATTTGACACCTCAAGCGCAACTCATAATAGTAAATACCTATAAGTTAAAATTATAGTTCTAGTTTAAATTATGACTATTATGTGATTTTTTTGAAATTTATACTTCTACGAGATTATGTATCGAAAGTACGAGATTGTTGGCATTTCTGGTACGAGAAAAAAAGCCTGGCAGCCCTGAATTGAATGTGTCGTCATAGGGCCTAAACCCTTATTCTACTTACATAATGCAGCACCTATGGCGTGTGGTCACGCTAATAAGCAACGGTAGCCACATACCATAAAGCAAGGAACTAGCGTATACTAGCGAACTAGCATATACTCTCTAGCGTGAGCCATAAAGTCAACCATCAATAGTGAGTCAGTAAGGCATAATTAAGCCATTCCCCTTATCCCTAATCCCATGGTCGGCTGTGCACGTACAGCTGCTGTATTATTGGCGACGGTAGCCACCCACAATCAAGTGGACCGTCAGTTTGTCTGTTGGCCTTATAATGTAATAAAATATAAGCTTTAATTTTGGTGTCTACCTTGTACTTTTACGACGTTAGCATTTAAATATTTTCAAAAGTTAAAATGGTAACTTGAATAGACAAGTTAGCGAGCCTACTAAATCAATAAAACTAATATTATTGTAAAATATTAAAGAAAAAACATTAAAATTAAGTTTTTTTTACTTTTATTTATTTAAAGTACAATAACTTTGTTAACACTTACATTCAATGTGAGCAGTTTAAATAGTAGGAATTAAATAAATTGTTAATACGCCCCTTTTAGAATAATAAAAGCGCACGCAAACTACACTGAATTTGATTTGATAATAAAATTATATTCTCCGCAGTCGCAGCAGCGCGAAGTAATAAAATAATTTTATTGATCACTTGAAAAAGATCACAGACTATATTTATAGCCATGGTTTGTACGTAGAGCAAGTAAATTTGTTTCAAAAACTCATGGGATGAAGCAGATACATACTTTGATACATACCAAATATACCAATTCCCAATACCTTTATAGTGACTGCATACGTTAGTACTCGTTAGTAAGTATCTAATCTACTATTTATTTAGTTAGTGGTGGCTGCGGATGGCTGCGGTGTTATTCCTTGGACCTTGACGTATTATTGTAACACCACACCGAATTTTTCTTATTATTACAATCCTACGACCTAGTTAAACTAAATTTCTTACTAAAAATAAAATCATTGAAATATATCCTATTTTTCTAAACAAAAATATAGAGTAAAGTCACAAACTAAATAGTAGATACTATTTACCACTATTTACCAAAGAAATTTAGTTATTATTCTATACTATTTACTATAAACGAGAGTAACAGCTGATATTATTTTGTTTTGACATTGACATTGACAATTTGACATTGAGAACTTTTATCATTTGTTATTTATTATCAAATCAAATCAATCATATTTAATTCTCTTGCAAGTTCCACCATCACATCAATTCTATTTATTATTAAAATCACAACACAAGCTATTAATTGGGGATTTATTGTCTAAAATGACTAAAATCGCTGACAACATCAACCCGAACGTTTATGAAAAGGAATCCGACCGTGCATTGACTTCAGCGGACCACGATGAAGATGTTGTTGACGAATTCGATGAACGTGAAATATTCGATCTAATACGCAATATTAACGACCCAGAGCATCCGTTGACTTTGGAGGAGCTGAGGGTCGTTGAGGAGGGGAATATAACCGTGAATAA
Source organism: Synanthedon vespiformis (assembly GCA_918317495.1). Lineage (NCBI taxonomy): Eukaryota > Metazoa > Arthropoda > Insecta > Lepidoptera > Sesiidae > Synanthedon > Synanthedon vespiformis. The sequence continues at coordinate 3,167,005 of OU906975.1, read as the reverse complement.
TAAGGACAGCAGCGTACACGTCACTTTTACGCCAACTATACCACATTGCAGTATGGCTACGTTGATAGGTTAGTATTTTTTGTGAAAATATTACTTAAATGTGCACTTACTTAACGACTAATTGACCCACCTAATCCTTTATAATACTACTATGATCGGCAATACATTAGCAGCCCTGGTGTTGCCACTTGCCACAGATAACTTGCCTCTAGACACTTGCCAAGTGGCCAGTAACATTTTGCTGCTTATATAAAACTAACTGTTGCACGCGACTTCGCCCGCGTAACTTGTGGATTTTTGAGTATGTGTTTTGATTAAATTTCCTCTTCCTTCCAGGATTATCAATCAGGGTACAGTTGCTGAGAGCGTTACCTACCCGTTTCAAAGTGACAGTGGAAGTGACGGAAGGTTCGCACGCTTCAGAACACGCAGTGAACAAGCAGTTGGCCGATAAGGAGAGAGTCAGGGCTGCATTGGAAAATGCCAATCTCTTGCAGATCATTGACCAGTGCGTTGCCGGAGGGTAAATTTTGTTGTAAGGGTTTGTTAGGGGCGGCGGGACCGTACCCTGTGATCTGGGGTCAATAAGAATCCTCTGCCTCTGCAAATCTAAGTATCATGTGATCAGTCCTAGGAGTATGAGCAGATTTGTGGTCCTTTATAATATGAATTTAAATAACTAACATTGTAAAACTTGTGCAGACATAGCTTTCATCTAAAAGTATATAAAATTAGCTTTTGCACGCGACTTGGTCCGCGTAACTTCATAAAACGTAGCCTATGTTACTGACTGGTAATGTAGCTTTCTACAGGTGAAAAATTTTTTAAAATCTGTCCACTAGTTTGAGTTTATTCATACAAATCTTGCGTCCTTATAATATTAGTATAGATTTAATCATAATATAAAAATTATAATTATGATGGTAGATTGTAAGATAAAATAATATAAAAACACTTAAAATAATTACCTATATAATTAGTTTTTTTTGTGATAAAATTTGTTATCAAATACCAAAAAAATGTATACCTAATGAAAATATATTTTTTGTGGTTTCAATTATTATTGTTTCCGGCTTTGGTTTGATTTTTTGATGTCTTTGTACGACTCTTGGTTCTGAAAAATTAAAATTAAAGAAAATAAATCGTCATGTATGTATTGGCTTATAAATTATTGTATGTACAGTCGGCCGCATAAGTCGATTAACACATTCAAAAGTGTAAAACAACTGAACACTCAACACGCCATAAGTCGTTGTCACGACTACAGAACAAAATAAACTTCACGTACAAACGATTGTAAAAAGCTTCAGTAAGTAAGTAATTAAATAAGTAAGTTGAGTGTTCAGTTGTTTTGTACTTTTGAATGTGTTAATTGACTTATGCGGCCGACTGTATGTCGTGCCCGCGACTTTGTCCACGTTGAATGATGAGAGGTACCCTACTCACGCTAGAAACATCAAGCTGCAGAGATTTGGTATTATGCAATGAATGCAAAAAGTTTTAGAAGAAAACCAACTGCGCTATTGTGTGGAGAATAGTTTCATATGTTATTATTTATAACTGGTGGTCCAATTGGTGCGGGGACTCAGTTTGTAACGCCTGCGGCCTGCGGCTTGTAATAGCCAGTTTCGATCACACTTTATTAACAATGGGAAATATACTAGTTCGAACAGCACAGAGTATTTTTTTTTACTTTTATATTTCAATAGCCGCACCGTCCGAATTCTATTTCAGTTTCAGTGAAACTGAAGCGCTTATCACACTATTCAATTTGAACGTATCCAATTTAGGAAATCGAAAAGTGTGATCGCAGTAAGAACGGATTGGATTCAATTTAGAGTTTAACCATTTTCAACTCTATATCTTCGATTTAGAAATCAATTTAGCGTAATGTGATCACGAGCTCACTACTTGAATCGTTCAAATTGAATAGTCTTTAGTACGAAGGAGGAAAGCAAAAACAAAAATTACACCTAACAAAAATTAAAAACACTTAAAATGATTTTAAGTTTTTATTTGTGATAAAATTTGTTATAAAATACCAAAAAAATTTATAATGAAAATATATTTTTTGCGGTTATTCAATTGTTTCCGGCTTTTGTTTGATTTTTGATGTCTTCGTACGACTCTTGGTTCTGAAAAATAAAAATTAGAATTAAAGAAAATAAATAAATAAATAAATCGTCATCAAGATTCCAAAGTATTCACTTTTATAGGATTGTTTTATGCTTAAGCAATTTTGACAGCTTAAGGTCACACTAGTCAACTTTTCCTCCATACAAACGTAGAATGTTAATTACTCCGATGTTTTACGATTAATTTACAAAAGTAAGCATGATACCAATTTATCTTGTCGTTAATTAGGTTCCTTGTTATACAAACTTTAAAAAAAAATACAAATTTAAAAGATATGATCATTGAAACATCCATATTTTAACACAAGTTTTAATGCAACTTTGAGGTTGAATAGGTCACTCTAGTGCACAAAAACTCCAAAATACTTTGCCTACAAACATTGATTAGTTATTCAAGAGTTCAAATAACTTTACACGAAATAGATATGTGCAGTAGTTTTGTCAAAAAGAGTTTTTTCCCAAGGATCCGTTTTTGTTTCGTTTTGTGCACATGTTTGGTGTGATGATCCAGTCATTTTAGTAAGAATGTAGGAATTTAAGATACCCAGCTATAAACTCGTATAAAGGAGGATGGGCAAATTGGCCTAATGACCAATAAGGACGAGTCATATGTCACTGGATAGCTTATTCTAAGTTCTAAAACTTTTACTATGGCAGGTAATCCCAAATCTCTGTGTGAAAAAAGTTATCGCTGCATAAAAATGGATTAATGAGTAGAAACGTTACTATGTAACTTTTTTGATGCCGAGTTCCTATATCGCTTTAGACTATGAAGGTCTTCTTACATATTAAACGCTATTAATGAAAGAATATACATGGCAAATCAATTATATAATTATGTAAGTGACAACAACCTCAACAGACAAAGGGTTGCATTCAGGGCTATGGATGCAAATCAAGAACTAGACTTTCCGCGTTTAACAGAAAATGATGTGAAGCTATTTTCATTAGGATCGTATCAATTAAAATTAGCGAAATCTTATTGTGCCGAACATTTGCAGAATGGTCTGTATATTATTGAATTGTTCAGAGATAACGTTCATGAGGCATTGGAACAATATAATATGCCTCAAAATTGTTCACTGCTTAGAGGTCGTATCCAATCGCGTCACGTAAGAGCGAGATCTTATTTGTGTTATATTTTGATTAATAATAATGCCATTGGCATACGGAAGATAGCACAATATTACTGCACTTGTTTGACAGGGCGTCGCACTATTGGGAGTTGTGCACATGTAGTATCTATAGTTTGGTACCTTGGTGCAGGAAGACACGAATTATTTATTCCTCCAGCTGGGCACTTAACACAGCTCATAATTGATGAACCTTTTGCTTGAAAAATAGTGGTCATTATTGGATGGTATATCGATATATAGGTAGTTGTTTTCTCATGTTTATTTATATGATAACACGTTTAAAAACCGTTGTACAGAACAAAAACCCTATAACAGTAAAAAAATACTTATTGATGGAATGTTTTTATTTTGCCATAACTTTTTTCACACAGCGATTTAAGATTTCCCGCCATACAAAAATTTGTAGAATATGAAAAAACCTTTCAAATGACATATGGCTTGTCGTTATTGGTTTTTAGGCCAGTGTCCATACAAAACTGCCCATCCTCCTTTGTATTTTGAATTTTTGACATTCTAAAAGTCCTCTCAAAACCTACATATGGTGGGGTGTCCGCGTCTATTTAAAATCAAAGGTATTTTTTTTGCAAATATCTCGTTTCCTATGGTTTTCCTATGATTTATAATAAAATGTCTGGCGAAATAGACATTTTTTTTTTTTTTATCCGCAATCAATCAATAACTATAATCGGATCTGTTATTTATATTAATATACATATAATAGACATGAAAATAAAGTGTCGGATAAAACGACTCTGGCGGCTATAGGTTAATACACTTACAGTCCACATATCCTCATCCCAATCCGAGAACAGCTTCTTGAAGACGCCCGGCTCTTGTCCCTGTTTCACAGAAACCACAATCGCCGACTCTACTGTGCGGTCCAAGCCGTCATCTTTTATGTATGCCTGTTAAAAAGATGTCCAATTAAATAAATATATATCTTCAGACACATTCTAAACGGCACCATCTAGTTCCACACTAAGCAACTTAACTAACTAAGCGCCTCTTTCACCATCTGTCAAGTAGGCTAACTGTCCTTTAAAGTCACCGGTAATCGGGGATAATCTGGGGCCCTAGCCAAGAGCACAATGCAAACGGGAGCGTTGCGTATATTTACGAAACGATAGAAAATAAAGCCCGGTGATTGGTTTATTTATTTGTATTTATTTACATAAGACTCACCAACATTTGCTCACACATATACACATACACAACCAACCACTTAACAAGAAAACTATACAAACATGTGTGGCAACCAATAACGGGTGAATACCACTTCTAAAGACAATAATTTTAGACACATAATATAAAAGAAAACATACTTATATAGAAAGTTAAAAGAAAAAAAAACAAATATTAGTAGAAAAAAAAAAGTAAACAAAAAGAAAATAACTAGAAAGTAAACAAGAAAAATATTTTATTAACTATTAATTTCATGAACTTGTTGTTGGTTGTAACGCCCACATAAAATTTTGACCAATCACCGGGCTCTATTTTCTATCATTTCGTAAATATACGCAACGCTCCCGTTTGCATTGTGCTCTTGGCTAGGGCCCCTGGTATACTTTTGTTTTTACGGTAAAGGTCCCAAACATTGAAAAGTAATCCTAATATTGTGTGCCAGCACTAATATCGAATTTACCTGAATTATTTCTGCTCGAGCCTTCTTAACGCGTTCAGGAATATTGCTCCCTTGCCATAAATACAATTCTTCGCCGGTGTCAAGGATGTAGGCTCCATCGTCTGACAGATCCTAAAATAAAATATAATATAATATGATAAGTATGCAGGTACCTAAACTATATAACCCTCCATAACGATTCTATGTATAAAAAGTAGTCCCAGAATGTATACCAGTAAATTAAGATGGCGCTAGTGTAGCATTTAGGAGTAAATTAGACAAAGACACATCCATAGATAGAAGATATGCTACACTAGCGCCATTGTGGCCACTTTTGGAACCTTTATTTAATTGTTGGAGAGGACCATTTTTTCAATTTAATTGCCATAGGCACTCATTACCTCTACCCTCCATAATACCTGTATATGTATATAAGTATTACCTGCTGGCTGAATTCTGGCAGCTCCTCAAACTTGATCTTTCCAGTGACAGTGACAGCTGTCAGAGTGCGCCGCGCCGTGACACGCCTGTTGACAGCCAAACGCCACCCTGACGCGTCTTCTTTCTCTTCGGCGACTCCACCTATGTGCGAGTAATTTATTTTTGTTCGAATGGCCAGGCCAGTAGCATAGATAAATGATTGGTCTCTCTGCGCTCAACTAGAAACGGCCCTATCTAAATATAACACAAGCACAAGTGCTGCTTCTTTTTTTTTTTTTTTTTTTTTTTATTTATATAATACGGACAGCCAACGTAATAGTGTGCATATGAAACTCAGAAAAGATTGCATATCAAAGTCCAGCTTACACATATCACAATTATAGGCTACCACAACATGCATAATAATTAAATCTTGGAAACTACATAATAATCAAATTTAAGGCAATATCAGTTAAACACAAAATGAAAAAAAAAAAAAAAAAAAAAAAAAAAAGAAAAAAAAAAAAATATATACAAACAAACAAACAAACTACACTTACATTTAAAAAAGAATAAACACAAAAAACACAAAAAAGAAAATGATAGAAGTTGGGACGGCCTCCAAGAATAGTCAACAAAAGCAAATTAAATAAGTTAGTAAGCAGCATTTTATATGTATTTAGATATATAATAAGTTATAATTTTGTTTTTAAATTTCCGCGAACTATCGTTAAAGACATCGAGTGCCATGTCCTTGGCTACTACGTTATATAATTTAGTAATTCTATTAATCGGTGCAGATACACCCAAATTGGAGTGTATCATATTTGGCTTGAAAGGCACATAGTTCTTTGGTCTAAAGTTATGTCTAGGAATTGCGAAATTAATCTTGCCAACAAGGTCCATCGAATCTATTTCGTTATTTATAATTTTGAATAGGAAGCACAGGTCCAACATATTTCTTCGATCAGATAGTGTTAGGGTTTTGTATCTTTTAAGCTGTTGACAGTAGGACCTATGCTCCTTTAGCGTGTTTTCTCGAAAGCTTACGCTACGCAGAAACCTTTTTTGCACTCTCTCAATGCGTTCCGAGTGAACTTTGTAGCAAGGATTCCATGCTGTGACACCATATTCAAGAATACTTCTAGTGAGTGAGTAGTACAGGGTCAACAGACTTATGTGATTCTTAAAGCCTTTAGTAGTACGCAGTATGAGACGGTTTGTCCTGTATGCACTCTTAACAATGTTATCGAAATGTTCAAGAAACGTAAGTTTACTGTCAACTGTTACCCCCAAGTCTCTAATGTGAGCCTTTTTAGTCAATATATCATCATCAATGTGATATCTATAGTCAATGCTGTTAGTTTGACTCTTTCTAGTGAATGAGACAGCAAAGCATTTGCCGATATTTAATGACATCTTATTTAAGTCACACCAATGCACTAACCTATCAAGATCTTCCTGTAGCAGAAGGGCATCCTCGTCATTATCAATAATTCGATATATCTTTAAGTCATCCGCATATAACAAGAAATTACTATAGTGAAAGCAGTCCGCTATGTCATTTATAAAAACGTCAAAAAGGATAGGACCAAGTCGAGAGCCCTGAGGAACACCCGTCTCCGCAGTAAACTCACGAGATTCATAACCACCAACCACCACTTTCAGTTTCCTATTCTTCAAGTAAGATTTTAACCAGTTCAGGAGACCTATGTCAAGACCATATTTTTGTAGTTTTAAAAGCAGCAAAGAATGATCGACCAGGTCGAACGCTTTAGAAAAGTCTGTGTAAATGGTGTCTACTTGTTTCTTATTGTCAATACTTTCAGATAAATCGTTAACGTACAAAGCCAAGTTCGTCACTGTCGACCTCCTTGCCAGAAATCCATGTTGGTTGGAAACAAATTTTTGCTTCATATGCCAAACAATAACTGGGCAGATTACAGATTCAAAGACCTTTGCAAATACAGAGAGTATACAAATGGGTCTGTATTTGGCTATACTGTTTCTATCGCCATCTTTAAACACCGGTACAATTCTGGATTCTTTCCAACAGGTTGGGAATATGCCCTCCCCAAACGATCTGTTAAATATTAAGGTTAATGGGGCAGCTAGTCTCGAAGCACACTTCTTTACAAATATAGGATGAATATTGTCCGGGCCAGCACCCTTGTTAATATCGATGCGCTTTAGGCTTGACTCTATCTGTTCTTCGTTGAATGAAATTGTAACATCAGTAGGCAGTGCGCAAACAGCTTCGATCGAGTCCGATGTGGTCGAGGTTTTTCCATATATGCCCTTAAAGTATTCTGCGAAGCCATTGCAGATCTCACCATCAGCAAATAGTTTACCGTCAAAAGTCATAATAGCTGGGTAGTCGGGCCTACTATCACGAATCTGCTTTATGTAAGTCCAAAAAAATTTAGGATTGGTGCGGACATTATTTTCAATCGAATTTAGATATTTTTTATAACATATATTTATTAGTTTGGCACAGTCGTTCTTTATTGAGTTATACATATGTTCATCCATTGGATTTTTATATTTTTTAAAAAGAAGTCTATATTTATTTTTAGTCTTAAGGTTCTTTATAAGTTTGGTCGAATACCACACAGGATAACCCCTCCGTTTTGCTCTTGTTTTGGGTATCAAATTATCTATAACACTGTTAAGTTTTTGATAGAAGTTCCGTATCATGTCATTAACATCGTTGCATATCTCGAGTTCCTGCACCCAATCAATATCATCCAGTGCATTACAAATTAGGTCATAATCAGCCTTAAACCAGCTTGGCCTAATATTAGGAAGCGGCTGAAATTGTTTCTCCCGTGAGCGTTTCAGCAGGATTTCCAAAGGCGGGTGATGGTTATCTACAACGCTCAACGGATCTCCACAGACGGCCACATTCACGTCCTTGGTATTGCTGTAAAATATTAGATCCAATAGTCTCCCATACACGTTGCGAATACCGTTAAGTTGAAGCAGATTTGATTCGTACATCCAATCCATAATGCAGTTACGGAATCGATTATCGTATCTAGTTGGCACCACATAGTCACCTGAGGTGCTATCGCCACTGCAACACCAGTCAATACATGCAAGGTTGAAGTCTCCTACTATGATTGCATCAGGATATCCCAGCAGTAAATCACTCGCGATTTCTGTAAAGGATTGTAGCGTTTCAAACTTTATGGGGGAGGGTAAATATACTCCGCAGATTGCAATGTTATTATTATTTAGGCTATCTCCTAACACGACATTCACCCATACCTGCTCAAAACCGGTAGCATGGGCTATTGAGGATATATCTATACGGTGGCATTTGAGTCGTTTGTGCACTGCTATAAGGACACCACCCCCATCGATTTTTCCATTTGACGCAGAAATGTCACGATCCTCTCTGAAGACCCGATATCTATCATCAATAAATTCTCCATCCATTACATCGTCGCGAAGCCAGGTCTCTACCAATATAATAATGTCATAGTCGCTACTCAGTATATTTTTAAGTATCTTATGTGTTTTAGTTCTCATACCGCGCATGTTCTGATAATATATATTTAAATTCTTCGAAGCCATCACAACCAGCAACAACCAAATATAACACTCTTAACCTAACTATCTAATATAATTACTTAACCTAAGATATATACTAAGATTATTACACGTTTAAAATGAATTAAATTATTTAAGAGAGTCAATATCACTTTTGGATCGAATCACTTTGTATTCAGAATTGTCTGTTTTTCGCAGTAGTATACGACCGTTCCTAATTAACACATATTTATATCCTAGGCCCTTCGCCTTGAGTCTAGCCTCAGCGTGAAGTTTTTTCAAATCAGCAGGTAAATGTTCAACCACGTAAATTGCAGAATTCTGGCCATCTAAGCCAGCGTGTTTGGTATTGAGTTTATTATTTTTATTGGTTTTATTGAAACGAAGAACCCCAGCCAGGAAATTGTCCCTCACAAGCGGACTGGAGAATTTCACTACAACAGATTTAGGCCGGATGCTCTTTGGGTTCATTTTAGCGACCCTGGTGCAATGATGAATCTGATCCTCATTGATTTTGCTACCTGTGCTTTTGCCAATTTGAAGTACTATTTTCTTTAGATTTTCAGACTTACGCTCAGGTAGACACTGAATTTCGACGTTCGATGACCTGGAGTACTGTTCTAGGCTAGTTACTTTATTTTTAAGGTCATTAACAGTTTCCGTGAGAACAGTATTCTCCTTTTGTAGCGTTTTCATTCTGTTCTGAGTTTCGCTTAAAACCGTTTTCATATCATCACACTGATCATTGGTTAATTTTAGGCATTCATTCAAGTTATCAATCTCCTTAGTGAGCTCCTGAGTTTTATTTTGGATTATCTGTGCAATTTTTTTCTCTAAGTTATTTAGTACATTCTCAAGCTCAGTTCTAATTATCTTCCTCACCACAGAGGCCGTTACAGGCAGTGTCATGTCATTCATATCATTTGTCTTGCTGGTGTTATCGGGAGTAAAAGTCAAGTGCTGGTTGAATGTGCTCAAGTCAGCATCACATGATGTCATAGAAGCATTGATGGTTGATACCATTGCACTTCGCACCGGTGTATCGTCATTTCTGTGTCTGCGCGTTGTAACATTGCTACAAAGTTGACACTTGAAGCTCGAAATAAGATTAGGCGAGTTAGCATCAAAAATTTTTTTGGATATATTTAAGCACAGATAATGAAATTCAGCTTTACACACAGTGCATCTTAACAAATCTCCCACAGCAATAGGCAAACAGCAAGCCAAACAGTTCATTTTTATTCAGTTGCAAATTGTATCATGGTCAAATCAAACCGTATGCCAAAATCATTTATAATAATTTACATAAAATCCAAAGTACATTATATTAATACTGGTTTCATAATAGAATCAAATGACAGTTAAAGTATTCTTTGATTCAGGGAGTGTTCAAATCAATGGCCACAAAGCAATGTCACTGTCACGTCTTACGTATGTGACACATTAAAAAATATCAAGTCTGAAAAACAAATTTAGCGGCACGAACTGACGCAGGTCTGAACTAGCGTCACCCGCGCGCGAGCCCAGTACTCGTGCAGTCGAACCAACTTGCATACAAAGTCTGTTGATGAAAATAACCTGCATACTCGTCGGTATATTTCAACTTTAATTATGTTGTAGGTAGTTAAGAAAGGGAATATGTATTGTTACTATTATGTTATCGGGCGAAAAATTCAAATGTTTTTATTTTTTTTTTTTAGACCACTGAATTCACAATTATACAGCAAATATTGCTTTAACACTTTTTAGTTTAATAGGTAATCATTTCACTTGCATTAGGAGTTTCAATTCACTGTTATATCTTGATTATTTGAGAAAGTTCTTATAAATTTAATTCACTTATTTTTTCGGCGTACACTATTTGATTACTTCCAAAAACAATTTCACTTGATATATGGAATATTTACTAGAGGATAAACTATAATTACTGCAATAAACCAGTAATAATCCACTTCAAAACAAATTTTTATACGGAGGCTCTACAGTATTCTGACTACAGTATGGGAAGAGATAGGGAAAATTGCTTGCTGATTGTTTGCTCTGACAAAATTCTAGAATAACCAAAGATATAAATCACAGATGTGCCCTGATGTGCTTCTGAAAACTGTCCACGTAATATGCATGCAAAATGAACCGTTCACTGCTTTCTACTATCGACTAAGGCCGGAAGAGTGAGCTCACTCTTCCCAACGATGACACATTTTCGGACGGCCGAAGTGTGGCAAGGGCGCATCTGTGGTTTAAATATTTAAGAATAACCCGTTTGGATTTAGAAATTTCCTTACCAATGGCGTCCCAAAAGTCACCGGGCTCATCTCCCTGTGCGACCACACACACTTCCTTGTCATCAGCAGTACCCAACAGTGGGATGAAAGCTACGGCTGCTTCGTGCTCCTTGACGTCTGATTCCTTTGGTGTAAAAGATTTATAAGCTATCAAATCTTAAATACTGTTAGCGTCTGCTATTTTATGTCGACTGAAGTTGATTGAAAAGTGCTCTGTGACGTTTCAAAAAGAGGGACCCTAGCCAAGAGCACAATGCAAACGGGAGCGTTGCGTATATTTACGAAACGATAGAAAATAAAGCCCGGTGATTGGTCAAAATTTTATGTGGGCGTTACAACAACCAATCACCGGGCTTTATTTTCTATCGTTTCGTAACTAAATATATGCAACGCTCCCGTTTGCATTGTGCTCTTAGCTAGGGCCCCTCTGTTCATTGGTTCATTCATTCGGTGGTATCATGGTATGATATTGAAAGTGTATCAGTTGAACGAACCAGAACGAACGCGTTCGCGAAGAGAGGTGGTAAAAGGTCCGATAAAAGGTCAGGTGATAAAAGTATTTGGACTAAACATAAAGTGGTTTATTTAATGTATATTTACCCCAAGTAGAGGGTGCTAACAAAACGTATATATTATATGTCTAAGGTATTATATATGCTAATATAATATTAATATGAAATGCTGCTAACGTACCTGGCCGTTACGAACGTACACAATCTGGTCTGTCTCCAAAATGAATACGTCATCATCTTCCAGGACATTAGAGTTTGCTTCCACCTGAACCATACGCATGTCGACGTCCGACTCAGTCCCTTCCACCTGGAAAACCAATTCGAACGAAATTAGCTTTTCCTTCACTACATAGTATAAAACAAAGTCGTTTCCGATGTTGTTTGTTGTCTATGTATGCTTAGATCTTTAAAACTACGCAACGGATTTTGATGCGGTTTTTTTAATAGATAGAGTGATTCAAGAGGAAGGTTTTCTATACTAATATTATAAAGAGGAAAGATTTGTTTGTTTGTTTGTTTGTATGTATAGAATATGCTTCGAAACTATTGGACCGATTTGAAAAATTCTTTTACCATTAGAAGCCGACATGATCTGTGATGAACATAGGATACTTTTTACCGCGGGAAAATGCTTCATTCCTACGGGAAATTTAAAATAAAAGTAAATACTAGCGGCTTGGCCCAGGAGATAGCCCCATCTATCCAAATCAAGTGAAACCTTGCAGAGATATATTCGCTTCTGACCCACCGTACCTCCAGCCATACCCCCAGTGGTACGATGGGTAATTATTTTTTCCTACGCTACCACCGTAGTGCTGAGACACGGATTGCGATTACAATTATCTATGGAAAATTGCATGTAAATAGAATAAGATTTTAATTATGGCAAAGGACATTTAAAACATACATAAATCTTCTTTCTACTTTTTAAATTTACTTTTATCTATTATTTCGATGGGTGAAATGACTAAAATGACAATTGCATGGTGATATTCCACGGTAGATGGCGTTTTATACTCTTCAACGCGGACGAAGTCGCGAGCACCAGCTAGTTATAAGTTATTAGTTATAGTTAGTTAGTTAGTTAAAGGGCCACCCTTTATATTATAACTTTAACATGCTTCAAACGTTGATAATTTGGCGTTAAATTGACAATGAGAAGAACTCACCCTGAAGAGACGTACACCCTCGCTGTCATCTCCTTTCTTTCCGAAGAAAATGCCAAGTTTTCCTGAAAATTTAAGGGTTCTTTGTTAATTTTCTATTTAACGTGTGCATAAATTTCAAATCGATATTAAATCGCCCAGGTATTAAATCAAATCAAAATATTTATTTATCAATTAGGTTTCTACAAGAAACTCTTTTGATCGTCATTATAAATTTAAATTTACCAATTATTAAATATTAAATATATATTTACCTTTAAAAATGCTTAAGAAATGCTTCGGTTCCTTTCCTTGGGGCACCTTCACCGTAGCTGTTATGGAGTCCCCGAACTGATTAAGAGAATGGTAAAGTTTAGTTTTATCATTGAATCAAAATTAGTGTCTTACTAGCTATAGCTAAGGTTTTACAAGTCAGTTTTCCTCCATACAAACGTAGTACGTATATTACTCCGCTCTTTTATGTTTAATTTACAAAAATAAGGATGATACCGATTTATCTTGTCGTTAACTAGGTTCCTGCAAAGGACAACTTTAAAAAAAAAAAAAGGATTAATTTAAAAGATATGACCCTTGAAAAATCCATATTTTAACACAAGTTTTAATGCAACTTTGACGGTGAATATGTCACTATAGTGTACAAAAACTCTAAAATACTTTGCACACAAACATTGATTAGTTATTCATGAGTTGAAATAACTTTACACGAAATAGATATATGCAGTAGTTTTGTCAAAAAAAGCGTTGGCCCAAGGGTCTGTTTGTGATTTTATTTTTGGCATGAATAACTGTGCGTCTCAGTCGAGTGCTCCTCCCGCGCTTTGTACTGTGTGAGACAGGACCCATTTTAGACATTAGACCGATGAGTTCGGGCCGTCGACTTGTTTCACCTTAACGATCTTACTTAGCTATTGGCAGACAAAACCGTTAATCTGTAATGGTTTTGTAACCACGATTGTGTAACGGTTATGTTACTAGCATTTGGTTTAAAAAACTTACTTCCTCCTCCAAACTGCTGACTTGTTCATATGCTGTCCACTTATCATCAGCGCTGGCATCAGCGCCCTGAAAAATTGCACCAGAACAAGTTATTCTAGCTATATACTCTAGCCTAGCCGGTGTACTATTTATAACCTCTAAATCCGTACTAATATTATAAAGAGGAAAGATTTGATTGATTGTTTGTTTGTATAGAATAGGCTCCGAAACTAGTGGACCGATTTGAAAAATTCTTTTACCATTAGAAGCCGACATTATCCGTAATGAACATAGGCTACTTTTTACCGCGGGAAAATGCATCATTCCTACGGGAAATCTAAAATAAAAGTAAATACTAGCGGCTTGGCCAGGGAGATAGCGCCATCTGTCCAAAATACGGTAGATGGCGTTTTATACTTTTCTACGCGGACGAAGTCCCGAGCACCAGCTAGTATATTATAAATGGAAAGTTTGTATGGATGTATGGATGTTTTTTACTCTTTCACGCAAAAAATACCGAATGGATTTCAATGAAACTTTCCAATAAGCTTATACATAAGAATAAGACATAGGCTATATAAGACACTAGCTGGTGCTCGCGACTTCGTCCGCGTAGAAAAGTATAAAACGCCGTCTAACATATTTTGGATAGATGGCGCTATCTCCCGGCGGGCCAAGCCGCTAGTATTTACTTTTATTTTAGATTTCCCGTAGGAATGAAGCATTTTCGCGCGGTAAAAAGTAGCCTATGTTCATCAAGGATAATGTCGGCTTCAAATGGTAAAAGAATTTTTCAAATCGGTCCACTAGTTTCGGAGCCTATTCTATACAAACAAACAAACAATCAAATCTTTCCTCTTTATAATATTAGTATAGATTTATTATTTATTTATTCATTTATATTTATACATACAATCCACCAATAGACAACAACTGCGTCGTCTCCATTGTCCTTGTTGTAACGATACGTTACGACGTACACCTCGCCCTGGTACATCTTGGTTGCGCCGGAGTTGAAATCTTCGGTCACATCTTCAGAACCGTCGGATATTCTGTAACGGAGTGGACGAATGGTATATCATTTGTCTATACCCTACTTGGTTTGGTTTCTACATTTGCACCGATTTGCACCGATCATGACCTGAAGATTCCAAAAAGAATTTATCTTTCAGATGTAGGTGTGGCGTACAGTATTTATTTTAAATTGTAACTGCCGGACAGACGAACAAGCGCGCGACAATAGTTAATCGATGCGCATCTGTGCCTACATCCTTACTAATATTATAAATGCGAAAGTAACTCTGTCTGTCTGTCTCGCTTTCACGCAAAAACTACTGAACCGATCACCATGAAATTTTGCATACACATTGTCTGGGACATCAGAAAGGACATAGGATACCATTCATCCAAGAAAAAAGTAATGTTCCCGAGGGATTATCTAAAATATAAAACTGTAACTAACGCCTGGCCAATGTGTTATAGCAACAAGTTGTCAAGCGTTGTAATTGCTTTTATATATTTAATTTAACATAGCGTACGAAGTCGCGGGCACCAGCTAGTAACATATACGCACACAAGCGTAATCGGCGCGCGCGGGAATCGATCGGCGACGCTTGCGACAGTCACGCCCACAGATGTCATTATGTTACGCCAAAGTTCTCAAGGCAAACGCACGCTCGTTCTTCTGTCCTCATCATCAGCGCCTTCTAACCCCTTAACTACGTAGGTGTTTCAGTCTCCAAATTTAGGAGTAAGTCTCCAAAACCACAGTCCCTGTACCGCGAGCTATATTCCACTGATCAACGATATTTTAGGAATTGCAGATTACTTTGCACATATTTTTTCTCTGCCTATACATACATATATGTATATACGATATTTAAAAGGATTTTTTCAAAAACATTTATCATCATCTCAGCAGTAAGACGTCCACTGCTGGACATAGGCGTTCCCCATAATTTTCGAAGTTGACTCTGGTCTAGATTTGGAAAGTAGACTGCTTTTCGGCGACTAGCGGCAGTAGCCACCCCCTTACAGAAGACCACCGTGAAATAACAGCACTTGTGCTGTTGTGATTCGGTAAGTGAGGATACCAGAGCCCATTTCTCAATTCCTTATTATCTTTAACCCTACTATGGTAGGTAGCGCGCTTGCAGCCTACCTTCAAGTAGACGACGGTACAGTCGGCCGCATAAGTCGATTAACACATTCAAAGGTGCAAAACAACCGAACACTCAATTTACTTACTTACATACTAATACTTACTGATGCTTTTCACGATCGTTTGTACGTGAAGTTTATTTTAAACTCTAGCCGTGACTGTTATAGATAAATAATTTCCATCTACTTATCTTCTGGCTTTTTAAAGGACCCGTTTATTGTTAACTAATAAAACTTTCTTAATCTTCATAATATATTATTTTACATAGCTATGTAAACCTCCTTAATAATACAAATATATTCAATACAATATTTCTAAAAACACACTCTGTTGTTGTATAATAGTTTGAAATTGATTTTGAGTCTAGTAAATAAAAAAACGATGTGGACTGTATGTAAGTTTAATGTAGACTGTTTGATTTTGAACAAAGAAAAAATAATAAATTTTAGTATGGAATTGGTAGATAGCTTCAAAATATATTTACTAAATTTTGTATAAATTACGTTAGGTAGTATAAAACATCATGAGTACATTTTTATTATTGAAATCATCGAACACACTCAATTTTATTTTCTAATACTAGTCAGTATTAAATTCCAACAGTGACAACGACTTATGGCGCGTTGAGTGCACGTTTTGCACTTTTGAATGTGTTAATCGTCTTATGCGGCCGACTGTACCTTCAAGTGAACCGTGCGTAGAACATTGAAAAAAAAAACTGACCTGGTAACTGTAATGTTTCCTTGTCCATCGTCAGGCATGTATCCCCTGGCTGCGGCACTCTTTCCTATCAGCTTGGCTGTGGTAGCCGATTCGTCAGCATCATTTGAGAAATAGCCGGCATCTGACATTAAGTATGAAGATTAATTTATATTACCTCCTCGAATTTTTTTATGTATCTATATTACTTACTAACTGGTGCTCGCGACTTCGTCCGCCTTGAAAAGTATAAAACGCCATCTACCGTGGAATATCAGCAAGCAGTTGTCATGTTAGTCGTTTCATCCATCGAAATAATATATCTCTGCGAGGTTTCACCTTATGTGGATCGATGACGCTATCTCCCGAGCCAAGCTAGTATTTACTTTTATTTTAGATTTCCCGTAGGAATGAAGCATTTTCCCGCCGTAAAAAGTAGCCTATGTTCATCACAGACAATGTCGGCTTCTAATGGTAAAAGAATTTTTCAAATCGGTCCAGTAGTTTCCGAGCCTATTCAATACAAACAAACAAACAATCAAATCTTTCCTCTTTATAATATTAGTATAGATAGCCTATGTTTCTCGCTGATAATGTAGCTTTCCAACAATGAATGAATTTTTCAAATCGATCCACTAGTTTCGGAGCCTATTCAATACAAACAAACAAACAAATCTTTCCTCTTTATAATATTTCTTTCTTTGAAAGGTGTGTGTGTAAAAAATCAAAGAACTCACCAATTTCTGAGACGAACGCTTTGACGCTTGTCGTGTTCAGAGTAATAGTATCCCAATTGTGGAAGTATTGTTTGAACGTATTACTCTCGGAGCCTTCCGACACGCGTGTGATGTTCACCTTTGAAATACACAATCACATTTTCCTTTTTAATCTTAATCATTGACTAATTTGTCGCAGAAAGTAACCCCTCTTGTCTACGCAGGAATAAATAAAAATTTATACCATATTCCGGACTGTATCTGACGGTACAATTGACGGTAGATGGCTACCGTCGCCTATAACAAGCAACACCAGAGGGTTAGATTTTAC
The DNA here is from genome assembly GCA_918317495.1 of Synanthedon vespiformis. Lineage (NCBI taxonomy): Eukaryota > Metazoa > Arthropoda > Insecta > Lepidoptera > Sesiidae > Synanthedon > Synanthedon vespiformis. The sequence continues at coordinate 3,149,293 of OU906975.1, read as the reverse complement.
AAGTCAGTTTTCCTCCATACAAACGTAGTGCGTATATTACTCCGCTGTTTTATGTTGAATTTAAAAAAAGTAAGCATGATACCGATTTATCTTGTCGTTAACTAGGTTCGAATGCATACAAACTTTAAAAAAAAAAATTAATTTAAAAGATATGACCCTTGAAAAATCCATATTTTAACACAAGTTTTAATGCAAGTTTGACGGTGAATATGTCACTCTAGTGTATAAAAACTCGAAAATACTTTGCACACAAACATTGATTAGTTATTCAAGAGTTCAAATAACTTTACACGAAATAGATATATGCAGTAGTTTTGTCAAAAAAAGCGTTGGCCCAAGGGTCTGTTTGTGATTTAATTTTTGGTATGAATGATTGTGCATCTCAGTCACTGAGTATCTCAGTCGAGTGCTCTTCCCGCGCTTTGTGCTGTGTGAGACAGGGACGCATTTTAGCCATGAGACCGATGAGTTCGGGCAGCCGACTTGTTTCACCTTAAAGTGCGTGCCTACCCTGCAAGAATTTATTTAGGTACTGCACGCTTGAAAAAGCCCTTATTGTAGCAAAAAAGCAACAAAAGGGAGGTTGTTGTAAAAGTTCAGAAGAAAGAAACAACAGCATGTGTGCTGCCCAAAAGACTGCGCAACGCAGTGTGCTGCCCAAAAGACTGCGCAACGCAGTGTGCCCTGCAACATCTTTTCAGATCTAGACCAGAGCCAACTGTAAAAATTTCATTTTCAAAATTTGTCCTGCCGGGAATATAAATCAACATAATTATGCTTACCCAGTGAGCATATAAATACTAGAGAAGTACATACCTAATGTCATACAAATTATTCTCAGAAATGCGTAACCACATGATAGTTCAAAAGACGTAGCTTTGAAACCGATACATTATGCCAAAGAAAACTATATTTGCTCGTTTCATCCACTAATTAACGCTACTTAATTAATTAACTTTAATTAATTAATGAACTTTAACGGACGCGTCACGCTTCCTAAATGTCAAGCAGGCAACTGACGTCAGATATGCCTGCAGGCATCTTCGAAGTGGCAACGCGTCGCTGCCGTAAACTGCTACTCTAGTAACATATAATATCATTGTGCTTACCCACGAGGGATAACCCTTTTGGTCGATATATTTCTGGGCGATATCGTTGTAATTCTTCTTAGTATCGGAGTCAACATTAGCCCCTAACCATATGAATACTCCGCAACATGGCGTGTCCAGTATGTATACCTCCTAGAATGTAATACAATCAAATAATCAGTATAAAGCTGAGGATAAACTGCTAAAGTGTATCAAAAGCTTTAGTCGAAATACACTCTTATTTCTTCAGTAATATAAGTAATATAATATCTACTAATAAAGTGTGCGAGTGTGGTTAAAGTGTGCGAAGCGAGAAGCTTAACTGAGTAACTGGTTGCTGAGGCGAGTCATTGATTAAGAAGACCGTCATAAAACAAAGAAGAATGAGTCACATAAGTTGAATTGATTGAAGTAAATGTGACTAGAAAAGTCATTGATTAAGAAGAACGTAATAGAAATAAGAATAATTCTTTACATAAATTTACTTGATACATTATATAAATAGTTTTTTTTTTCTATTTTGACGTTTTATTTCTATTCCTAAAGCCAGAAACAAAAGAGCTTGCTAAATTAATGATAATGTAATTAATGGTAACGCAGTTTAGTTAGTAATAATGTGAATGCAATTAATGATAGTGCAATTAATGATAACTCAATTAATTGTCATGTAATTAATGGTAATGCAGTTAATGATAACTCTATTAATTGGCATGCAATTAATAGTAATGCAATTAATGATAACTCAATTAATTGGTATGCAATTAATAGTAATGCAATTAATGATAATTCAATTAATTGTCATGTAATTAATGGTAATGGCATTAATGTTAATTCAATTGCAATTAATGGTAGGTACCTTGATAACACAATTAATGGTAATGCAGTTCATGTTATTGTAATTAACGATAATGCAATTAATGATAATGCAGTTAACGATAATGTAATTAATGATAATGTAATAAAAATTAGTAAAACTCTGTAGACTTACATCGGACTGCAAATGCTTTTGCTTATAAGGCTTGCTCATGGTCACAAGATCGATTTCATCCCCAACGAGAACCTTGTATAGGAACGCTGAAGTACCGTCTCTTGTGTATGACTATAATTCAAAAGTTCCGACTTAAGAAGGTCATATTCAAGTTTAAACACTGAAATACTCTAGCTATTGCACGCGACTTAACCCGCGTTATTTTATGAAGTGCCTTACTCGCTGATAATGTAGCTTTCTATTGGTGAAAGAATTTTCAAAATCGGTCCACTACTTTTTGAGTTTATTCATTAAGTACAAACACACAAATCTTCTCTCTATATAATATTAGTAAGATAGATATAGATAGACTAGCGGGCCGCCCCCGACTTCGCACAGGTTTTTTTTCTGCAAATTATATGTGAAAACCTTCCTCGTTTAACGCTCTTTCCATTAGTGAAAACCGCATTGAAATCTGTTGCGTATTTTTGAAGATCTAAGCGCACATACATACTATCTATTCTTACTAATACTGTAAAGGGAAAGATTTGTTTGTTTGTTTGTACTGAATTTGCTCCAAAACTAGTGGACCGATTTGAAAAATTCTTTCACTATTGGGAACCTATATTATCAGCGAGTAACATAGGCTATATTTTATCAAGTTACGCGGACGAAGTCGTGTGCAACAGCCAGTTTAGAGATAAAGATATAAATATTCATATAATTACATCAGAGTCGTCGGCTTCTTTGAGATCGTCCTTAGAACCAGAACCGAGAGCTTCAAAGAACGAAGCCACATCATCGTCACTAGAGAATTCATCTGTGGATTGTAAATTATCCTAAATTAATATTATAAATAAGAAAGAAAGAAAGAAAGAAAGAAAGACATTTATTCACTGCACGAAGGACATTAACATGACATTACATAAGAAACAGAATCAACAAAAACAAAATGACACAATGAAATTAATGAAAAAAGGGGGTAAGACGTGTGTGTCCTCGCGGCAGTGAATCGGATACTGGCTCAGCATTGTGCTGAGACGCTAGACAAGCATCTGCAGCGCTGATTTTCAGCCAGCACCGTGTGACTCACGCGAACGCCATACAGATACATTGATACAGATACATTGATACGCCATACAGATAAATGTGAATGTGTGTTTGTTTGTTACACTTTTACGCAAAAACTACTGAACCGATCACCATGAAATTTTGCATACACGTTGTCTGGGACACCAGAAAGGACATAGGGTACCTTTCATCCAGGAAAAAAGTACTGTTCCCGAGGGATTATCTAAAATATAAAACTGTAACTAACGCCTGGCCAATGTGTTGTAGCAACAAGGCTTCAAGCGTTATAATTGCTTTTATATTTTTACCAATGATTTCAATGGTCGCCCTGCCATTATGATAATCGTCTCTCAAAGTGTTTGCGACGCTTATAATTTTTCTTCTTTGAGTTGCTTTCGCGCCTTCAGGCATCAGAACGAAGATGTCGTGGTCTACTTCGAGGATGAAGCAGTGGTCCTTGGTTAGGGATGATGAATCAGCTGATACCTGAAAACCAAAAGACAACAAACATACTTTTAATGCATTTTCTAAGTGATAAATTCTTTAGGCACATTAGGCACTTTTTATATGGGGAAAAGGCCGTATAAAAAGTGAGGAAAGGGGGAAAAGGCGGCCTCTCCCGGCTTTGCCCGCATCCGATCGCTACCAAACCAGGTTCAAATTCGGTTTTGGAGTCCATACATACATACATACATACACACATACACATTACCTTATATATAGGTAAATAGATTGCAATCAAGCCAAACTCAAATTGCAATCAGTCCAACTCCTTATCATCATTAAGGGTGATAATTAGAAAAATATTTCGATAAACATTCCAGATAATAAATATATTTAGTTAGGCTATTGATATCTAATATATTTAATCATATAATTAACGTGATATAAATATAAAACACTCACTAAAATCACTGGTTTGTTTTTGTATATTATTATTGTAACTAAAAATGCATTTTAAGGTCGACAGACATGCCGACGACGGTCCACTTGATGTTAAGTGGTTACCGTCGCCCATAACACAAGCAACGTCATAAGTGCTGTAAGTGCGCTGCCGACCATAGAGGGATTAAGGATAAGGGATAAGGAAGGGATGGGCTCTGGCATCCCTCACTCGCTCACCGAAACGCAATGTGCCCTTCCACTACACTTCTCTCCAGTTCAGAGCAGAGCCTTCATGTCTTCATTGTTCTTACTTCTTTGTGTTTATGTATGCCTGGTACTTTGTGGGTGCAAATTCTGTTTTACACTATTTGCCAGGCCAACGGTCACTTGATGGTAAGTGGTTACCGTCGCCTGTCAAGCAACGGCACATGTGGTCCAAGTGCGCTGCCGACCATAGAAGGATCAAGGATAAGGGACAAGGAAGGGATGGGATAATCACTCACTCACCGAAACACAACAACACATATGCTGTTATTTCACTTCATATGTTTTTAATGCCACCTGAAACTCTAATCTCTATAATTATAGTATAGTTCTATAGTAAGTATATATTTGATAAATACCTCCTCGATCCTCATATTGTCGCATCCAGATAATCTGAGCAGACGTTTTTCTGCTCCAGCGTTAGTTTCCACTTCATTGAATCCAGACTCGTTGCCACCTTCCAAGTATCGGATAGCTGGAATGTATTAAATTACATATAGGCTCAAATAGAGGTTACATTTATAGGTTTTCACTTGTTGGGGAAGACCTCGAGATTGTCGGCGTACCTTTATTTTGGGGTACGCCACGGTTCCGCCAATTGCGTACCCCTCCCTACGCTGGGTAGCCGTGGCGGGGAACCGATGTCGTGTCCCAACGTCCTTACGACCCCGCACCTACACGCATCTATGGCATCTACGGAATCTACGGCGCATCTACGGCCGTGAAACTCTATAAAGTCATTGGGTTTTAGCTGGTACGAGTCCGGCATAAGTGCGTCATTGGGGTCATTGTTGAGTCATTGCATGTTAACGGGTCATTGTTGAGTCATTGCATGTTGTTGGGGTCATTGTTGAGTCACTGTATGATGTTGGGTCATTGTTGAGTCACTGTATGATGTTGGGTCATTGTTGAGTCATTGCATGTTGTTGGGGTCATTTTTGAGTCACTGTGTGTCGTTGGGTCATTATTAAGTCACTGTATGTTGTTGGGTCATTGTTGGGTCATTGTTGAGCCATTGCGTGTTATCGGGGCTGTGTCACCTACACTGCCGGATGATATCCATGAGGATTTCCCAACGTCAAAGAAAAGGATTTCAGGTGTGCCTTGTGATCTAGGTTTCTTTCTAATAGGAAAACAGATACTATATCCTCTGCCTGTCGTTTGAGGCATGGGTTTTGTCGATTGGCTTACTGAAAACCCTAAGATATTTAATTCCCAAATACCCCAGAAGTATTCGAGAAAAATGGTGCACCACTGACGACGGAGTCATGCGTGCGTTTTGAAATCAGCCATTTTCAGCCACATCATTTTTTAATTTCTCAATCTTTAATTATTTTAAGGCAAGCCAACCTTAAATATATATAAAAACTGGTGCCCGCGACTATACACGATGATAAATTAAAAATATAAAAGCAATTACAACGCTTGACAACTTCTTGCTACAAGACAATGGTCACGTACAGTTTTATATTTTAGATAATCCCTCGGGAACATTACTTTTCTTGGATGAAAGGTATCCTATGTCCTTTCCGGTGTCCCAGACAACGTGTATGCAAAATTTCACGGTAATCGGTTCAGTAGTTTTGGCGTGAAAGCGAGACAGACAGAGTTACTTTCGCATTTATAATATTACTAGCTGGTGCCCGCGACTTCGTACGCGATGATAAATTAAAAATATAAAAGCAATTACAACACTTGACAACTTGTTGCTATAACACATTGGCCAGGCGTTAGTTACAGTTTTATATTTTAGATAATCCCACGGGAAAATTACTTTTTCTTGGATGAAACGTATCCTATGTCCTCTCTGGTGTCCCAGACAACGTGTATGCAAAATTTCATGGTGATCGGTTCAGTAGTTTTGGCGTGAAAGCGAGACATACAGAGTTACTTTTGCATTTATAATATTAGTAAGGATATGACTCACCAGGTTTGAAATACCCAATAAATTGACTCGACTCGTGACCCTGGACTTCCCTGTGATGTACTGCTTTTCCACCGAGCATATCGTCCAGGGTGATCGTGAGGATAGCCGCTGAACCTTTCTTGTCCTGTGTAGTCTTTGATCCTAGCCAGAAGTGAGCGTCATAAGCCAGTGTGCTTGTGTCATCTCCAGTGGTCTGAAAATCAATTTATTTCCTAGGTACTAGCTGGTGCCTACGACTTCGTCCGCGTTGAAATATGTGTAATGTACGTCTAAGCGTTTATCTACCAAGTTTCATGAAAATCAGAGTTATGGAATAACATACATACATATACACATAAATACATACACTTACAGATTAATTATTTGTTAGTATTAGTATACTTACTATACCAAAGTATAGTAAGTTTGAAGTACTAATTTGAAAAATTCTTGCACTGCTTTAAAGCTATATTATCAGCGAGTAACATAGGCTATCTATACTACTAATATTTTAAAGAGGAAAGATTTGATCGTTTGTTTGTTTGTTTGTATAGAATTAGCTCCGAAACTACTGGACCGATTTGAAAAATTCTTTTACCATTTGAAGCCGACATTATCCGTGATGAACATAGGCTACTTTTTAGCGCGAGAAAATGCTTCATTCCTACGGGAAATCTAAAATAAAAGTAAATACTAGCGGCTTGGCCCGGGATACGCTTGACAGCGCTTTCTATCCAGAATCGGTGAAATGACTAACATGACAACTGTTTGGTGATATTTTTAGCGATCCATTCCACAGTAGATGGCGTTTTATACTTTTTATTAACAGCAGCTAGTATTTTATAAAGTTACACGGGCCAAGTCGCGTGCAAAAGCTAGTACTATGTATGGCAACTAGATATATGGCAAAAGCGACTTACCTTCAGTACAATATACGAATCTCCATTGTAAAATTTGCCGTACATCTTCGTGTCGATCGTGACTGGCTCGAATTTCTGCAAAAGAAATATTCGTTTAAGCAAATTTCAAAGCACTTCGATGTTTTATTTACTCTGTACGTTTATTTGGCTATATCAAGCAGTTTCTTATAACTATAACTGGCTGTTAACTAGCTGGTGCCCGCGACTTCGTACGCGATGATAAATTAAAAATATAAAAACAATTACTACACTTGACAACCTGTTGCTATAACACATTGGCCGGGCGTTAGTTACAGTTTTGTATTTTAGATAATCCCTCGGGAACATTACTTTTTTCTTGTATGAAATGTATCCTATGTCCTTTCTGGTGTCCCAGACAACGTGTATGCAAAATTTCATCACGATCGGTTCAGTAGTTTTGGCGTGAAAGCGAGACAGACAGAGTTACTTTCGCATTCATAATATTAGTAAGGAAAGTAAGAATTAGTAATATTCTACTACCTATCTATTCTATCCGTGAAATAACAGCACGTGTGCTGTTGTTTTCCCATTGCCTATCGCTTCCTAATGCTGTTACATCAGAATTGTATAAAACAGCACATAATGCTGTTATTTCACGGTAGTAATCTGAAAGGTGGTGGTTACTGCCGCCAGACGGGCTGCCCAAAATGACTGCGAAACGCAGTGTGCCCTACCAATACTTTTCGACTGTGTATTTTAGGTAAATACGTGTAAGTTATGAGTAATATTTTCTTGTATTACACATTCATATGGTATGGATATGTTAATATATGCGTACATAATATTATAAATGCGAAAGTTTGTTACATGTTCACGCAAAAACTATACTGAACCGATCACCATGAAATTTTGCATACATGTTGTCTAAGACACCAGAAAGGACATAGGATACCATTGATCGTTTAACGCGGACGAAGTCGCGGGTACCAGCTAGTTATTCATATGTAGGTATATTAAAAATTATTTGATCATTTAGCTATCGAGTGGTTAAATTAAATTTTGGATTTAGACGATAGATACAGCATTAAACTGTATCCCAAGATTTTGTTTTCAGCACTTTTCTTAATTGCCACTGTGGAAGCAAATTTAAAGGCGTATTCAAGTCAAAACCCGATAAATAATGACGTAAAATAATTATTTTTAAATATCAAATCACGATACAATAATTAGGTGTTCTACGAGTATAATGCAACTTGCAAGTTGATAAGTTATCTATCTTAAGTAGGTATAGGTAGTACTTTTGTGGAAGTAGTGGTTGTTGTTACATGAGAACATGAGCCAATTTTGCTCTAGTGATTGGACTTGAGACGATTAGAGACCGGCAGGCTTATTATATAAATGCCTCTGCTGAACGACAGGCGAAAAATGCAAAAAAATTGTGTAATATCACACTAAATCGTTAATTTTTACGCAAACCACACTAGTGTTATGAGCTACGTGATACGATTTAGTGTGATATTGCACAATTTTTTCGGATTTTGCGGCTGTCGCTCAGCAGAGGCTAATCAGCCCCTGCTGATAATCATCTAAATGCGTCTGCTTTAGATCACACTAAATCGTATCACGTAACTCATAAGTGTAGTGTGGTTTGCGTAGAAATTAACGATTTCGTGTGATATTGCCCAAATTTTTCGCATTTTTCGCCTGTCGCTCAACAGAGGCATTTAGATAATAAGCATGCCGCAGGCCTATTTATTTATTTATTATACAAGGCCCCCAACGAGGCAGGCATCTAACTATAAACACAGTTCAAAGTAATGAGCACAAGGCGGATGCCGCCGCAATTATAGGAAGCACAACATGCACCAATAAAAGTTTCAAGCAACATCTTATGTAGGTACTATCTAAATCTAATCTAATCTATCTAAATGCGTCTGCTGAGCGACAGGCGAAAAATGCGAAAAATTTGTGCAATATCACACTAAATCGTATCACGTAAAAATTAACTATTTAGTGTGATATTGCACAAATTTGTCGCATTCTTCGCCTGTCGCTCATCAGAGGCATATTGATAATAAAGCTTGCCGGAATGGAACCCGCGATCGTTTGGTTAACAGCTATATAGGGTACTATAGCCACTGGACCAAACATGTCATCTTTTGGTATCATCATTACTAATAATGAAACTATATGTGTAGGTATTGTATTGTATGTAACTCATAAACGAATTTACTTAACGGATTTTCATGAAACTTGGTAGACAATAGGACACAGGATAGGATACTTTTTCAACGCGGACGAAGTTGCAGGCGCCAGCTAGTATAATAGGTACATACATTGTTTCGTTTGTAATGAAAATTCAAAATAAAATGTCTTAGAATTCTTGAATACTTAAAAATTAATTTAAAAATTAAATAGACTTACATCAATCGTCCATATTTCGATGCCTGGATTTGTGCCTGCTTCGGAAAAAGCGGGATGTTCCATTTTCTGTTCAGTTTCCTAATTTCCCACTGTCTTACTAAAAATTAGTGCGGCGACTGATACGTCTTGCGTAGCACTGTTTTCAAATAATTCTTTATCTTTCGCGATAATCTCTTATCATTAGTTGATATACATGATGATTATCAATACTAATAATAAATCTGCAAGTGTAGGTTCTATACTAATATTATAAAGAGGAAAGATTTGATTGTTTGTTTGTATTGAATAGGCTCCGAAACTAGTGGACCGATTTGAAAAATTCTTTTACCATTAGAAGCCGACATTATCCGTGATGAACATAGGCTACTTTTTACCGAGGGAAAATGCTTCGTTCCTACGGGAAATCTAAAACAAAAGTAAATACTAGCGGCTTGGCCCGGGAGATAGCGCCATCTATCCAATATACTATAATATTATAAAGAGGAAAGATTTGTTTGTTTGTATTGAATAAGCACCGAAACTTCTGGACCGATTTGAAAAATTCTTTTACCATTAGAAGCCGACATTATCCGTGATGAACATAGGCTACTTTTTACTGAGGGAAAATGCTTCATTCCTACGGGAAATCTAATATAAAAGTAAATACTCTAGCGGCTTGGTGCGGGATACACTTGACAGCGCTATCTATCCAGAATCAGGTGAAGCGACTAACATAATATGACAATTGCTTGGTGATATTTTTAGCGATCCGTTCGACGGTAGATGGCGTTTTATACTTTTCAACGCGGACGAAGTCGCTGGCACCAACTAGTCTTTAATAAAACAAAAAAGTATTTTCAAAATAAAATAATAAATAAGTATATTTCAAAAAAATTCCATCCATGCCAATAGCAGTACAGATAAATAGACGATAAAATCAAACATCCTGTATATATTGTTGTGAATCACCTGATTATTCTTATCGAATATACTGATAATGATATAGAATGCAAATTCAATGTTAATGTAATTATATTATTCTGTTTTTTTTTTTGAGATCGCTCGCAATTGTTGTAATAATTTCACTATTTATTTAACACTAGCTGTTGCACGCGACTTCGTCTGCGTAACTTTATAAAATATAATACATTCGTGTCTGTGAAACCCACATGGAAATACGCATACAAAATTTCAACCCAATCGGTCAAGCCGTTTAGTAGTTTACATACCGACAGCAGCGCCACCTACCGGGTCCAATTGTATTTTTAATTAATCCAGGAAACCATCGAAATAGCCATACAAAATTTCAACCCAATCGGTTCAGCCGTTTAGAAGTTATGTGAAAAAGATAAGTACGGAAGGATAATTCTTACTACCCGTTGTCCTATTACCCGTTTTCCCGTAGGAATTAAGCATTTTCCCGCGGTAAAAAGTAGCCTATGTTAATCACGGATGTCAGCTTCTAATGGTAAAATAATTTTTCAAATCGGTCCAGTAGTTTCGGAGCCTATTCTATACAAACAAACAAACAATAAAATCTTTCCTCTTTATAATATTAGTATAGATTATTCACATATTTCACATTAGTATGAATTTTAATAATAAACACACTATTATATTCTCTTTACATTCCTTTATTGGTCAAAATAATTTAAAAATATGGAGAAATCTTCAAAAGTGTAATAGCCAATTGCATTATTATAGCTCCACAAAAATCGAACAGAAGAGGCGAAGCGTTCTGGAAAAGAAATCATTACTTAGCTATTGAAATAAAAATATAACATTACTAGCTGGTGCCCGCGACTTCGTACGCGATGATAAATTAAAAATATAAAAGCAATTACAACGCTTGACAACTTGTTGCTATAACACATTGGCCAGGCGTTAGTTACACTTTTATATTTTAGATAATCCCTCGGGAACATTACTTTTTTCTGGGACGAAAAGTATCCTATGTCCTTTCTGGTGTCTCAGACAACGTGTATGCAAAATTTCATGGTGATCGGTTCAGTAGTTTTTGCGTGAAAGCTTAACAAACAAACTCACATTCACATTAATAATATTAGTAAGGACGGGAACAATAAGTAGGCACTTGTTTCTGGATGAATGGTGGGTTCTGAATGTCCTTTCCTGTATTTCTGACAATGTTTATGCAAAATTTGAAGAGCCCGTTGGACGAGTGGCAAGGGTGCTTGCCTAACGTTTCAAGGGCCCCGGGTTCGATTCCCGGCGGGGTCAACTTTGGAAATTTTAATATCATTTTCAAAATTGACTCTGGTCTGGATTTGAAAAGTAAAGAAAGAAAGAAAGAAAGAAAGAAAGACATTTATTCACTGCACGAAGGACATTAACATGACATTACATAAGAAACAGAATCAACAAAAACAAAATGACACAATGAAATTAATGAAAAAAGGGGGTAAGACGTGTGTGTCCTCGCGGCAGTGAATCGGATACTGGCTCAGCATTGTGCTGAGACGCTAGACAAGCATCTGCAGCGCTGATTTTCAGCCAGCACCGTGTGACTCACGCGAACGCCATACAGATACATTTTAAAATTTACATAGATATTATATTTATAACTTGATAATTAAATACATAGATAAACAATATAACAACTTATAATGCAATAATAGTAATAGTAGATAATAGTAGCAGCAATTCATCAATATTAATAAAAGTATAACCCGATTCTAAGGACCCACCCAAGCATACGCAAAATTTCATCCAAATCGGTTCAGCCGTTTAGGAGTTATGCTGGATATTAAAAATTATGATTTTTGGAGCGTCAACAAATGACCCCTAAGCTTACGCCTAAAGGTGTATCTGCTAGGCGCTCCTTGGATAGGAGGAGGGAGATCATTCCAGCATTTGGACGCAGCAAACCTGAAGCTTCCTCGAAAGGCCGTTGTCCTGTGCAAAGGCACGGCAGCAACTGCCCCAAATCTGCGCGCACGTTTGGACCATTGAAGCTTACTAAAAAGGTAGGACGGCGTTTTGTACCGTACCACCCCAAACAGCAGAGTGGCCAGGTGAAGGCGTCGGCGTGCAGACATATTTAACAGGCCAGCTGCGCTCAAATACGGAGTAATATGGGAACGAGGAGGAATGTGAAAGCAAAAACGAGTGCATGCGTTTTGCACTCGTTGTATCAGCCTCTTAGAGCGGCCGGTAATGCAGCCATCATACACGACATCACAATAATTTAATCTAGATAATATAAGCGATTCACAAAGCGTGACACGCAAATCAACACTAAGGTAATCACGTACATTATATAGAACTTTGAGGCGATAGAAGCAGTTGCTCACAACTTTCAGAATATGATTCTCGAAGCGTAACTTGCCGTCCATGAGGAGGCCGAGGTTGTTTGCTTCCATTACCCGCTCTATTGGTTCGCCCATGATGGCTACATCCCTGCCGGTTAGAGTTTCGAGACTATCACGGATTTGATGTTCAGACCCGAAAACCACGTATTTCGACTTGCCCGGGTTGAGAACCAAACAGTTCCTCTCCGACCAAGAGGAAACACGATCGAGGTCCGCGTTGATGCTATCCACTGCAGCAGACATGTCCGAAGGCGAGCTGGAGAAGTACAGCTGCAGGTCGTCCGCGTACATATGGTATCCGCTGTTCTCTATACTGTTAATAATGTCAGCACTATACAATATAAACAGCAGAGGACCCAGAATTGAACCCTGCGGGACTCCCCTCATCACAGGACAGAAGGAGGACCGCAGAGCAACTCCATCCATCCCACGCAACGCAACAGTCTGCGCACGGCCTGACAAGTAACTGTCGAACCATCTCAACGAAGTGACATCAAAGCCGTAATAGGACATCTTGGACAACAGCAAGGGCACGCTAATGCAGTCGAAAGCCCTGGAGAAGTCTAAAAGCACCAATATCGTACCTTTACCAGCATCCCGAGCCTGCAAAATGTTATCGACTACGTCAAGTAATGCAGTAGCTGTCGACCGACCCTTGCGAAAACCCGACTGCAGTTCAGGGAGGATGCCGTTTTTCTCCAGATATTCCGACAGCTGATCGCACACTACCCTTTCTATTATCTTCGATGCACAAGGAAGGATGCTAATGGGACGAAGTTCGGATAGGTTTATAGGATTAGGTTTTTTTGGTAACGGGGTCACTTGAGCGATTTTCCAGTCAGTTGGGAACGTCGTAGTCTGTATGCTTTTGTTAATAATATGCGTCAGTATATCAGAAATTCTCGGAAGAGCCATAACTAACATGTCAATGTCAATCAAGTCCAGTCCCTTCGCGGTTGTTCTAATTGAGGTAATTATTTTTGTAACAGTCGCAACATTTGTGGGGGAAAGAGTAAATTTATTGTCACTGTATCTGTCAAATTCATAACGCGTCAAGTCAGATAATGTTACGTCCGATTTTCCAGGTGTATTAAGGAAGTGCTGGTTCATTAAATCCGGGTCATTAAAATTTGTAGGTAGATCAGTTTGTGTCTGTGAGTCGGGGAGAATAGTTCGCTTCAAATTTTTCCATAGGGTCTTTGAGTCACTGACGTTATTAATGTGGTGTTTGAAGAAGGCACGCTTCTCGTTATGAATGGCTTCGACCACAACGCGTTTTAAGTCCTGGTAGTATTGCTTATGAACCTGACTGTTCGTACGTTTATATTTAGCATAAGCTTTATTTCTAAGGCGCATCATAAGCTTTACATTGCTTGTTAGCCATGGTTTGGGTGCCTCCTTCACCACTGTTGTCCTTTCAGGTGCATGTTTGTCAAAAAGTCCAAGTAAAAGTTCATTAAGTAGTCGAACCATTGCATTCACGTCATCAAGTAAAAGTATTTGGTCCCAATCTATGGCGTCAAGATCTTTGTTAAAGTCAGCTAAGTTTATGTCTTTTAGAGGTCGGTAGGTAATACGTCTTGGTGTCGGTTTCCTTTTTTTTATGTCAAGCTCGGCTGTGACAAAGGCATGCCTGCCCAAATCTGGGATGTGCTTTACATCAATAGACACAACTCGAGCGTCAGTGCAAAACAGGTCAATGGTAGTCTCACTATTTTCGGTAAAGTGTGTCGGTTCACTTACATGTTGCGTCAAGTTAACTGATGTCAAAAATTGTGTCAAACATTTAAACTTTGTGTCCGTTTTGTCAGTATAATTTATATTAAAGTCGCCAACTAAAATCAGTCGATCATAATTCGTGAAAGAAGAAATTGAGTCAGTGATAGCGTCAAAAAATACGTTAATGTCGAGCCATGGTGGTCGATATGCTGTACCTATAATAAGACGTTTGCAGTTGATATTTACTTTTAACCATATTTGCTCCACGAGCGCAGCTGCGGGGTGGGGCAGAGTACGGGCAGTGAGACCACGGCGCAAGAAGAAACCGACGCCGCCCCCACGCCCCGCCCGCACGCCCTCGGGCCGCGGGACGTGACGCAGCCGATAGCCAGCTATACGAGGAGCGCGACCATCCTGTCCCGGTTTAAGCCATGTCTCGCATATCCCTACCACATCCGCGTCACTATCAGTCAAAGTCGCAATCAACTCATCGTGTCCCGTACCAAGTGATCCAGCATTAAATAAACCAACTTTAAAGTTTTTTAAACGAGGCATTGTAAATAGAAATAAGTAGAACAATTAATTAAATAACAAGTGCAATCGGGTAAATTTGTAAAATTAAGCGAATTGCAATTTCGTTTTAAATAAGATATCTTATAAGTAAAAATAAAATGATTAATGTTTGTGTGCATATTGAAAATTTTATGTGTGTTTAATAATATAACGTCGTGATTTGAAATTGTGTAAATATATACAATAAAAGTGCATAGAATAAGAGTGTATATATAGAATATAATACATAGAAGTGTATATAAAATAAAATATATAGAACAAAAGTGTGTAGTAATAAATTTAAATATTGTATTGCTCCAATTTGCACTATACAGATCACAGAACGGTACGATGTTTACTTGCCGTATCACTGTCGCGAGGGCACACCAACATAAAAACAATATATAACAAATTAAATTTCTGAAATAAGTATGTTCGCTTAAATCCTGATTAGAAATGACAAAAAAGAGAAAAGATAAAACACAAATTTTCTGGATTTTAAAACAAACGAAACACAAGACAAATGAACAATAACAATTAAGGCGTAGTATGAGCTGTCTCGCCAATCTTAAAAATATCCAAATCGGATAAGCTGCGCACTCGATGAGGCGGATGGCCGTCAGCTCGACGGGCAAAGATGTTGCCGTCTCGAGTCCACACGAAGCGCCAGGCCGCGGCGCGCGCCGCCTCTCTGCACCTCTGAAACAGCTGCCGGTTGGCACTCGTCAGCCGCTCGTTGACGTAGAATTTTTGAGGGGTGGTAGCCAGACCAAGGTCGGCGGTGGTGGCGCCGCGACGCACGCGCGCAGCCCGCATCAGGTCGTCGCGGACGGCGCGGCGCGCCAGACGCAGCACGAGCGGGCGCGGACGGCCCGCCTCGCGCATGCGTCCCGCTCTCTGCACGAACACCACGTCACGCGCGTCCAACTCCACGCCTAACTTGGTGCAAATCCGAGTTGCAAGCCCGATCGGACTCTCTCCGGGCTCCTCTGGCACGTTGGACACTTGTATGTCGTTAGATAATAGTTCTTGGTCCCTCTCGTGCAGCTGGATTTGAAGGGCAACTATTGTCTTCTCCAGAGCCTCGGTGGCCACCGACGCGGCCCTCTCGGCGACAGCCTTCTCGATGGCGTCGACGCGGCTGTCCATAGCGTCCATCCTGCCGCTAAAATCCGCTATACGCGCGCTCACATCACGAAACTCGTGACGGAACTCCTGCAGATCGCGTCTCACAGCCTGGAGCTCCTCCCTGAACAGTCGCACCTCAAGGCCGATTGACGACTCCGCACCCTGGTTACCCTGGGGTGCAGGAGTGTCGTCTGTTGACTGTGACATTTTTTTATTTTTTTTATTTTTTCTTTCTTGTGGGTACATTTATAAATTAACACAAGAGTTATTTATTAAACGGTCTTTTATATAATATTCACAGCACCAGTTAACTCGCGAACAATATATGTTGGCTATTAGACCACTATAAACTAATTTAATAAGCAATTTGAGCCTAATAAGCAATTGTTTATTTTTTATCGATCAACGTTTATACTATTGCGTATGCTGTACAACGCTCGCGCGAATCCAAGTCTGGTAGTAGTAAAAGTAGTGGTAGGGCACACTGCGTTTCTCAGTCATTTGGGCAGCCCGTCTGGCGGCAGTAAACACCCCCTTACGGAATACCACCGTGAAATAACAGCATATGTGCTGTTGTGTTTCGGTGAGTGATTAAGGGATGCCAGAGCCCATTACCCCATCCCTCCCTTATCCTTCTATGGTCAGCAGCGCATTTGTAGCACTTATGGCGTTGCTTGTGTTATAGGCGACTGTAGCCGCCTACCATCAAGTAGACCGTCAGCCTGTCTGTCGACTTTAACATAAAAAAAAAATAAAAAATCCTTATTCTCACTCACAAATCGAAACATAAAAGCACTCGTGCTGTTATTTCACTGCTAGTAAAAATACTCACGCGTGTGTTTTCCGCGGTGTTTTCCTCTGAGCTGTCAATGTCATCCCTCAACTTCAAGGTGACAGATTTGTCACAAGTGATTTCGTCGACAGAAGTTCGGAATTTTTCCACTTCCTTCTTGTTACTCAAGTCCGGTTGGAATCTAAAACTGTAGAAAGTATAAGTGCAGGTATACTAACTGGTGCCCGCGGCTTCGTCCGCTTTGAAAAATCCAAAAAATAAATCTTTTTAACAAAAAAAAAACCGACTTCAAACCGTCTCATGGTCTTTTCTCGTGGATTCTATTGTCAGAACCGGACCAAATTGAAATGGGACCACAAGGGAAGCCTTTTTTGGGGAGCTCCTTTTTTGGAAGTCGGTTGAAAAACCCGAGAAGATACATATGAGTATTCTAGCGCCTCACATCTTTATCGCTGTGAAGACAATGGGCGCCGATTTTTAATATTTTTAGACGATCCCTCGGGAACCCAAAATTTTTTCAGGATAAAAAGTATCCTCGGTATATGTTAATCCAGGTAATTGTCTCCGGGCAATCCCCCCGTTGGCGTCAACCTAGCCGAGGAGGGTGGGTCGGAGTTCGGAGCAGTTGCCCGTCCACCCCCCACTCAAAGGGCAAGGAGACACCGGGGAGTTTTAGTGGGTAGGGGCCAGTTCTGGTCCGGAGTATGCTGGACGCTGGTCGACCCCTACATACCCCTGCCGCCTAGCCAGCGGTATACTGCAGACAGTATATATTTCTGGATGAATGACGACTTGAATGAATGAATGATGAATGATGAATGAATTCTTCGCAGACAAAGGGAACATCTAAAATAAATTAAAAAAACTAACGCCTCACCAAAGTGTTAATAGCAACAAGAGGTTACGCGTTATTGCTTACATTTTTTTTTTATATTTTAACGCGGGCGAAGTCGCGGGCTAGTGTTATATAAGACCTTGCCCAAGGAGGCGACATGTCCCCAAGGGAAAAGATTAAAAGAAAATCTAAATGTTGAACACTTCACAAAGACATTATTTTCAGGCGCCCAGATTCTCGTGGATACCATTTTTTTTGCTGAAACCTATATACAAGAGTAACCTCGTTAACGCTCTTTCATTTAGTGAAAACCGTATCAAAATCCGTTCAGCATATTATAATAAACAACTTACCTCTTTCTAGTTCTTTCAATTGGGTTAGAAATATTCAAATTAACCAAATCAGCCTTCGTTGTTGTATTTGCTTTGGTAGGTTCAACTGTAACCTTGGTAGTTTTAACTGTAGTGGTAGTTTTAGCCTTGGCCGTAGTAGTTTCGTCAGTTTCGGCTTTGTAATCTGAAAACAAGTGAACGAATCGCCTTAACGCTCTGTCTCAGAAGTACCGGGTTCGAATCCCGGCATGGAGAACTTTAAATAAATAAATAAATATCGCTTCACACACATCGAATTAATATAAACTCTGCGAGCAAGTTCGCTGTTCACACATTCTACACAGCGCCATCTATTTACACACTAAGCAACTATAATGATAAACATTTAGAAGTACAGAACACAGGTAGGCTATGCTTTTTTTCTTTTTCCAACGTGGACGAAGTCGCGGGCGCCAGCTAAGTAGTAAGTAAATAAATAAGTAAATATTATTTTAAAAAAAGAACAATGTTGTCCTTTCGGCGTGTTTTCAACCGACTTCCAAAAAAAGAGGAGGTTCTCAATTCGACGCGTATGATTTTTTTTTAAATGTTTTGTCACCTCATAACTTTCGACTGGGTGAAACGATTTTGGTGATAATTTTTTATGGTCCGTGAGCCAGCGACAGATTTTCATGACCAATTTCCTCCCAGTCGATAACTCGTGAAATGACTGAGAGAGTTGTATCATGAAGCGTTGTGAACGTCAGCTGCGGCTCCGATGGTGGGTTGAGCAGTAGAGTGGTAGCCGCCCACGCACATAATAATAAAAAAAAATTAATGATTTATTCCCGATTAAAAATTCATCAAATTATAGTTAGCCTAATATTTTGAAGAAACAAAATTGTCAGCTATTTATAAAATGGTGGATTATACGTCAGCAGGTCACACGAATATATATGTGTTCAGTGATTACCTCCTGAATAGAAAATTTATCAAATGATAGTTTATGTATTAGTTACTGTTAATAAATAAAAAAGTCAGCTGGCTATATCTTGGTGGAATGCTTGTCAGCTGATGCTCTGAAAGTGTAACGGGCTACCACTGTTCAACCCACCATCAGAGCCGCAGCTGACGTTCACAATGCATCATGATACAACTCTCTCAGTCATTTCACGAGTTATCGACTGGGAGGAAATTGGTCATGAAAATCTGTCGCTGGCTCACGGACCATAAAAAATTATCACCAAAATCGTTTCACCCAGTCGAAAGTTATGAGGTGACAAAACATTTAAAAAAAAATCATACGCGTCGAATTGAGAACCTCCTCTTTTTTTGGAAGTCGGTTGAAAACACGCCGAAAGGACAACATTGTTCTTTTTTAAAATAATATTTACTTATTTATTTACTTACTACTTAGCTGGCGCCCGCGACTTCGTCCACGTTGGAAAAAGAAAAAAAGCATAGCCTACCTGTGTTCTGTACTTCTAAATGTTTATCATTATAGTTGCTTAGTGTGTAAATAGATGGCGCTGTGTAGAATGTGTGAACAGCGAACTTGCTCGCAGAGTTTATATTAATTCGATGTGTGTGAAGCGATATTTATTTATTTATTTAAAGTTCTCCATGCCGGGATTCGAACCCGGTACTTCTGAGACAGAGCGTTAAGGCATTTTACAAATTATCGACTGAGAGGAAATCATTGACCAAATTAGTGCCTGGCTTACGGACCATTAGCTCTCTCCAACAATAAAATAAGTGTTTAGAATGGCGCTCATGTCTTCTATCTATCTATCTTTGTTTAATTTACTCCTCAATGCTACACTTCCCGTGTGGTTCCATTTCTATTTGGTCGAGTTCTGACAATGGCATCCACGAGAAAAGACCATGAGACGGTGTTAAGTCGGTTTATTTTTTGAAAAATTATGTTCGAAGCCTATGTTCAGATCAGAAGTAGGAGTCCTAAAGCCTAGATGATGATGTAACCAACCTGCCAAGTCCTTGTATATTTCGGCCAAGTCCTTTTCAACCTTCGTCTCGTCTTGTTCAATGTTCGTGCCATCGATTTTATCGATGTCTTTCATCTTTCGTCTGTTATTTGATGGCTGTCAAAAACACAATGAGTTAGAGACTTCGTCCTCGTCCCTCGGAAACAGTTATTTTTAAAGCCCGACGCAAAAACGCGGTGTTATATGTTTGACGTGTGTGTATGTCTGTGGAATCGTAGCTCACAAACTGATGGACCGATTTCGATCTGATTTTCTTCTAAACCATCCAAGGATCGATCTTTATCTATTTTTCGCGTAATATAATCTCGATCGCGACCAAAAATATATCGCCATTTCGCCATCTGCCGAAAGCGAGGAGAACTCACTCGCCAACGGGAACCTCTGTCACATTTAAAGTGGAAGTTAGCCGTTGTTATGGCAGCCGCTGACCATTGAACGTCAAACAAAACAACAGCGAAGCGATAATTATTATATAGGTTCTTGTGTTTAAAATTTAGGCCAATCAACCTAGGTCTTAGAAGAAAACCAACTGCGCTATTGTTTGAACAATAGTTTCATATGATATAGTGACATGTTTTTCACTCGAGTTTAATGTTATAAATATAGTTATCAATATAAGCTTTATATGTGCAAAAAGATCATCCGATCGAGTTATTCGACCTCTCATTTTCTTCGTATTTTCATTTTCTACAAACTGTCTGGCATCGTCATCGTGATTACCCTGATAGTTTCCATTTTATAAGCAAAAAACTAAAAAAACAGCGATTTTTCCATAAAATTGTTAATAACAATGTTATAAATAATAAACTCTAGTGAAAAACATGTAAGTATATCATATGAATTCTCCACACAATAGCGCAGTTGGTTTTCTTCTAAGACCTTTTACATTCATTGCATAATACCAAATCTCTGCAGCTTGAGGTTACCATGTAATCAAGGTTGGCGGAGTATTTTCATCCTTTCCCGGTATTTTAAGGGACTGTCAGGCTTTCCTGCCGACCTTTTAATGTTTTTTTTAACTGCCCCTTTAAAATAAAATAATTATAATTACTTACTGCAATTTTTTTGACTTCTTTCTTCGTAGCTGGTTGTAGAGTCGTAGTAGTACCGTTGAGCAGCTCGTAAGTTTCGTTCGATGGTTCCTCTTCAAGGTCCGGAGGAAATTCTGTGATAAATTAGAGATATAGTATATTATGTAGTGACAAAGCATACTTTTAGGTATCCCGAGATGACCTGCTGCCGAGGTTCTGGCAGGCAATGTAGCTGTGGCACTGATGTCATGTCATAACGTCCCCGCGACGGCTCCTTCTTACTACTCGCCCAGGCAACACATAGGCTAGATAACAGTAGCACTACCATGAGTTTATGACTACCGAAATCGCTAGCGAGAGATGAACGAGAACGTAAAATATTTGTATGAAAAATTGTACAGCGCCTCTAGCGGTCACTCAAAGAACTAAAACCAGTAACATGAGTTGCATAACTAAAAACCTATCGAATGTAGTCGCTAGCGACCATTACCGACTAACGTTTAACTTGACATTTCTATACAAGATCGGTACCATGAGTTACAAAATTGACTGATGCTCTCGAGAAATACCGTAACGTTAGTAGTAAAATCTTTCACTAGCACATTGAAGGGTGAAAGGTTCGTTATCGACAGAAGTAAACTAACGTAAGATTTCGATAGCAAGTCATGGTAGTGCTACATATGAAATTCACAAATTATTCAGTTCAAAGCTTTGTTATAAGGGTATTAGAGCTGACAAGATAGGCAAATGCTGTATTGAATGATTTTTGGGCTATTATAACACTATGGGCTATTATGGGCTTCTTGTTGCTTATTCAGCTACTATTCAGCTATTATGTTGCTACTATACAGCTTAAAGCAATTTATTTTGTGCCCAAATTGCTTGAATAACGGCTGTACAAATGCATTTATTCAAAGAATATTCAGCCATTCTGTGTTGCTTGGGCGTTGTCCTATTACCCGTTTTCCCGTAAGAATGAAGCATTTTTCCGCGGTAAAAAGTAGCCTATGTTCACCAGGGATAATGTCGGCTTCTAATGGTAATTTTTTTTTTCAAATCGGTCCATTAGTTTCGGAGCTTATTCAATACAAACAAACAATAAATTTTTTCTCTTTACAATATTAGTATAGAAGTTATACATAGATTAAAAAAATAAGCCTTATAATGATCTATTTTGGAATACCTTTGATGGGGTTATCGAGTTCAATAATCTCTTGTCCCATGGACTCCGTCAAAGCCTTCGTCTTACTTTTACATTGGACGCAATAAAATAACCACGTTACTATTAGGAGGACGGAGAAATTCATTTTTTTTAAAAACGCACACAAAAACTCTATATATATATATTTTAAAAACTTTGTGCTAACCGCGACCGACTCGAATTAATTCTGATTTTGAGTCGAGATGGTTGTTTTATATGTATATTTAAAAAAATACAATAATTAACTATCAAAAATAGGTTTACCTATGTTATTTTATTTAAGTCCTATTTTGAAGTAGTAACAATAAATATGCCGGCTATAATATAACTCTGTAGAAACTAGCGACCCGCTCCCGGCTTCGCCCGGGGTCCATTTTCACTAAATATTATGAAAAAGAAATCCTCCGCCGCGTCTGTCCGTTTGTCTGTCTGTTCGCGATAAACTCAAAAACTACTGCGCCGATTTTCATGTGGTTTTCATCAATTGATATTAGAGTTGTTCTCGGGGAAGGTTTTAGTACATAATTTACAAAGTTACGCGAGCGCTAGTAAGTATTTAATTATCTATACTTCTATACTAATATTATAAAGAGGAAATATTTGATTGTTTTTTTGTTTGTTTGTAGAGAATACGCTACGAAACTAATGGACCGATTTGAAAAATTCTTTTACTATTAGAAGCCGACATTATCCGTGATGAACATAGGCTACTTTTTACCGCAGGAAAATGCTTTATTCCTACGGGAAAACGGGTAATAGGACAACGGGCAGTAAGAATTATCCTTCCGTGCGTATCTTTTCACATAACTTCTAAACGGCTGAACCGATTGGGTTGAAATTTTATATGGCTATTTCGATGGTTTCCTGGATTAATTAAAAATACAATTGGACCCGGTAGGTGGCGCTGCTGTCGCGGTATGTCAACTACTAAACGGCTTGACCGATTGGGTTGAAATTTTGTATGTGTATTTCCATGTGGGTTTCACAGACACGAGTGTATTATATTTTATAAAGATACGCGGACGAAGTCGCAGGCACCAGCTAGTATTATTATATTATATTTGAAGTTCCTAAATTTTTTTACAAGGTGCTTGTCACAGATTATCGTAACCGGGTTATCTCTCGCCGGTTTTTCGGTCAGTTTAACTGTTGCCAAGTTTAACTGGCAGTAACTATTTAACCGCCACTCGTGATGGACCTTCAAACACTGTGTTAACTGATGGTCAGTGATTAAATATTGTTTTTAACATACTCATCTCCTTAATCGTCATTAAACCCTGGTAGGTTAAAGTCCAGTCAAGTTGAGAGTTAAAATATTATTTACACACGTTGATCCAGATGTCCAATTATAACAATACTAGCTTTTGAACGCGACTTCGTCCGCGTTACTTTTTAAAATATAGCCTATGTTACTCGTTGATAATTTAGCTTTCTATAGGTGAAAGAATTTTTCAAATCGGTCCAGTAGTTTCGGAGCCTATTCAATTCAAACAAACAGTCAAATCTTTCCTCTTTATAATTTAAGTAAGTAACTATAGACTAGCGATTTATAATATTTATAATTTCCCAGTTTCGTCTAGGTAAAAATAATTAGGTTTTCTATATTGAATATTAGGGTCTGAAACTACTGGACCGATTTTCAAAAATTCCTTCACCTATAGAAAATATGAATGTGAGTTTGTTTGTTTGTTACGCTTTCACGCAAAAACTACTGAACCGATCACCATGAAATTTTGCATACACGTTGTCTGGGTCACCAGAAAGGACATAGGATACCTTTTATAGTTCAACGCGGACGAAGTCGCGGGCACCAGCAAGTTGACTATCATCATCAATACTAATAATAAATGTGTAGGGGTCGGTCATGGAGTAATTTTACTTCGTTTACAGAAATATCGTGTATACATGATACTGAAACTAAATTGACCATTTTTACAATTTTTTTCTGTATGTATGTATGTTCCTCCATAACTCTTAAACGAATTAACCGATTTTCATGAAACTTGGTAGATAAACATTTAGAAGTACGGTACACGTGATTGGCTACTTTTTATCTTTTTTAACGCGGACGAAGTCGCGGACACCAGCTAGTGGTCTATATTTTATAAAGTTACGCGGACGTAGTCGCGTATAACAGCCAAAATTATTGCATTTTGGTGTTCACTTGTTACAAACTATTCTTCGCTTCGTACTCAGATAAAATTTGATTTATTTCCGGCCTGGACAGTAATGTACTATTTGATCTGCCCGCTACTTCGCCCGCGTTACTTTGTAAATTACATATTAAAATCCTCGAGAACCTCTCTATCCATTGATGATTACAGCATGTAAACAGGTGCAATAGTTTTTCAGTTTATCATGAACAGACAGACAGACAGACGCGGCGGAGGAAATATGTCTTTATTTCCGGCCCGGGCTGTAATGTTTTTTTATCTGGGCATTATTAAAATGTTTCTGTATTATCAACAGATGGCGTTGGATGTGCATTTACAGAGGCAAGGCGACGAACAGTGGGGCTTCAGACTGATCGGTGGAGCGGATTTTAAAATGCCTTTAACAGTAGTTAAGGTAAACTCTTTTTTTTTAAAAAAAAAAAGCATGAATGAAGTTTTTTAAAAAAAAATACAATTTTAATTTTTTTTATGTAATGGCACTAAGTATAAAGTTCTTTTAGAGAACTCAATTAATTCCCTACAATTTGACTTCCTTACGTACGATGACTTGTCATTGAGTTATCGTCGATCAAAGCGAAAAAGTCATTTTTGATTATGATAATAAATAAACATACAGAAAATAAAAGTAGGGTTTTGTAAACTACAAAACATTCCCTACAAGGTTCAAAAAATTGGATTTTGATAAAAAAAAAATTTTCAAACTGAAAATGTTGACCGAAAAAAAGGTAAAAAACTGCAATCTTAACTTGCAATAACTTTGCAAATAATGCAGATATGAAAAATATTTTCTATAGCTTTCAACCTATATTATATTATGTCTTGGGAAAACTCTGAAAGTTTCAAGGTGCTGCGATTTATTTTTCTTAGTGTCCGGAGTCTGTCTGTCTGTTCGCGATAAACTCAAAGACTACTGCACCGATTTTCATGCTGTTTTCACCAATGTGGTTTTAGCAGCGAAACCCGGCGTTGCTCGGGTTAAAATACATCGCATGTTTAATGGTATAAAAATATTTAAGGATCCATTTTTTAACGTATATCTTAGATATTGAGAGACTTATTCGACCATTAAACATACGTTGTACATAGACTATATCAAATTATATTATAGTTGTCGGTTTAAACAAACTTTCTTGAAAATTTCGAAGCTATTTTGACAGTTGCACGCATTTTGGAACTTTCTAGACTAAATCATTCTAGAAATTTGAGTTAGAAAAGGACAGATATATATTTTTTCACATTTTTTCCACCCACAACCACCCACTTCCACCCACCGCGACCAAACTCCTTTACTTTCACCAGGAGACCAAGGGGTATTTACCACCCCAACGGAAAGTTGATTGGAGTTGGTGGTCATAGAGAAAACCCCTTTATTTAATATATTAGATTTACAAATTTACGCCGGCGAAGTCGCGGGCAGCAGCTAGTACCTAATAGTAGTATAGACAAACATTGCCTACAAATCCTACAATATCCATCAAGATCGCTTAGAAGCTTAAAAATAGACCAAAAAGTTCACGACCAGCTTCATCTAGTCAAGTGATTGCTACGATTTTGACATTGACATGAGCTGTAATTCTTAATTTAAATCGATCAAAATAGATGGACCGATTCCTTGGCATCGATCAGATCGACAAAGGAATCTATCTCTTACGACACCTGTCGCAGTGATTGACAATAGCTATGTGTAGACAATAATATTATTAAATTGATTAGTAAACACATCTACATTTGGGTTAGCCCTTGCCCCGGATCTACGAATTTATTGAACCGGGGCAAAAACATGATGGCGGCGCCCCTCGAGACGTTTAGTAGTTGATATACCGTCAGCAGCGCCACCTACCGGGTCCATTTGTATTTTTAAATCATCCAAGAAATCATCGAAATAGCCATACAAAATTCCCGTAGGAATGAAGCATTTTCCCGCGGCAAAAAGTATCCTATGTTCATCACAGACAATGTCGGCTTCTAATGGTAAAATAATTTTTCAAATCGGTCCACTAGTTTCGGAGCCTATTCTATACAAACAAACAAACAAACAATAAAATCTTTCCTCTTTATAATATTAGTATAGATTATTCACATATTTCACATATAATATTTCACATTAGTATGAATTTTAATAATAAACACACTATTATATTCTCTTTACATTCCTTTATTGGTCGATATAATTTAAAAATATGGAGAAATCTTCAAAAGTGTAATAGCCAATTGCATTATTATAGCTCCACAAAAATCGAACAGAAGAGGCGAAGCGTTCTGGAAAAGAAATCATTACTTAGCTATTGAAATAAAAATATAACATTACTAGCTATTATAATTTATACTATGAATATGTGTACACTAATAAATGAAATATAATTAAAATAAATACCTCTGCAACCCGCCGACCATTAGCCACACTAACCTAATATAACTTATTATTTTTAAAGACGGCAAAAAGACATACTTACTAAATAGTTGGTCAGTTGCAAAGCAGCAAATAGTTCACTATTTATATTAATATTAATATATTTTTGTGACAGATTTTACCAAACTCGCCAGCAGAGAGAGCCGGTCTACAGAACGGAGATACAGTCTCTCGGATAAACAACGTGATCGCCGACGAATTGTCGCACGACGACGCGCGACATGTCGTCTCTGTCGCCGGCGACAAACTCTCCCTTGGAGTTGGGCGGTGTGTATTTTCAACCGACTTCTAAATAACTCTCTTTTTTTTTATTTTAAGGTCGACAGACAGACTGACGGTCCACTTGATAGTAGCCCAGGCAACACATAGGCCAGATAACAGTAGATTCAGTTTCACAGAGCTGACAAGATAGGCAAATGCTGTATTGAATGATTTTTGGGCTATTATAACACTATGGGCTATTATGGGCTTTTGGTTGCTTATTCAGCTACTATTCAGCTATTATGTTGCTACTATACAGCTTAAAGCAATTTTGTGCCCAAATTGCTTGGATAACGGCTGTATAAATGCATTTATTCAAAGAATATTCAGCCATTCTGTGTTGCTTGGGAGGTGGCTACCGTCGCCTGTGACACAAGCAACGCCATAAGTGCTACAAGTGCGCTGCTGACCATAGAAGGATAAGGGATAAGGGAGGGATGGGGTAATGGGCTCTGGCATCCCTTACTCACTGACAGAAACACAACAGCACCTATATGCTGTTATTTCACGGTGGTATTCTGTAAGGGGGTGGTTACACTACTACAACTTTACAACTTCAAACCGTTTTCTCATGGATACCATTGTCAGAACTGGGCCAAATTGAAATGGGACCACACGGGAAGCACCACGGGAAGAATAAAAAAAGAATATTCAAAATCGTTTCACCCAGTCGAAAGTTATGAGGTAAGAAACATTAAAAAAAAATTGTATAAAAGGGGGTTATTTTCTACATTGTTCATTTAATACTAGCTACACGATCCCGGCTTTGCCCGCGTTCAAAATAAAAACTATCCTATCTTTTAATTTGGACCAAGCTACACATAGTTACGAAGTTTTATCAAAACCGATTCAGTAGTTTAGGAGTTCATTGGCCTCAAACAACTTGACACATATTTTTTATATATAGAGATATTATAAGGAGAGAAGATAAACTCAAAAATCTATTTTAAAAAATCTTAATAAAAGACTTTCTCAAGGGGTTTCTCTTAAGGTGCTTTCTGTTTTACAGGTACGATTCTAAATTGAAATCTAACTTATATCCATACAAATATTATAAAGAGGAAAGATTTCATTGTTTGTTTGTTTGTATTGGATATTCTCCGAAACTAGTGGACCGATTTGAAAAATTATTTTACCATTAGAAGCCTACATTATCCCTGATGAACATAGGCTAGTTTTTAGAGCGGTAAAAAGCTTCATTCCTACGGGAAAACGGGTAATAGGACATCGGGTAGTAAGAATTATCCTTCCGCACTTATCTTTTTCACATAACTTCTAAACGGCTGAACCGATTGGGTTGAAATTTTATATGGCTATTTCGATGGTTTCCTGGATGATTTAAAAATACGATTGGACCCGGTAGGTGGCGCTGCTGTCGGTATGTCAACTACTAAACGGCTTGAGCGATTGGGTTGAAATTTTGTATGTGTATTTCCATTTGGGTTTCACAGACACGAAAATAAAATAAAATAACGAAATATTTTATAAAGTTACAAACAATTGATTGATGCATTGATTGATTCAGTCACCTTGGCTTATACTTTTAAAATCAACGCCTTGGCACACTTCGATTGAATTATTGGCAGCTAAGTCTAGATGCAGTTAGCACTAACTCCATCCCAATAGATTTATTTGTCAGTTAATAAAACGAATTCAATGTAGGCGCGATAAAATCCGATTGGATTTGACTATCGATACGAATCGACAAATTTTAATATTATCCGGTAATTAATTGTCGCCACATATCATACAGGATGTCCCAAAAAATATGCGACATGAACGAAAAGTACCTTAAATATCGTAGATAGGATATTTTACTGAAATAAGACAATTGTTATTTTTAAAAGTTACTTAGTAACACTGCATTCAAATATTTTCTAAAAATGACTCGCGTCGTCTGGGCATCGAATGGACTTAAATGTGAAAAAAATAATCACCCATTTTTTTATGATGCCAATCGAAAGAATGGGCAAAAAATAATAATTCTTCTCAAGCAACATAGTATCTTAAAAGAAGGGAATAACGTAAAATGTTTGATTCAAATTTCAAGAATATTATTTACTAGCTGTTGCACGCGACTTCGTCCGCGTAACTTTATAAAATATAAATACATTCGTGTCTGTGAAACCATGGAAATACACATACAAAATTTCAACCCAATCGGTCAAGCCGTTTAGAAGTTATATGTGAAAAAGATAAGTACGGAAGGATAATTCTTACTACCCATTGTCCTATTACCCGTTTTCCCGTAAGAATGAAGCATTTTCCCGCGGTAAAAAGTATTCTATGTTCATCACGGATAATGTCGGCTTCTAATGGTAAAAGAATTTTCAAAATCGGTCCAGTAGTTTCGGAGCCTATTCTATACAAACAAATAAATCTTTCCTCTTTATAATATTAGTATAGAAGTATAGATTGCCGACAACGACGTAATTTTTAGAAAATCTTTGAATGCAGTATTACTAACTTTAAAAAATCAAATAAACTCTTATTTCACAAAATATCCTATCTACGATATTTAAGGTATTCCCTTCATGTCGCATAGTTTTTGGGACATCCTGTATAATAGAAATATTTCGGTGCGCAAAAACCTATAGTAATATAATAACCCCCAAAATTCCAATTTGTCATACTGTGCAGTAGAACTACAGTAGAAACCGGATATAACGACTTCGGTTATAACAACATATCGGTTAATTTAATACGACCAAATGACGAGGTCCCGATTTAACATTGTTTATAGTGACTGTCCGTTTATTACGACCAATTTTTGTGTTCCCTTGAAGGTCGCTATTATCGGTTTTCACTGTATTTGGATTTTTTGGTCTAAACTGTTTTATCATAGAACTAATAGTAGCATGTTTGGACTAATTTAATGTTTTTTGTTTACAAACTAACAAACAAATCTTTCCTCTTTATAATATTAGTTGTTTATAAGCGATTAGCCCCCAGGTTTTGCACAGGTGCATTTTTTTTTCTTTAAATTATAACCTTATTCGGTTTACGCTCTTTCCATTTGTGAAAATTTTGGAAATTTTCAAAATTTGCCAAATTACAGGAGAGAACATAGGTTTTCATTGATCCCGAAAAAGTACTGTTCCTGTGGGATCACTTAAAATTTACAAAAAAAAATACAGACGCCTTGCAATAACTGATGTCAAGTTTTATATCACTTTTCTATTTTTTTTTTAATTTTGAACGCGGAAAGAGTAGCGTAGTATTTATTACTAGCTAGTGCCCGCGACTTCGTCCGCGTAGAAAAGTATAAAACGCCATCTACCGTATTTTGGATAGATGGCGCTATCTCCCGGGCCAAGCCGTTAGTATTTACTTTTATTTTAGATTTCCCGTAGGAATAAAGCAATTTCCCGCGGTAAAAAGTATCCTATGTTCATCACGGATAATGTCGGCTTCTAATGGTAAAAGAATTTTTCAAATCGGTCTATACAATTCTATACAAACAAACAAACAAATCTTTCCTCTTTATAATATTAGTATAGATTAGTATAGAGATCCCACAGGAACAATAGTACTTTTTCAATCGACTTCCAAAAAGGGAGGTTTTCAATTCGACTGCATTTTTTTATTTATTTTTGGTACCTCATAACTTTCGACTGGGTGAAACGATTTTGATAATTCTTTTTTTATTTTAAAGCTACGTGCTTACCGTGTGGTCCCATTTCAATTTGACCAAGTCCCATCCAGTTCTGACAAAGGAATCCATAAGAAAGCGGTGTTTTTTTCAACCGACGAAAACGGAAAAACAAAAACGGAGAAGGTACTCAATTCGACGCGTATACATATTTTTTTTTTATGTATGATCACGCATAACTTTTGACAGGATGGTCCGATTTTGATAATTCTTTTTTCATTTGAAAGGGGGCACCCCCAAGGATGTCCCATTTTAATTTGAAAAAAAATTTCCAACCCTAAGGGTAGGAAAACAGGGGATGATTGATTGTTCACTCACCGATTTTAGCGCATAACCACGCATAACTTTTTACAGAGTAGTCCGATTTTGATAATTCTTCTTTTAATGAATAGGGTATACCTCGAAGTTGGTTTCGTATAAATTTGGAAAAAAAATTCCTACCCTAAGTGTGGGAAAATGGGGATGGGAAAATTAAAAATTAAGCATGTAGTAAATATTAGATTATAGCCACAAAAAATATATAAAATAAAACTTTTTAACAAAAAATAAAACCGCCGAAAACACTGAAAAGCATAAAATAATCTCATTATTTTACCTAAGTAATTTTGAGTCGGCGCCAAACAAGCAAAAATTACGTAAAGAGTGATGCGCGGCGGCGCCTCAAAATTACTTAGGTAAAATAATGAGATTATTTTATGCTTTTCAGTGTTTTCGGCGGTTTTATTTTTTGTTAAACAGTTTTATTGGTAAAAATATTTATTTTCATACAAACTCTCTCCTACATATTAACAAGTAGAGATTTAGTCCCCGCATTATAGTATGACGACTATGACGTCACCAATCGCTCAAGCAATTCGACAACTATTTATATGAGAGATATCATTCGGCAGCAGAAGGTTAAAACAAGGCTATAATACCAAAGCAATACAGTTTATATTTCATTAACGAGTTCGACGCGCTTACGAGCGGTTTGCAAAGTTTATCTCTTTAAGTCCCGGTTGGTCGAAATCCAGATGAAGTTCTACTTGGTCTATAGGAATAAGTGGGTGTCGCTTTTTTTAAATGTTGTGAAAAAAAAAAAAATGAGCCGTGAAGATATAAGTGAAGTGTCATTGTTGGCAATAGTGATACACAGATATTACAGGAGTGTTAATAACTATTATAATGTAAATAAATTTAAATACTTAATATACATAGAATTTTTTTAATATTGAAAATTTGTCGGAGCTAGTAAAATTTATTTATGAATTAGAAAAAAAATTAATAAAAAAAAAAGAGTTAAAATTTTTTTTTTAAATATTGAAAATTTGTCAGAGCTAGTAAATTTATTTGTAAATTAGAAAAAAAATTAATAAAAAAAAAAAGAGTTAAAATTTTTTTTTTAAATATTGAAAATTTGTCGGAGCTAGTAAAATTTATTTGTAAATTAGAAAAAAAATTAATAAAAAAAGAAAGTTAAAAAAAAATAATTTAATATTGAAAATTTGTCGGAGCTAGTAAAATTTATTTGTAAATTAGAAAAAAAATTAAGAAAAAAAAAAGTTAAAAAAAAATTTTTTTTAATATTGAAAATTTGTCGGAGCTAGTAAAATTTATTTATAAATTAGAAAGAAAGTTAATAAAAAAAAAAGTTAAAAAAAAAATTTTTATTAATATTGAAAATTTGTCGGAGCTAGTAAAATTTATTTATAAATTAGAAAGAAAGTTAATAAAAAAAAAAGTTAAAAAAAAATTTTTTTTTATATTGAAAATTTGTCGGAGCTAGTAAAATTTATTTATAAATTAGAAAGAAAGTTAATAAAAAAAAAAAGTTAAAAAAAAATTTTTTTTAATATTGAAAATTTGTCGGAGCTAGTAAAATTTATTTATAAATTAGAAAGAAAGTTAATAAAAAAAAAAAGTTAAAAAAAAATTTTTTTTAATATTGAAAATTTGTCGGAGCTAGTAAAATTTATTTATAAATTAGAAAGAAAGTTAATAAAAAAAAAAGTTAAAAAAAAATTTTTTTTTATATTGAAAATTTGTCGGAGCTAGTAAAATTTATTTGTAAATTAGAAAAAAAGTTAATAAAAAAAAAAGTTAAAAAGAAAGATTAAAAAAAAATAAAAAAAAATATTTAAAAAAAGTTAATAAATAGGAGTTAGTAAAAAAGTTGTTTTGCAAAAAAAATTTTTGGGTGAGCCACCCTTATCAATTAAGTAGGGGTGTAAAAAATAGTTTTTAAAATTCATAAAAATCAATAAAGCCGTTTCAGAGGAGTTTCGTTACAAACACTGTGACAACAATTTGACTCCCTTACAAGGGAGTTGTGTACGATGATTTTTTACCGAGTTATCGTCATGTTATCGTCGATCAAAGCAAAAAAATAATTTTTGACTTTGACTATCGATTACTGGAGCCATCTAGTGGTTAAAGTGTAGTGTTGCTTCATTCCCATATTCACGTTAATGCGTTCGATGCGTTTGATGGACTAAAACTCGCAACACACACTTTGGTATAAACAGATCAAGCCAAAGAGATTTGACTTCGTCAATTATTTCTCAAATAATAAAAAATATATTGCGTTTGTTACAGCGGGCTCTACGACCCGGTGTTGGACGATTACGACCCGATCTACGAGCCGATAGACCAGGAAGATTTCGACCAACCATCTCAACCAACTGAGGTATTCTCCATACAACAATTCCCAGACATCTTGTCCGATGTCACATTAGCTGTACCAGAAATTGATAGGTCGCAAACCGGTTCCCCATTCGTGCTTCCCGCTAAACCCTATAGACCGTTCTCCACAGATCCCACACCCGTCCCACCGCTTGAAGATCCCATTATACTCAACCCCGATTTTAAGGATGAATTTGATTTCGGTGGAGCCAATGAAGAATTACTGCCACCAACTAAATTCAAGCTACCTATTTCCCCCCAATACGATCCTGATGGCACTAAAGCGAAGCAGAAACAAGAAGAGATGATGAAACAGAAACAGTTGACAGAAGTAACTGTAACAGAAGAACGTATCAGTAAAACCATTACTGAAATAGTTAAAAAGGAAGAAGTGATCCACAAAGACTTTAGAGAGAAAGTAACAGAAGATATTCGTTTGAGCGAAGAGAGGAAATTTGATGAACGAATGAGACGAGAAATTGATTTAGACAATATAGAGTTTGAAGCAACAAATATCGTAGATCAGAGCATTCAAAAAGCTGTTGAAGTTGCTGAAGACATAAATTACGAAATTGATGTAGCGTTGACTGAACAAGTAACTGAAGTAAATGCTTCCTCTAAAACAAAATTAGTAGTTTGTGATAATATTGAAAAAATATCAGAAGAAAATGAGAGAACTAGTGTGAACATTCAAAAGAAATCGACAGAGGAAAATAAATTGACTAGTTTAAATATTGAAGAGAAATCAGATACTAAACAAGACGTAACTGAATTAGTCGAGTTGATCGATAAAACTACGGATGAAATCATAAAACAAAATGGTCATAAGAGACCAGTAAGTGTTGCAAAAGAAATAGAAAAGTTTGAATCCATTAAAGACATTGTCACTGAAAAGAAATCGGCCGCTAGAGACGAATTACAAGAGATAATTGAATCAGGTTCTGTGAAGAGAAAATCTGAGATATTTGATAAGGAAATTTTAGAAATAAAAGATAAGAAGGATGAAAATAAAACTTTATCAGAAAGCAAAATAGAACAAAAGGAGCAAAAGAAGGCCACAGCCACAGCAAGTAAACAATCTGTGGTAGAAAATACGGAAACTGTAGATAAAAAGTATAGTACAACAAAATTGTTGTCTGAGCAAAGGGCATACACAATTGGCTTGCAGACAATACCGAATATAAGAGGTACTGTACACTCGTCTTATCATTACGATTTGTTACTGAAAACTTTCTTTATACATTTAACGGACGTAATGGTAGCTTTGTCGAGATTTATATTAGCTGAACCCGTTCTGAACAAGACTGAACAAGAAAAACATGAAACGCAAAAGGAATCTACTACTGTTAAAGAAAGCATTCATGGAGAGACAAAAGAGACTACAAAAGAAGAAACAAGAACAGAAAGTCGACAAATGAAAGATATGAGAAAAAAGTCAGAAGTTAGAGAAACTATTGCTGACAAAATATTAGTAGAAGATAAAAAAGACATTAACAAAGTGGCGACTAAACAAGAAGTTGTCAATGCGAAAAAGGTAGTTGCAGTTGAAGAGCAAAAAAAATCCGGCGTAAAAATGGCGCAATTAACTGAAAAGAAATCCGAAGAACTAACTAAGAAAATGGAAGCTGTAATCTCTGAATTTCAAGTTAAAAAGGGAATAGAAGACGCTGAGGGTCACGCGATTAAAAATAGTGAGGCATTAAGCCAGAGTATAATAGAAGAAGAAGTTGCAAAAGTAGGTGACCCTTTAGAATGGCTGTCTAAAATAGATGATAAAACAAGTAAAACTGAAGAAGTAACTGAAATAATGAGTGAAAGAAAAGCTGTTGAAACTACGATTGAATCCAAACGCGAAACGAAAAAATCTAAATCAAAGGCAGGTCGAAATACTTATGTTGCGATTGTGGAATCACATGTTTACACAAATAAAGATGCTATTTTAGAAGAGCAACTGTCGCCACTTTCTGAAACATCCTCTGTTCACAGTTTAGAAGAAGTTAGTACAGTATTAGCAACAAAAGAAGCAGCCGTGTGCAACAAAATAGAGGAAACGAAAGTTTTTAAAGAAACAGCAAAAATTGAGGATAGGAAAGAAATGAAAGCTGTAGAGGTTCAAAAACAAGTAGAAGTAGCAGATGAAAAAGTGAGTATAGAAGAAATAACGGATGTAATGGCAGCTGAAAGCGTAAACAGCGAATTGAAAGAATCAGCTGTGGCTACAATTAAGGATGTGCTAGAGCCTATAATTGAACACGACGTTAAAGTTAAAGAGGCTGTTCAAGAATTCGTTAAGTTAGAAAGCTCTGAAAAGTCTACAAAAGAGGAATTAATCATTCAAGAGGTTATTGAACGTAAGCCTTTGGAAGAAGTAAAGTTACCTCCTGTAGAACAAGCAGTAACAATCAATGAAGTAGTTCAAGTTGAAGATATAAAAACAGATTTTAAAGACATTCAATCTATTATTAAAGAGTCTGTAACTGCTTTAACTGCAGTAGCTACTGCTATTGCGGTCCCCGCTGATGTTGAGAAAATAAAAGAAGAAGTTAAGGTAGAAGAGAAGATTGATAATAAACAAACTTTAACCGATGTCAACAAAATTGATGTCAAAAAACAAGAATTCAAAGTCAGTGTAGACGAAGATATCAAACAGGTAGCTAAAATAAAAAAGGTTGAAATACAAGAGTCCGTAGCTGCTTTAAAAGAAAATAAAGCCGAAATTATTATAAAAGAAGAAGCGAAAAAGGATTTATTTAAAGAAGAATCTTTAGCAATTAAACAAGAGGTTAAACATGAAACCAAAATTGCTGCTATCGATGAATCTGAACATTTAAATATAACAAAACAGGAGATAAATGAAGTGAAACAAGCAGCCATCACAGAATTACTAAATGAAGTGAAACAAGCAGCCATCACAGAATTACTGAATGAAGTGAAAAATGAAACCAT
This sequence comes from Synanthedon vespiformis, assembly GCA_918317495.1. Classification (NCBI taxonomy): domain Eukaryota; kingdom Metazoa; phylum Arthropoda; class Insecta; order Lepidoptera; family Sesiidae; genus Synanthedon; species Synanthedon vespiformis. Next base: position 3,112,819 of record OU906975.1, on the reverse strand, counting down.
AGAAAAAATTAAAATTGATAAAGTTGCCACTGATATTAAAAAATGTGAAGTTATTGAATCAAAAAAGGAAAATTTGGTTGATATTAAAATGGTTCAGATGGAGGAATCTAAGAACGATGCAACCTTAGTTGATGTAAAAAAAGATATTGTCGAAGTTAAAAAGTCTGAAGCTGTTATAGAGAGTCTCGTGGATGTTCAAACTGTTCGGAATGAGAAAATAAATATAGAGTCAGACTTTCACGAAATTAAATTCGGAGATAGAAGAAGTTTGCAAGTGGAGAGAATGCAATCGATTCCGGATGACGAAGAAGTAAGAGTAGCCAAAGAAGAAATGAGTATTGAAATTGACAAGAAAGAAGTTCAAGTAAGCGAGGAGGTTACTATTGTCGCGAGTGAAAAGGCAGGCGAGATGAAATTGAGTCTTCGCACCGATTTAGTACCGGAAAAATTCGGAGGTCAGTTATCTACTTCAAGCAGCGGCGACATAAGTACCCCGACACCTTCCACTTATCCACCGACACCTCTAACCGACGAATATATATTTAGACTACAAATGCCCCTTCCCAAGGACAGCGAAGGTCATCCCTATCCCTTAAAAGAGCCAAGTCCCGAATCCGAGCACGATGAGGATCCGCACATAGTTAAGAAAAGTCTTGTCCCTCACATTGAAACTTCTATAGAAAGCAAAGTTTACGAACCACCCTTACCTACACCACCGGAAGAAAAGGAGTTTGTATATCAGAAGCCTGGATTGAAAGGAGGCGCAATCAGGTCATACAGAAAGGTACCTAAATAAATTTTGTTAAACACCAGAATTATAAATAAATAAATCAAATATCTTCACTCATTCCACACAGCACAATCTACAATAGTTCCACAACCAGACAGTTGATATAGGTACTACATTTATTACCTTTTTTGTTGTAAATACACACATATTATAAATACAAAAAAACCATCCATGACTCAGGTACAAAGGTAAAATGTCAACACATAAACACTAGTCCCTAGCGGGATCCGAATCCTTAACCGTTTAATTACCAGCTAGGGTAGTAACCACTAGCCACTAGACCAAATGTGTCATCAAACTACTAATAACATTACTACTTTTATTATTGGGATTTATAAACGTTTTAATTAAAAATCTGCAGGAAGAAATAAAAGAAATAGAAAGGACATCAACACTTCTGGCTTCAGCTATCGATAAAACTATAAAAAGTATAGAGGAGTACAAAGAACAAGCCGGAATAAACACTTGCGATGAGAACGAACCAACCGAACCAGTAATGTATAACGGATATTCCAAAGTTTTAGAGACGAAAGTTTTTGAAGATGTAGACGATTGGGCTAACATTGACAAAAAGATCAGAAACAACAATGATAACATTCTAGAATTGGCAAAAGCGATAGCACAGGAGGCCAGAACTGTCAGGAAACAGCGCAAATCCAAAGCAGCTGCAAAAGACATGCCTGAATGTTTAAAAATCAAAGATGGCGATGAAAACTGGGATGCAAAGAATGTTGATATACAAGGTTTCAAGCCGGTCGAGTTTAAGCCGGACGAAATTCCTCATTCGGAGCATTTTAAACCTGTCGTAATTCAATTTGAGGTAATTAATATATTTTTTTATCAGATAGGCTAATGGTTAACTCGATGGTAGGTGGCTGCCGTCGCCTACAACACAACAACACTTATGCTGCTATTTCACTATGTAATAGAATGGTTAATTTAACTGTTTTTAAATTTATAATTACGACCATAAGAGGTTGTTGGAGAAACCTAATCTTTATATATATATTTCTTCTCTCTGTGTGTATGTAACTGAACTCCTCCTAAACCGATTTCAATTCTGTCTTCACTTATGGATAGAGGGATAATCAGGAATGGTTTGTATGTAAAAAAAATTGGTCCCGGACGAAGTCGCGGGCACCCATTAGTTGATAAATAAATATTTTGATTTGCTCCAATGTTTGCGTGTGGCTGCTAGAGGTTTTTTCTTCCTACGAAACTAGTTACGTACGACCGCCTACGAAACAAGTTTCCGATACATTTTTGCATTTGTGGGAAAGGGACAAAACACATTTCTTTATTTCGTTAACACAGGCGTTATAAAGAAAATTCTTTGTACGTAACTGGTTACGTAGTAAGAAAAACAATTCTTGTCACGTAACTGGTTACGTAGCGTTGGTTTCGTAGGCGGCCGACGGGGCTCGCAGTGGGTCCTGCCCCTACTGAAAATAAATTTAGATAATTTTGTTACAGAATAAACCTGCACCCAAGAGTCAGGTTCCTGTAGTGATACAAGAAACTGGAGAGGTCCTTGGCACTGTTCAAGGAATCGTAGATGGTCTGGAAGACGCTGTGATAGATAGTGAAGTTGCAAGTTAGTATTGGTTATGTTTTAGAACTTACGTACGTAAGAATATTATGTTACTCAGTTTTACCATAGAGTCATCGAAGTACTACAACAATGGATTTAGCGTCACAAATGCCAAAGTGGCACATGGAAAGTACGCCTAAAAGTGAATTATGACGGAGTCAATGGTAAAGTCAAGGCAGTAACGACCAGCTTCTAAACATTTCATTTTAAACTCCAATGCGTTGACGTAGTCACAAATTTCTTTCAAAAACAGATGTTTGGTTGGTTTTATGACGGAGCCATTTTTAAATCTATACTTTCTAATATTATAAAGATTTGATTGTTTGTTTGTTTGTATAGAATAGGCTCCGAAACTACTCGACCGTTTTGAAAAATTCTTTTACCATTAGAAGCCGACATTATTTGCGATGAACATAGAATACTTTTTACCGCGGGAAAATGCTTCATTCCTACGGGAAAACGGGTAAAAGGACAACGGGTAGTAAGAATTATCCTTCCGTACTTAACTTCTTTTTCACATAACTTCTAAACGGCTGAACCGATTGGGTTGAAATTTTATATGGGTACTTCGATGATTTCCTGGATGATTTAACAATACAAATGGACCCGGTAGGTGGCCCTGCTGTCGGTATGTCAACTACTAAACGGCTTGACCGATTGGGTTGAAATTTTGAATGTGTATTTCCATGTGGGTTTCACAGACACGAATGTATTATATTTTTAAAAGTTACGCGGACGAAGTCGCGTGCAACAGCTAGTGTTCCATAAAGTTCATAGTGTTTGAATGGCGTGCGAAATCCATGCTTGTAGTACATTGTTGATTGCTAATCAAATGGCACTTGAGGTTTGTTAATGTTCTTAATTTTTGCAGAGGAGATGGGCAAACCCGGCATGACAGAGGAGAAAATCGCCGAGTTGATATCTGGCGAATCGGAAATGCTGAGAGAAGCCCACGTTATGGGGTGAGTTTTGTTGGTAATATACTTGCTTATTCAGAGGAGAGGATTGCCAACCCTAATTGCCTAATTGGTCTACTATTATCAATAATATTATAAAAATATGTAATGGCAATTAAATCATACCGATAATATAAAATAATTTTCAATTTCTGGATCCTAATTAATTTCCTAATTAAGTTTTCTCTTATGTTAAGGAGACATTCAAACATTACGTAACGTAATGGATCTTACCTCTTTAAAAGAGGGGGGAGGGGGGGATCTTGTTACGTTACGATGCGTTACAGGGGAGGAAGGGTTCGAACAACGCGTTACTTAACATTGTTTTTTTGTTAATAAAGAACTAGGGAATTAAAATCTCCCAAAATATTAGCATCCCTTTTTCATTTATGTTTTACAGTCCTTCGAGCGTATTCGCCAAGTTGGCAATCCTTTTCGTTGGTAAAAATGGCCACTTGGTATTTACGTAATATATGAACTTCCCCTAAGGCTTGTTTTCCTCAATCATTTTCAGCCATTTTTGTCATTAGTTTCAACATTATCGTCAACAATCATTATATATATCTTACACAGCTCATACTCATAGCAGTTCATACTCATGACTCTCATAGGACATGAATCTGTCTAGTAAATCTAAACCAGCAGTTTAAATCATTATTCGCTACATTACATTACATTGTCTTTAGTTAAAAAAATATATAATTTCATCACAAAAACACTAATTGAAACAATTTCTCTCTCTTTCACACAAACAACTCTCAAACAACACAAAATGGACGATTGACATTTGAATCAAAATGGCTGCCGTCTTTAAAATTGATTGACGCGAAACAAAAATGGTTGAGAAGGCTTTCGAGGGTCCTGTCCTCGCATATGCATCGGCTTGACGATGATTCCAGCGTGGATTTCAAGAAGATCAAGCCAATTATCGAGTCCATGAAAGACTCTGAAGTCTTGAAAGCTCTGAACGAAGAACTGATAAAGACTAAGGAAGACAAGAAGAAAGAGGAGAGAAAATGGACGACCTTCATGCAAAGACCAAACAGACCAGTGCCCAGAGCGAAGACTGGATATGGAGGCTACATTATTCCGAATGTTGAGGTAATTATTTCAATTTGTATATTTTTAAAAATTTGACAACAAGGTATATTTTTTGTATTCATGATACACTAGCTGGTGCCCCCGAATTCGTCTGCGTTAAAAAGGAAAATATATGAATAATAACGCCTGACATCGATAGGTATTGCTGTGACGTCTCAATAATTCTCTTCCGTAATCGTTTTAATAACGGACCATTTATTTTAAAACCAATAACAATCGACCATATACAATCACAAGTGACCTTGGCATCTGTTCAATAAAACTATACGGATTGACAAAAATATTTTTGGCCATATACAATTAACGATTTAGAATTCAGTATTTAATTATATATCAGTGCGTTAAGACGTGCGGCGGTTGTGCTTGGTAAATATTATCAACATATTATATCGAAAAAAAAAACATAGTTAACTTGGTCTAGCCGTTTTCAAGTTATGCCCTTAGCAACGTATTTGTCACATAACCATCCACCGCATCCACGTGACGTCATCCGCAAATAAAAACTCGTCGGTCAACGTTGCTAATCGTACTGAGTGTCTTACGAGATTGCGTCACCAAAATGGCCGCCAGGCATCAGCAATTTACAGAGGGTTTATAACTTCATCCGTATAACATCTGTAGTTACCATTTTCTCCGAATACCTCAGGCAGGGGCCAGTTGTTTATTATATCTTCAAGGGTTTACAATAAACAATTGCCGAAACCCCTTTTAGTTGCCTCATACAAAAGGCAGAGGATAAGTACTTAGTGTCCGGTGCTCTAACTATTAGGCAATGGCAGTGCTTGTCCTAGGTGAGCCTTGTGTAAAATTTTGTTCATTGGCCCTTCTAGCAGACTGTGGCGAAACCGAAATGGAAGAAAAATATTTGTCTGCAAGAAACAAAAAAGAGTTTAGCGAGCCCGGTTTACATCGCGAGCGGAGCGGACCCATTAAGGACTCCGTTTAACTCGCATGACAAAACTGCATACTTTTGTGTTTCCACCAACAAATAGGCGAGCGAAAGGACTCAGCGAGCAAAAATAGTCGTGCGAGTTAAACGGAGTCGGCTCCCCCCGCGGTGGAAACCGGGCTTAAGGTAATACAAGTCAGATTTTCTCCATACAAGCGTAGAATGATTATTACTCCGCTGTTTTATGTTTAATTTACAAAAGTAAGCATGGTACCGATTTATCTTGTCGTTAACTAGGTTCGTATGCATAGAAACTTTAAAAAAAAATATTAATTTAAAAGATATGATCCTTGAAAATTCCATATTTTAACACAAGTTTTAATGCAACTTTGAGGGTGATTAGGGCCATTCAGTGTACAAAAAGCCCAAAATTCTTTACATATAAACATTGATTAGTTATTCAAGAGTTCAAATAACTTTACACGAAATAGATATATGCAGTAGTTTTGTCAAAAAAAGCATTGGCTCGAGAGTCTGTTTGTGATTTCCTTGTCTTCAGTCTTGCAAAGTCATCCCTCTCACAGTTTCGCTCAACAGCCTATCTATACACATCTGGAAAAGTACCTTAACTTCACAGAAGTTAATGAGTGAAGACCTAGATCCAGCGGTGGACCTTTATCCGTTGAAAGAACGCATTAAAAGTACCTTTTTTCTTTTACAGAATTCGTACAAAGTGAAAATCGTGAAACAGCCGAAGCCAAAAGTCGCACCAGATTACAAGCCCGAGGTAACTGGATATTAAGAAGCTTCCAATAAAAGCTTTTTAATGCTAAACTTCAGCCTGTCTCCTCCTTAATTAAACTAATTTATATAATTAGTGATACATTTAATTATAATTAATATAGGTATTGATACTGAACATTTGTATTATAATTGCCTAATGATGAAAGAAAGTATAGAAGGAAAAAATTGGGTATTTATTGTACAAATTTAACAAAACTTGAATGTTTTATTTGTTTAAATAAATTATTTATTGTTTATTAATGTACAATTGATTGTGTTTACAATCCTGATCCTTTTTTTTTAACTTTTTATTTAAATTTAAATTTTCGATTAACTAGACGACCTAAAATTAGATACAGATAGACAGACGTTCGTTTTAATGAATGTTATAAGAAACTTGGAAATGGAAAGGAACTTGGATGGAAAAAGAAAAGGTTTTCACGTTTTCTATTCATTGGTGAAAACAGCATGAAAATCGGTGCAGTAGTTTTTGAATTTAACGCGAACAGACAGACAAACAGACGCAGCGGAGGAATTTGTTTTATAATGTGTAACACATACTATATTTCAATGCAAAGTATATTTACAAAATCTTGCCTTAATTTAATCTTCAGTTTAATTATGCAAGAACAGACTTTGCTTTATTAATAACAAGCTGTTGCACGCGACTTCGTCCGCGTAACTTTATAAAATACAATACATTCGTGTCTGTGAAACCCACATGGAAATACACATACAAAATTTCAACCCAATCGGTCAAGCCTTTTAGTAGTTGACATAGCGACAGCAGCGCCACCTACCGGGTCCAATTGTATTTTTAAATAATCCAGGAAACCATTGAAATAGCCATATAAAATTTCAACCCGATCGGTTCAGCCGTTTAGAAGTTATATGTGAAAAAGATAAGTACGGAAGGATAATTCTTACTACCCGTTGTCCTATTACCCGTTTTTCCGTAGGAATGAAGCATTTTCCCGCGGTAAAAAGTACCCTTGTTTATCACAGATAATGTCGGCTTCTAATGGTAAAATAATTTTTCAAATCGGTCCACTAGTTTCTGAGCCTATTCAATACAAACAAACAATAAAATCTTTCCTCTTTATAATTATTAGTATATAGACTAGAGACCCGCCCCGGCTTCGCACGGATGCAATATTTTTCTGTATATTATGATATATATATAAACATTTCTCGTTTAACGTCACTCTGGCATCAAGTGGCATCACTTGGCATTATTGTAACAGGCGACAAATAAATAGCCATGAACCATCCTTGTATCGTCAGCATGCTTGCCTCTTTCACCATCTCATCATCTGTCAAGTACGCTAACCGCTATTTAAAGTCACCGGTAACCGGAGATGATGTTGAGATGAGACATTTGTTTGTACGAAAAAGTCCCAAACATCAAAAAGAAATTAATAAAAAAAAAGTACCTATATTAACAATTAGAAAAATCGTTCAAACAGTGATTGAAGACTCCTTCGCTCTTCCATAAATGCTAAATATATATTTTTTTTAATTTTTAAACAAAATAACAAGATAAAAAAAAATAATAAAAATAAAAGAAAACAAGAAAAAATTCATTTTTTTTAAATAATAAAAAAAAAATATCGCCTATCGAAATATGCAACAAATCGAGTGCATAATCAACATTTTACTTGTAGTTGGTGAAGAGGCCCTAACCCTTTTTAAGCAATTGAAGACGTGAG